>OV725078.1:35228836-35828836 GCA_928085145.1 Nezara viridula
ATAATCAGAGAAATCGAAGTAGTGATGCATTTTTTTCATATCTTCAAAGACATCATCTGTTAAAACTTTATAAATAAGCGAATCTGTATCTGTATACATCATCTTTAAGTTATTATTGGAATATTTTTGCAACATTGTATCATAATGAAATTGATACATCACAGTTTTGGATAAATCTAATATGCACATTCCAATGTATATGGGTTTGTTAAACAATACTTTGGGTTTTCCCATATGTACAGCTACTATATTCTCATTGTAGATAGTTCGGTCTATAAAATTTGGTTTGGTAATCAGTTTCATTAACTTTTTACTGTCAGTTACTAGCTGAATATTTTGATGGTTCCTAATGTTTTCCATAGTCTTACCAAAAACTGCATTGTTCAGTAACTTATAAAAATCTTTTTCAAAGTCGTTGCAGGCTCCTTTTCTCAAATCTGTGTTGTATTCTATATACGAGTGAAGCCATGGTGATTGGTTAAATTTTAAAGCACGATGAATTTTTTCTAATTTTAAGCCATGTTTTAAGGCTTGTATCAAATTTTTATAATGGAGGACGTAGCGGGTTCTTTTTCCGAAGTGAGTTATTAATTTTTTTGAATTACATTTGGCTTGTGGTGGTAAGATTGATTCAGGTAAAAAGGGCAAATCGTTATGATTATGATGTAGTTCTTTAGGATAGCTAATATCGATTTCAAAAATATATCCGACTTCATCTTCGTCCTCAAGATCGAAGATGTTTATTGATTCTGGGTTTTTAACCCACTCGAATCCTCCATACGGTAAATACATGCTCATTGATTGCCCATAAAGATTATTTGCATCTAAATAAATTATGTAACTAGATTCTTCGTTTGAATTGAAGTTACTCATGTATTTATTATTTGCTTCTGCATATCGGTGCGATACCTGACACAAACCTCCTCGAATCCCATGCTCTATCATTAAAATCATGTCGTAATCTTGTAAGAGCTCTATGTTCATTTTTGTATATTTCAACATGGCGTCCCACGTTAAGCCGGGAACAGTAAAATAATGAGCTGGATCCAGTTTATGGGTCTTCATCATTACACTCCGGAAAGATTCGAAGACGTCACAGAGTAAAAGGACGTCAGTTTTAACATAAATATCTGCGTATTCCCCTAAAGATTTACATTTGAATTGTTTCCAAATGTTTTGAGCATGTGTATAATCTTCAAGGCTGATATTAGTATTAGATAATTTATTGTAAAAAGCTTCAATGGGTGGAAGCTCTGTTTCACTTAATTTGTCTTCATCGTCTATATAATCGTATGGGAACACACCTTTCCTAGTAACTAATGCTAATTCGTCATCTCTGTAATATCTTGAGGTTTCATTGAATTTATCCACAGATAAAGATTGTACAAGGTAATCTAAACTTCGTGGCATGAATCTGAAGGAATCTATAAATCTCAATTTTATTTTACCCACATGTTTTGTGAACGATATGTATTTTTCTTCGTTATTCGGTATTACTTCAACTTCTCCAGGATTATTTCCCAATTCCTTCACTATGAAATGTGAGTCATAATTACTCAAGTTATGCATTATAACGGGTATAAACGAGGGATTTATACGTTTTAAGTTACAATTATTACAAGATGGTCCTAAGTAAGTTCCTGTTAGGTGGCAATGATCTCTAACTTTTATATTATTTTCATTAAATACATTTTGGCACATGTAACATGTTTTTGCTTCAGCCCAATCTTCCTCTTCTTCTGATGAGATCCTCATCGGTTTCTTTATCTTATAAATTTCTTGTATTTTGTTTGCTGTATTAGTAATATATTCCATAAAGTGAGAAGCGGCATTTGTTCCCCTATAAACGTACGGTTCGGTTATCGGAATGTCTACTCCTTCAATTCCTTTAACGTATATACAAAACGATATCGGATCATGCCTCTGATATTTGGTTGTATTCAATGATGGTTCATTTATAGGGACTAATATGGATTCAAAGTCAGCATAGATAACAAATGGTACTTTACTTTGTCGTTCCACATTTGAGAATCTGATATAAGGATCTTTCATCGGTAGCTCTATTCTTACAGGTTTATTTTCAGAGCAATAAATTTTATGTTCCTCAAGTTTTTCACTTGCTCGCTTCCCATAACGGTTGTCAAAATGTTTAAAACAACGCTTACAAATTGTTATCTTATGTCCATGATGGCTAATTTGATTTCCGACTAGTCTTTCAAAATCTTTTATGTAAACATAATGGGAAGTTTGGTCATCAGAAAGGAGTAAAAGATCCCGATGGTCTTTAAATTCCGTTTTGCAGACTTTCAGAGGATAAATTTTTGTTTTTTCATCCAAGCCATAAACATTGATAGATATATTATTTATCTTTTCAAATTTTGTTATCTCGTTGAGATAAGTTGGGAATGAAATGCAATTAAAATCATACGAATGATCTAAATTGTTATATTTGGTAACACGTTGAGCATTCTTTTCCACAAATTTTGCTAAAATGGAATACTTGAAACAGTACATGTCATTATTCTGTACATTAATGCAACATTTCTTCAATTCTATAGATGCAGGGAGAGGAATATATGTAGATCCTCTTAATGGTAAATATTTGTTGATTCTCAATCTGATACCATCAACTCCAATCAGCTTCCATCCACTTTTTTGAAATTGAGACTCCTCTGCTTCGGTTTTAATCTTGATGAAACTATTCTCAATAAATTTACCAAGATCATTATTTTTAAATACAGCTTTGTTTCGTGTTTTGAATGCTTTGTCATTCATTTCACCTAGAGAATTTGTAAATGTACATTCCAATAGAAAATTTACTTTTAATGCATTATGTTGATTTAGTGAATCTTGAATTTTATCCGCTAAGAGCTTCTTAATACTTTCCAAAAATGAATTAATATCCATACAATCTGGCGATCTAATGAAGAATGACGCTAATCTGTTTTGAAACGCTGTTTCATACATATTAATTCCCTGTTCATCTGGAACGAGTGTAAGCACTTCATTTTTTTGTGGCTCAGATAATTTAGATTTTTTTAAGAACGGTTCCTGGGTGCAAACATCTTCATGTCTCTTGCCGTTATAATCATTTGAAAAAACTCCTCTACATCTACTGCAAGTATAAGCCGAATTACCATTACAAGATTTTTCATGTCTACGAAGACTTTTCAAATACTCATAAGAATTTCCACAAAAGTTACATTTGAACTGATCCATTTTTGTAATATATTACAAAAAACCTATACAATTTATAAAAAGTGTGAACGATTTACGAACTTTGAAGAAAAAGATAGGTATAACCTATACAATATAACAATAAATATAACCTCTACAATATAACAAGAAACAATAAATATAAACTACAAAATTAAAAAAAAAATATATAACTTCTATAATTTAAAAAATAAAATAAATATAATCTCTATAATATATTAAAAAAAAAAATATATAACCTCTACAATATAAAAAAAAAAAAGATATGTATAACCTCCACAATACAAAAATAAATAATAACCTATACAATATAACAATAACTATATCCTATGCAATTGATAACCTAAACAAAATACTATAACCTACAAAAACTGACTCAAACAAAAATAATCTATACAACAAACAAAGATTTATATGACCACAAGACGACGTTCACACTACGATGGCAAAGACGCAAATGAGGTATCGCGAAGCTGACATCTCTTATATACTCTTGAATGCCCAGTACTACCAACATAACTTACAAAATTATCAATACTACCAACACAACCTAAATATTAATTAAATATAATGCAACATATAGGGGTATGACGTCACTACCATCAGAATCACAAATGTTCATCTAAGGTATTGTCTACAGCCTCCTTGATTTTATGATACTGACGTATATTTTTGTTATGTGCACTCATACTAACCTATATATCTTATTAATTATTTTCTGTTTTTTTTTCCCAATATTTTCTCATATATTTTATAAATCTAACATAATTATTTTAGTTAAATCCCTACGTTCATTGCTAATTTTATATACAATTTCCAACATTTACATACAATGCTACATATTTGTATACCATTTTTAGCAATTTCCAATAAAATATACCATTTTTACCTATACTTCTTGCCATTTTCGTATATATTTAGCATATATTTTACGCTTTATACGACAATTTTAATTATTATGAACCCATTTCTATTAGTTTCATAGGTACTGTTATAGTATATTTATCTTATATTTCACTCAATTTTCCGCTATTTTCAATAAAATTTAACATTTATGCCTAAATTTCATTTAACATTTAACATATATTCAAGCTTTATACTACATTTTAAAACCATTTACATAAAAGTTTTATACTATATTTGTCTAATATTTGACACTATTTTTTAATATATTTTTACCCAATTTCCAATAAAATTTTGCCATTATTACCTCTATTTATATTATTTTTTCTTCTAAATTAACATCAAACAAGAAAACTCACACTTCATTTTCAATCTCATTCTAGTTATTTTTAACAAATTCACTCTTTACATTACAGTTTTAAACCATATACATCAGTTAGTTAGACAATTGTATACTACATTTATCTCATATTTCAAATTATTTTTTCATGTTTTCATCTCATTTCCAATAAAATTTCTCAGTTTTACCCATAATTCTTATCATTTTCGTCTATTTATAACAAATATTCATGGTTTACTTTACAATTTTAAGTATTTTTATCTTATTTTAATCGGTTACATAGACATTTTGATAGTATATTTATCTTATAATTGAACATATTTTTGTATTTTTACCCCATTTCCAACAATTTTCGATAAAATTTACCATTTTTATCTATTTTTCATCTAAATTAACAACAGACATGAAAATTCACACCAGTTGCTTAGACAATTTATATAAATATATTTCTATAATATTTGAACCTATTCGTTTTATATTTATCTCATTTCCAGTAATGTTTATAAAATATATAAGGTTTATCTACAATTCTTATAATTTTCGATAAAATTTAACATGTATTCAAGCTTTTTAGACTACAGTTTTAAGTATTATATTAGTTACATATAAACATTTTTATATTATATTTATTTCGTATTGTCAATAAAATTGACTATTGTTAACTATAATGTTTTGTTTAAATTTATCATATATTTATGTTAAGCCCACTAAACCATCGAATTCCTCTCGTATCCAATCCTTACAATCCAAAATCCTTCGTAAAATCCTCAACGCTCCTTACTTTGTCACAAATAAAATCATCCATAAAGACCTTAATGTTCCATATGTTTCCGATCTGGCCCAATCCAGATATCTTTCCTTCCATAACAAACTGCAGAATCATCCGAATCCTCTCGTTTCAAACCTTGCTTCCTCCTCGATTAGGGATTAAGATCAATCAAAATAAATTATATTGGTCACGTGGTGTACAGGTGGTTAAGGTAAGAATAGCCCAGGGTCCAAAGTCCAATTCTCCTCCGCAAATTCTGGTGCCAGAACCGCCATTTATACCCTACTGCTTATAACCTAACAATAACCTCTCTACTTTTTTTTATTTCATCATAGGGTTCCTCGTGCTATTCTACAGGCCTTCCCATATGTTATAACCTCAGTGTAACCTCCCTACTCTTTGTATTACATTATTATATGTATTATTTGAAAAATATATGTATTTTTTTCTAGTAATAGTGTGTAGAAGCTCTAGAAATTTCGTATTTGGATACTTTTAAGCAATTGTATGTATGTAAATACTTTTAATAATTATATTACGCACTTAGTGAACTTCTTAAAATTGTTTATAATATCGTATATTTCTAGTGAAATTAGTGTTAGGATGTTGAATTTAAGTTTTATAGCTGTATTAGACTCTACTTATAGGGGAAAATTATTACAACATTAGTGAATTTCTTTCATAAAATATAAAGAATGTCGTATATTTAAGATAATATTTATAATAATACACTGCGTTTATATATATCATAAATAGAGTGTATATTTTAAAGAACATTACGTGAAAAGTGCTGTTGTTATTAAACAATGTTGAAATATCGCAATAAAAATCATAAATTATAAGATAGTTTACATATGTATAACATCAGCAAATGTAAAAAATATATAAACAATAGCTAAACAAAGTGGAGAAAATAGTTAAATCAATGGATAAATGTAAATGAAAACTATAAGAAATATAGTAAATTTTGTAATAAAATGTCTTAAAATGGTGTGAAAATACGTTCATATATGAAATAAATAAACAATAAAAATTGTATATGTAACTAATATAAATGTATTTGAAATATTTAAACTATAGTGTAAAAGTGTGAATATGTGTTAAATTTAAGTAAAAATGGTAAATTTTGTTGTAAATTTCTGAAAATGGAGTAAATATACAACAAATGGACTACTATCAATGAAAGAATATATAGTAATATTATCAAATATCAGATAAATATGTTTATAAAAATTATCTGAATAGTTATGATGTAACTAGGTAAACATACATCAAATTGAAAGGAAATTCGTGAATATATGGTAATTATAGACCGAAATTATAAGAAATATTGGTAAAAATGTTAAATATTATTGAAAATAGTAGAAAATAGAGTAAAAATACTTTAAACTATTGCTTAACATAATTTTTTTTTTTTTTTTTTTTTTTTTTATTTCAATGGAATTTACAACTGTATTACATAGAGAATACAATAAGTAAATGAGAAATTTGTAACATGGCATGTACAACATGAAGAGAAACTACCCATTGGTAGAACTCAAATTAAAGTTCTATATTAGAAGATCCCGAGGCCATCTTCTTTTCAGACGCCTCGGAGGGTTATCAGGGATCGAGGAGGAAGCAAGGTTTGAAACGAGAGGATTCGGATGATTCTGCAGTTTGTTATGGAAGGAAAGATATCTGGATTGGGCCAGATCGGAAACATATGGAACATTAAGGTCTTTATGGATGATTTTATTTGTGACAAAGTAAGGAGCGTTGAGGATTTTACGAAGGATTTTGGATTGTAAGGATTGGATACGAGAGGAATTCGATGGTTTAGTGGGCTTAACATAAATATATGATAAATTTAAACAAAACATTATAGTTAACAATAGTCAATTTTATTGACAATACGAAATAAATATAATATAAAAATGTTTATATGTAACTAATATAATACTTAAAACTGTAGTCTAAAAAGCTTGAATACATGTTAAATTTTATCGAAAATTATAAGAATTGTAGATAAACCTTATATATTTTATAAACATTACTGGAAATGAGATAAATATAAAACGAATAGGTTCAAATATTATAGAAATATATTTATATAAATTGTCTAAGCAACTGGTGTGAATTTTCATGTCTGTTGTTAATTTAGATGAAAAATAGATAAAAATGGTAAATTTTATCGAAAATTGTTGGAAATGGGGTAAAAATACAAAAATATGTTCAATTATAAGATAAATATACTATCAAAATGTCTATGTAACCGATTAAAATAAGATAAAAATACTTAAAATTGTAAAGTAAACCATGAATATTTGTTATAAATAGACGAAAATGATAAGAATTATGGGTAAAACTGAGAAATTTTATTGGAAATGAGATGAAAACATGAAAAAATAATTTGAAATATGAGATAAATGTAGTATACAATTGTCTAACTAACTGATGTATATGGTTTAAAACTGTAATGTAAAGAGTGAATTTGTTAAAAATAACTAGAATGAGATTGAAAATGAAGTGTGAGTTTTCTTGTTTGATGTTAATTTAGAAGAAAAAATAATATAAATAGAGGTAATAATGGCAAAATTTTATTGGAAATTGGGTAAAAATATATTAAAAAATAGTGTCAAATATTAGACAAATATAGTATAAAACTTTTATGTAAATGGTTTTAAAATGTAGTATAAAGCTTGAATATATGTTAAATGTTGCAAAAGTTGAAATTTAGGCATAAATGTTAAATTTTATTGAAAATAGCGGAAAATTGAGTGAAATATAAGATAAATATACTATAACAGTACCTATGAAACTAATAGAAATGGGTTCATAATAATTAAAATTGTCGTATAAAGCGTAAAATATATGCTAAATATATACGAAAATGGCAAGAAGTATAGGTAAAAATGGTATATTTTATTGGAAATTGCTAAAAATGGTATACAAATATGTAACATTGTATGTAAATGTTGGAAATTGTATATAAAATTAGCAATGAACGTAGGGATTTAACTAAAATAATTATGTTAGATTTATAAAATATATGAGAAAATATTGGGAAAAAAAAACAGAAAATAATTAATAAGATATATAGGTTAGTATGAGTGCACATAACAAAAATATACGTCAGTATCATAAAATCAAGGAGGCTGTAGACAATACCTTAGATGAACATTTGTGATTCTGATGGTAGTGACGTCACACCCCTATATGTTGCATTATATTTAATTAATATTTAGGTTGTGTTGGTAGTATTGATAATTTTGTAAGTTGTGTTGGTAGTACTGGGCATTCAAGAGTATATAAGAGATGTCAGCTTCGCGATACCTCATTTGCGTCTTTGCTATCGTAGTGTGAACATCGTCTTGTGGTCATATAAATCTTTGTTTGTTGTATAGATTATTTTGTTTGAGTCAGTTTTTGTAGGTTATAGTATTTTGTTTAGGTTATCAATTGCATAGGTTATAGTTATTGTTATATTGTATAGGTTATTATTTATTTTTGTATTGTGGAGGTTATACATATCTTTTTTTTTTTTATATTGTAGAGGTTATATTTTTTTTTTAATATATTATAGAGGTTATATTTATTTTATTTTTTAAATTATAGAAGTTATATTTTTTTTTTTAATTTTGTAGTTTATATTTATTGTTTCTTGTTATATTGTAGAGGTTATATTTATTGTTATATTGTATAGGTTATACCTATCTTTTTCTTCAAAGTTCGTAAATCGTTCACACTTTTTATAAATTGTATAGGTTTTTTGTAATATATTACAAAAATGGATCAGTTCAAATGTAACTTTTGTGGAAATTCTTATGAGTATTTGAAAAGTCTTCGTAGACATGAAAAATCTTGTAATGGTAATTCGGCTTATACTTGCAGTAGATGTAGAGGAGTTTTTTCAAATGATTATAACGGCAAGAGACATGAAGATGTTTGCACCCAGGAACCGTTCTTAAAAAAATCTAAATTATCTGAGCCACAAAAAAATGAAGTGCTTACACTCGTTCCAGATGAACAGGGAATTAATATGTATGAAACAGCGTTTCAAAACAGATTAGCGTCATTCTTCATTAGATCGCCAGATTGTATGGATATTAATTCATTTTTGGAAAGTATTAAGAAGCTCTTAGCGGATAAAATTCAAGATTTACTAAATCAACATAATGCATTAAAAGTAAATTTTCTATTGGAATGTACATTTACAAATTCTCTAGGTGAAATGAATGACAAAGCATTCAAAACACGAAACAAAGCTGTATTTAAAAATAATGATCTTGGTAAATTTATTGAGAATAGTTTCATCAAGATTAAAACCGAAGCAGAGGAGTCTCAATTTCAAAAAAGTGGATGGAAGCTGATTGGAGTTGATGGTATCAGATTGAGAATCAACAAATATTTACCATTAAGAGGATCTACATATATTCCTCTCCCTGCATCTATAGAATTGAAGAAATGTTGCATTAATGTACAGAATAATGACATGTACTGTTTCAAGTATTCCATTTTAGCAAAATTTGTGGAAAAGAATGCTCAACGTGTTACCAAATATAACAATTTAGATCATTCGTATGATTTTAATTGCATTTCATTCCCAACTTCTCTCAACGAGATAACAAAATTTGAAAAGAAAAATAATATATCTATCAATGTTTATGGCTTGGATGAAAAAACAAAAATTTATCCTCTGAAAGTCTGCAAAACGGAATTTAAAGACCATCGGGATCTTTTACTCCTTTCTGATGACCAAACTTCCCATTATGTTTACATAAAAGATTTTGAAAGACTAGTCGGAAATCAAATTAGCCATCATGGACATAAGATAACAATTTGTAAGCGTTGTTTTAAACATTTTGACAACCGTTATGGGAAGCGAGCAAGTGAAAAACTTGAGGAACATAAAATTTATTGCTCTGAAAATAAACCTGTAAGAATAGAGCTACCGATGAAAGATCCTTATATCAGATTCTCAAATGTGGAACGACAAAGTAAAGTACCATTTGTTATCTATGCTGACTTTGAATCCATATTAGTCCCTATAAATGAACCATCATTGAATACAACCAAATATCAGAGACATGATCCGATATCGTTTTGTATATATGTTAAAGGAATTGAAGGAGTAGACATTCCGATAACCGAACCGTACGTTTATAGGGGAACAAATGCCGCTTCTCACTTTATGGAATATATTACAAATATAGCAAACAAAATACAAGAAATTTATAAGATAAAGAAACCGATGAGGATCTCATCAGAAGAAGAGGAAGATTGGGCTGAAGCTAAAACATGTTACATGTGCCAAAATGTATTTAATGAAAATAATATAAAAGTTAGAGATCATTGCCACCTAACAGGAACTTACTTAGGACCATCTTGTAATAATTGTAACTTAAAACGTATAAATCCCTCGTTTATACCCGTTATAATGCATAACTTGAGTAATTATGACTCACATTTCATAGTGAAGGAATTGGGAAATAATCCTGGAGAAGTTGAAGTAATACCGAATAACGAAGAAAAATACATATCGTTCACAAAACATGTGGGTAAAATAAAATTGAGATTTATAGATTCCTTCAGATTCATGCCACGAAGTTTAGATTACCTTGTACAATCTTTATCTGTGGATAAATTCAATGAAACCTCAAGATATTACAGAGATGACGAATTAGCATTGGTTACTAGGAAAGGTGTGTTCCCATACGATTATATAGACGATGAAGAAAAATTAAGTGAAACAGAGCTTCCACCCATTGAAGCTTTTTACAATAAATTATCTAATACTAATATCAGCTTTGAAGATTATACACATGCTCAAAACATTTGGAAACAATTCAAATGTAAATCTTTAGGGGAATACGCAGATATTTATGTTAAAACTGACGTTCTGTTACTCTGTGACGTCTTCGAATCTTTCCGAAGTGTTATGATGAAGACCCATAAACTGGATCCAGCTCATTATTTTACCGTTCCCGGCTTAACGTGGGACGCCATGTTGAAATATACAAAAATGAACATAGAGCTCTTACAAGATTACGACATGATTTTAATGATAGAACATGGGATTCGAGGAGGTTTGTGTCAGGTATCGCACCGATATGCAGAAGCAAATAATAAATACATGAGTAACTTCAATTCAAACGAAGAATCTAGCTACATAATTTATTTAGATGCGAATAATCTTTATGGGCAATCAATGAGCATGTATTTACCGTATGGAGGATTCGAGTGGGTTAAAAACCCAGAATCAATAAACATCTTCGATCTTGAGGACGAAGATGAAGTCGGATATATTTTTGAAATCGATATTAGCTATCCTAAAGAACTGCATCATAATCATAACGATTTGCCCTTTTTACCTGAATCAATCTTACCACCACAAGCCAAATGTAATTCAAAAAAATTATTAACGCACTTCGGAAAAAGAACCCGCTACGTCCTCCAGTATAAAAATTTGATACAAGCCTTAAAACATGGCTTAAAATTAGAAAAAATTCATCGTGCTTTAAAATTTAACCAATCACCATGGCTTCGCTCGTATATAGAATACAACACAAAGTTGAGTAAAGGAGCCTGCAACGACTTTGAAAAAGATTTTTATAAGTTACTGAACAATGCAGTTTTTGGTAAGACTATGGAAAACATTAGGAATCATCAAAATATTCAGCTAGTAACTGACAGTAAAAAGTTAATGAAACTGATTACCAAACCAAATTTTATAGACCGAACTATCTACAATGAGAATATAGTAGCTGTACATATGGGAAAACCCAAAGTATTGTTTAACAAACCCATATACATTGGAATGTGCATATTAGATTTATCCAAAACTGTGATGTATCAATTTCATTATGATACAATGTTGCAAAAATATTCCAATAATAACTTAAAGATGATGTATACAGATACAGATTCGCTTATTTATAAAGTTTTAACAGATGATGTCTTTGAAGATATGAAAAAAATGCATCACTACTTCGATTTCTCTGATTATCCTAAAAATCATTTCTGTTTCTCAGATGAAAATAAAAAAAAGTTAGGAAAGTTTAAAGATGAATTAAATTCAAAAATAGTTTTAAAATATGTTGGGTTAAGAGCCAAAATGTACGCCGTCATGATGGAAGATGGTGTAAAGAAGCGTGCTAAGGGTGTAAAAGTGTCATCGTTAAAACAATATATCACTTTTGAAGACTATGAGCAAGTGTTATTAAACAATGAAATTATGCATACACCTATGAGATCGATACAATCAAAGGAGCATAATATTTTTAGTACCGAGATAAATAAAGTTTCGCTTTCTCCGTTTGATGATAAAAGACACATATTAGAAGATGGGGTCAATACATTGGCCTACGGTCATTATGAATTGGCTGAGTTGAACAAATTGAAATAAAAATAAAAAATAATATTTAAAAATTAAAAAAAAATATTAAACAAAAAGAAAATACAAAAAAAATAAAACCAATGTGTGTGTGTGTGTGTGTGTGTGTGTGTGTGTGTGTGTGTGTGTGTGTGTGTGTGTGTGTTTGTGATTTGGTCACTGGCACGGTATTGATTTACCTGTAAACCAAAAGTATGTGTGATTTGGTCACTGGCATGGTATTGATTTACCTGTAAACCAAAAGTATGTGTGATTTGGTCACTGGCACGGTATTGATTTACCTGTAAACCAAAAGTGTGTGTGTGTGTATGATTTGGTCACTGGCGAGGCTATAAACGCCCGTAAACCACCGGACCCTCTCGATGCATCTTCACCTTGACGTGGTGAGAGGGCTTAAAGCTGTAAGCTGAACTAAGAAAGATGCACATAATTACCTAAATGTACATGGACAGTTCTTCGTAATATTATATTTCTTATACAAATAAAACCACTTTTTAAAATGAAAAATACTCCTTCTCATTATCCGCTTTAAGTTTAATAAATAATATGCTAATTTAATTATTATAAATAATATAAAGTTCAGTAAATAATATGAAGTATTCGCTACTGGTTAGTTTACAGATTATATAATTATGATAAACATATAATGTTCAAAGGCTACAATTTTTGAACAATTTAAAAAAAAAAAAATGAAACGATGTTTAAAGGCTAGAATATTTGAACGATTTAAATTCAAAGAAACAGTGTTTAAAGGCTAAAATTACTGAACGATTTAAAGTGAGCACAACAGTGTTTAAAGGTCACAATTTTTGAGCGATTTAAAGTGAACGAAGCAGTGTTTAAAGGCGAAATTTTTGGCGGGTAATGGGCGCCGCCATCTTGCACCGAGGACCTGTGCCAGGATCGGCCTTTTCTATCTACATACTATTATTTAAGTTGTTGTATATATTTTTTGAATCTTTATTAGGTTAGTTTTTGGCCAGATATGTATTTTTTCTTTTGTAACTGTTCATTATTGTTATTATAAGGGGACATCGTCTCAGAATAAAGTTTATTTCCTATTTCTATTTCTATAAACCTACTATTAACATGTCAAATTTATACGTCATGAAAGACAAAACAGAAAAAATAAACTATATAAGATAAACTGCTTAAACTGATCAGGAGTAAATTATGGCGAAAGTGCGCAATACTTAAAAGACAGAATATATCAGCATAAAAATTATTGGAAAAATAAAGAAAATCAAAAATATAAAAGTAAAACAGCATTAACACACCATCATGCAGAGTTAGGCCACAATTTTGATTTTGATGAAGTAAAGATTATAAACAGTGAGAAAAATAAATATAGAAGAAAATTCTTAGAAGCCATTACCAACTAAAAAATATATACAGAGTACATTTTTCTATTCATGTTACTGATTAAAATTAATTTGTTCTTCAACAAGTTAAGAGCTTATCCACCAGAGTTCAGCAAACTTGCTCCCTCCCTCAAATCACTATAAAGTAGTTAGTAGGACAAGCATGTTAAGATGTCTCTCAAGGCAAAAATATGAATAAAGTACAGATCAATAAATATCATATAGCTTTTTCTGCACACAAAACAAGGCAAATAAACACTAAATAAAATAACATTTTTTTTCAGTTTTGGGTGTATAATCAATAAATAATTTTTGTGTATAATTTTTGAATAAATGGATAAATAAATTTTGCCTATATAGTTGAATTAATTTAAATTTAAAATAGAAAAAGAAAAAAACATATTACATTGTTTATTTAAAAAATAATGTTATTTATTTAATGATTTTTTTTTTAATGTACAAAGTAAAATAAGATTTTTTTTTATTTTATAGAGAGAGGAGTGTAGCCACCAACAAATAACTTAAAAAGGACGAAACGTAATATAAAAAAGAAAAAAATTATATGCCTATGATAATGTATTAAATATACATCAAGGAATGAGAGAATAAATAAGGATCTAATTAAGAACATAATCAACTATAGAATAAATATAATAATTATATATAATAAATCTCACTGAAAATGTGAATAACCCTAATAAGGTTGTTTATCATATCTCATTACTTGAATAAACCTCCCTCTGGAAATTGAAGAAACAATAAAAAAAACTTAGATCCACCGCAACAAAAAGATTCTTATACTGTTTCAATGAGAACAGTTTCTAATCATGTTCCTTATACTGAAGAAGAAAAGGACAAACAAATTAGAACGTTAACAGAACAGGTAAACCAATTAGAAACTCTTAAGCAGAATTTTTTAGAGCTTGGTCTGAACAGTGGAAAACCACAGGATCGGATATAAAAGAATCGGAAATCGATGAAGCTCTCTGTGTAGATGATTTACCTCTGCTAACGGATCATGAAAACAACAAATCAACGAAAGAGTATAATGGAATAATTAGACAGAGTAAGTCGCCATATAACTCTCCTTTAAGGATTGTTCCAAAGAAGATGGACACATCAGATATAAAAAAAGTTCATATGGTAATAGATTATAAAAAATTAAATCATGCTACAATTAAAAATAAATTCCCACTACTAAATATCGAAGATTTGATGAATCAATTAAGGGAAGCAAAAATCTTCTCAACTACCTTACTTCATATACCTTACTTCGGGATTCCACCAAATAGAGATGGATGAAGAATCCATACCAAAAACAGCATTCTCTACTGGAAACGGCCACTACAAATTTGTTCGAATGCCCTTTGGATTAAGTAACTCGCCACTTATGTTTCAGAGATCAATGGCAATGGTGATCTCAAACATCCCCAGTGCAATGGTCTATGTAGACGATATTATAATCTATTCAAAAAATGAAGAAGAACACTTAAAAGATTTAGAAAGAGTTTTAAAAGAACACCAATTATCAATACAGTTAGATACAGTTTTCAAAAAAGGATTAAAATTTCTCAGATATATTGTAACAGAAGAAGGTTTATAAACAGACCCGAACAAAACTGAAACTATTGTTAGCTCTATGATACCTCATCACCAAAAGTTTAGACAGTTTTTAGGTATGACAGGATACTGTAAACAAATTATTAAGTAAAATGCAAAAATAACTAAACCTATTTCACAATCATTAGAAACTAAAATTTATAAAATTGAAGAAATTAAAAAAACTTGTAATACTTTAATAGATTTAATGGTAAACGTACACATTTTAAAATATCCAAATTGGAATAAATCATTTACTTCAACTACAAATGCTAGTAATACAGGAATAGGAGCAGAATTATCTCAAAAAAAATGATAATGATATTGAATCCCTGTAGCATTTGCTTCAAGAGTACTACGAAATGCTGAAAATAATTATAACACTATTGAAAAAGAATTATTATCAGCTGTTTGGGCAACCCAACATTTTAAACCGTACTTATATGGAACTAAATTTTTGTTACATACACATCATAAACATTTAACATGGATATTTTCAATGAAAAATGGAAATACGCGAATCTTGAATTGGATTTATAATCTATAATCAATGGATTTATAAATATAATAAAAAATGAATTCCCATCCCTAAGAATAAAACATTAGTTCAACTTAATTGATGATGAAGAAAATTTAGACAAGAAACAAGAAATTATTTAAAATTATGATTTAGGAGAAACTCAACATCGTGGTATATCAAAAACATTTTAAAAATTAAGAAGACCAGTTTATTTCCCCAATATGAAATATGATACAATTACAGAATACATTAATAAATGAGAAATATGTAAGAAAAGCAAAATACGATAGAAAACCAATCAAAATTAAATTTCAACAAACTCCCAAAAAGGAAAAACCTTTTCAAGAATTAATGATTGATATTTTAAAACATAAAAATACGATAATATTTACTGCTGTTGACACATTTAAAAAAGATTATCCCCACAAGTTAAACTAACCCATAACACAATTAATATTTGCGATTGTTTACAAAATTATTTATCTCACTATCCTGCACCAACACAGATTGCATTAGATCAAGGCACAGAAATGAAAAATAATTTAGTTCCACAATTTTGTAATTATTTTAATATTTCTTTGCATTATACTTCCACCAATCATTCAAATTCATTAGGATTTTTTTTTTTTTTTTTTTACAATTTCTCACTTGGACATTAGTTCTAGTGAGGTAGAATAGCATTCACACTATATATAAAAAAAATATAAAATAAATAGAAGCAAAATAACAATAAATAATAATTAAAATGTATATACAATAAATAAAATAGAATAACTTAAAAATAAGGAAATCAAAACAAAGCAAAAAATAAATGCATACCTATATACACTAATGATTATTAAATGGAGTTTATTTGACATTAAGTGAATTATTAAGAATAATTTCACATGAAAGAAATACTTATACATTCGAACAAAAATTAAAACTTGCTATAATTGCATACAATAATACTTTGATTAATAATTTAAAACTAATCCCGAATGAAATTACATTTGGTTTCATAGAAGAAAATAATAATGAAAAAGATCTTAATATTACAGAATTATGCGTGCAAAAATATCATAAAGATTTAGAACTTCTTCATGAATTAACACATAAAAAGATTGATGCAGAAAAATAAAAACGTACAGAAAATTTAAATAAAATTCGGGAAGATCCACCTGAATTAACGGAACAAGAATTTATTAAAAATACACAATCAAAAATTAAAAGAAGAGATAAATTTAGAAAAGTTAATGTAATAGTCCAAGGTAAAAGACAAATAACACATGATACATGTTGATAATGTTAGGAGACCCAACCAGTGTATAAAGAAGAAACATTTTGTTTCAGATGAAGATTCTCAACATGTTAACAATTCTGACACTTCATCTCCAGAAGAATTTGATGTAAAAAACATTGAACATAACATTGAAACATCTGTAAATATTAATAAATGTTTATGTAATAAAAATCATAAAAGATATGTAGAATATTTAAAGCAGTATATAACTGTAAATATTAGGAAAATAATTTATTGTCATAATAATAATGTATTTTTACCAAATGAAGGCTTAATTAATTTATCAATTATATTGTCAAAGATTATCAAAGAGCATATTATCAAAGTGGATTGTTTTCCACAATTTGATAAAATGTATACTCATAGTATTAACACTATTTTACAGCCATTTTATGATCATGTAATATTAAATACTACAAAGTTAGACACAAATAATTATACTATACCAGCACAAGAGATATTATCATTCGTAGGCAATATTAACATTTATCGTTTTTATTTTATATTATGCATAATTTTAATCCTTTTAATTATAGGTATCTTTTTTTATTATAAAAAATGTAAAAAGATTCAAGATTCTCATTTATCTAAAAATAATGTAAATATTCCAAAACCACCAGCCCTTACTGATGATCATAAAATAATTTTAAGTAAATTATATGAAATTAGCTTTGGAATATAAATTTAAGAAAATATTTATTTTGACTGGAGTTCAAAATTTAAGAAGCTGAAAAAAGCTATAAACAAATTTTATTGTCAACGTTCTTTTCTTCATTCCACTTACATAGAAGCGGTTTACGGCATTGTTACCATTCGAATAACGTTGTTGTTTTATAATTATCGATGAGTGACTTGATAAATATTTAGTGCGGAAGAAATCAATTTCCTCACTTTAAAAGTTTTGAAAAGCGTAGCATTTCTGGAAAACAAAAAAACTCTTTGAAAGTATGAAGTTTGCTGTAATATATTTATCAAATGTATCAGAGATCTCATATATATATTGCTTTGTTGGTGTTTACATGTTAAAAAAAGCCATTTTTAGTTATTATTTTACTGATTTCTATTATATAATTAATCACCTCCTATTAATTTTAATTGATTATGTTTGTTCAGTGTCTATAAAAGAACGTTATACATTTTTTTTTTTAATTTTACTATTATTAAATAAAAGCTTGTATTGTTGTTTTTACATTTGACGTCAACATAAAAAACACTTATTAATAATATGGTAATATCATTCACTATAAATAAAATGATAATTGAGAAATAGCAAATTCAAAGATAATCAATTATACAGGAACAGTTACCGTTATATGAGCTTTTTCAGTTGACAGAATGACTAACTCGAATTTTAACCATTTTGATTAATAATTTTAGTAATATTTCTTGTGGGGAAATTTATACTTTTATTCACAGTTTTATATTTCAACACTGCTATTACCTATTATTGAATAATCTTACTTACTGTCTTTACAGATATTATAAATTTAATAACTAGAAATATCACTGAAATGACTTTACTCAAAAAAGTTGGAATTGGAGTTAGTCATTCTTTCAAATGAAATTCTCTCATATAGGTTGTCTTCAAAAATAAATTATCAAATATTAAATTATTGTACTAAATAGGGGAGAAAAAATTAGTTTTATGAGATCAAGCAAAACCTTCAAGTAATTTTGTTCAAAATATAGTATAGTATTGCTTTGCTTTACAAAACATATTTGTTGTCCTTTTTATATTTAAATACTTGTAAAATTGAATATTTATATAATCTTAATATTTAGTAAAATAAAAATTGTACATGCTTTTATTGTGAAATCAAGATGAATTTTTTTTTTAATACTGTAATAGTATGCGAAATGTTAATGTCAAGTTTGCCACATGTTATCCTTACTAGGATAAATCTTACCCTGTTTTATTTGCTTATTTAAATTTTATATTTTTAAAATGTTAAATATCAATTCAATTATATTAATCATATTAAGTTAATGCTGACTTATTCAGTTAATTAATGTCTTTATATTACCTGCATTTTTAATGTATTTTTTATGAGTTTGGATACCAAGTATTTCCTAAATTTTGCCTCATTTAAAGTTTTATAATTATTAAAATCAACATTATAATTATATTGTTAGTTCTGAGTACATATTGTTAGTATTTGAATTGTGCTATTTCTTATTTAATATGGATTAGAGCGTACTTAGAATTTAATTTTGTAAATAAAATTTGGCTAATTATTATTTTATATTTTATCTTTTGTATCTGTTTGTCTAATTTAGAATATTGAATGGGCCAAATTTTATATTGTAAGTATGATCAGCCTAAGTGAATGTTTTTTTATAATGGTATCTCTAATCTTGGAGTGTATTTAAATTGGTTAAAAAGGTATTGCTTTTTGCTGTTATAGTAATAACTTTATTACTGTTTTGAATTCTAATTTTGATATCAATTATTTAAAATTAGAAAATATATAGCCAAAGTGGTTTCAATGAAACATTCATTCAAATAAATAAATTATAGGAAGTGTAGAATTGGTGTACATTAAAACAAGCTCTAAAAAAAATAGTAAACAATATTTCAGAAGTAAAATAATAACCAAGATTGCACTTTCTATAAGTTAAATTTCATTAAATTAAATTAATTACTAACCAGTTCTTACAAGTATGTTTCAACTTGTAGGGCTCCCCTAATTAAATGGGTCATTAGCCATTGTCTACCTACCCACAGGGTATATATATATATATATATATATATATATATATATATTATAGTACTAGAAGTACTATAAAGGCAGGTATAGATTAATATATATATATATATATATATATATATATATATATATATATATATATATATATATATATATATATATATATATATATATATATATTAATATATATATATATATATATATATATATAATATATATATATATAATATATATATATATATATATATATATATTAATATATATATATATATAATATATATATATATATAAAATATATATATATATATATATATATATATATATATATATATATATATATATATTAATCTATACCTGCCTTTATAGTACTTCTAGTAAAGTATAGATATCTAAGAGCATTAATTTTTTACTTACACCACTTTCAGTGGTTCAATAATGAATATTTCTTAGATTAAAACTGGATCATTGTCAGTTCCAAAGAAAAAATTATTTTTTTTTAACAAATAATTTTATTAAATTTCATGATAAATTAATATTGTAATATTACAACCTGTTACCATCAAAGGAACATATTCTATATATCCACGCCATAATATAACAGGTCCAGACAGATTTTAATCAATTAACTTTGTGACACTACTGCTTCTCTAATTTACCTATTTTCAAAACAATATTCTATGATCATACATGCAAATATAATAGGTATTGAAAAATATAATTAAATTAAACTAATACACTAAAATTGACATTCTAATGCATCTGCCAATCCTAATTGGCTAATATCAAAACTATTCTATGAATAAACAGCATAGTATAATAAGTACTAACAAACCTAATTGACTTACATTTCAAATTCTCACGTAAGGTTCTAACTAATTATATCAAACAAATTCTATAACTGAACAACTCAATCTAACAGTTATTAATAAATTAGAATAAATTACACTATATAATTCACATCATTTAACGTTTATGGCTATCCAATTTAACAATAATTGTACAAATTCTATATATGTAAAACATAGTATTATAGGTTCTGACAAAATTAATTGACTTCCATTATAAATAAGCTTTCTGTCTTTGCATTTTAGGTATTATCAAGCAATAGCTTAAATATTTTATTAAGAGTGTTTGTGTATACTTTTAGTTTTATTTTCGATTATTTTTTCAATTCTAATTACAGAATATATATTTAAAATATGGAAATAAAAATCCAAATAAGTAATTAGAATTTCGATATGGTAATTAAGGGAAAAAAAATTGTACTCTAAATATTTTTATGAAGTACATGATTTGTGTGGTATTGTAATTATATTTCATCATTAACTTTCAGATAGTTTAAAAATAATATATTATTCGAAAAAAAACACGTAAAGTTGCTTGCCTCCCGCAACATTCAAATGTGGCCAGTTGCACTATATATACCAGGAACGAAATTATAGCTTCTGGGTGGGATCTGGAACATCCGACAGAGTTGTGTCCTGTTGGGTCTGTACTAATTATAGTTTAAAACTTAGCTTGTAGTAAGGGCATCTGTCAGGATGTGGCTTTGGCCACCTTTTGCCACCGAATTTCGATAAGACTTTTCAAATTAATAATATTTAAATTTTTATCTTTGAATGTTGCAGAAGGAAAGTGGCTTACGTATTTATTTTGTTGAATAATACATTATTTATTGTCGTTCATACATATACATCCATTATTCTAAAACATTCAGTCAATTGTCAGCTAGTTATATTGCCAGATTAGAGCTAGATAGTTAGTATTTGAGTGGAGAGTAAGACCGATATCAAGCAGCATAAATACTTATCTCCGTGTTGAGGAAGATTACCACTGCGTATACATGTATAGCATTTTCCACGACTTCAGATGTATCTTTACAAACTTTCTAAAGATTCTACAATCTTGTCACCCGAGTTTCAAGATCTATTGTTAAGATTTCGTAGTACCAAGGAAGAGGGTTTGTTCACTGAAGACAACATATTTCACGGTAAAGTTCGTTTTATTTAGTTTATTTTCACTTATGTGACAACTTTACAAGATAGATTATGCAGTTTAAGAAAATTAAATACTACTTTAAGTTCAGAAAATATTGAATAATTATTATTAGAAAATATTGTGAATTCAGAAGTGACAATGGAAATTAAAGATCACGATTTTAAATGATTTCCTAAATATGATGGTGATCCTTTACTTTTAGTACATTTTATTAGAAATGCAAAATTTATTTATGAATTCTATTTTAAAGATGATAATCCAAGATTTTTCTGCTGTAAGTGACTTTTGAAGTTTGTAAAACGTAAAACAAAATCCTAATTATAATAATCATCAAAATTATAAACAAAATTATCAAAAATAGATCCATAAACAGTGGGATCAGCAAGCCCGACAAAATATTTTATTATATTTAATCTATAATTGATTATGTTCTTAATGAGACCTTTATTTCTTCTCGCAATTCTTTATTTGTATTTAATATATTACTATACACATTAAAAAAATTTCTTTTATATAAAAGCATAAAAATGATTGTAAAACTAAAAATAATCAAAAATATAAAAATGAAACAGCATTAGCACAACACCATGCAGAGTTAGGCCATAAGTTTTGACTTTGATGAAGTAGAGATTATAGAAATAGATAAGAAAATTCTTAAAAGCCATTACCATGAATTTCGAAACTGACTCACAAAATATTACACTGTAACTTTAAATACTACAATGTTAGAAACAAATAATTATACTATACCAGCAAAGAGATATTATCATTCGTAGACAAAATTAACATTTATCGTTATTATTTAATATTATGCATCATTTTAATCCTTGTAACTAAACGTCATTGTTTTATAACCATATATAGGTGACTCGATAAATATTTAGTGCGGAGGAAATAAATTTCCTCACAAAAACTTTAAAAAGCGTAGCATATCTGGAAAACAAGAAAACCCTTGAAAAGTATGAAGTGTGCTGTAATATCATTATCAAATGTGTCAGAGGTCTCATATATATTGCTCTGTTGGTGTTCATATGTCAAAAAATGCCAATTTTAGTTATTACTTTACTGATTTCTATTATATAATTAATCAGCTTCTATTAATTGTAATTGGTAATGTTTTTCACCCTCTTTGTTCAGCTTCTATATTAAAACATTAGTCATAATTTTAAGTTTTTATTCACAGTTTTATATTTCAACACTGCTATTACCTGTTATTGAATCAACTTACTCACTGTCTGTACAGATATTATAAATTTAATAACTAGAAATATCACTGAAATGGCTTTACTCAAAAAAGTTGAAATTGGAGTTAGTCATTCTTTCAACTGAAATTCCGTCATATAGATTGTTTTCAAAAATAAATTATCAAATAATAAATTAATGTATTAAATAGGGAAGAAAAAATAAATTTGATGAGATCAAGGGAAACCTTAAAGTAATTTTTTTCGAAATAATATTGTTTGGTAATATATAAATGGTAAAAATAGTATTGCTTTGCATTACAAAACATTTTTTTGTTACTTTTATTATTTTTATATTTAAATACTTGTTGTATTGAATATTAATATTATCTTAATATTTAGTAAATTTCTTTTTAATTTTTTTATTTATGATATTTACAACTGTATTAGTATAAATCTATCAAGTAAATGTGTACAGAGAAATATAATCACATGAAAACTCTTGTTGAGAAACTACCCATTGGTAGTACTCTAATAATATGTCTACATCACGAGGCCATCTTCTTTAGTAAAATAAAAATTGTACATGCCTTTACTTAGAAATCAAGATGTATTTTTTTTTTTTTTAACATTGTAATAGTATGCAAAATGTTAACGTCATTTTTATTTGCTTATTTACACATTATATTTTTTAATTGTTAACTTAATGCTGACCTATGCATTTAATTTATGTTTTGAAACTGCCTGCATTTTTAATCTATTTTTTTATGAGTTTTAATACCAAGTACTTATTAAATTTTCCCTAATTTAAAGTTTCAACATTATTAAAATTAACATTATAATTATATTGTTAGTCCTGTGTACATATTGTCAGTATTTGATTTGTTCTATTTCTCATTTAATATTGATTAGATCCTACTTTGAATTTAATTTTGTAAATAAAATTTGATTAATTGTTATTTTATATTTAATCTTTTGTATCTGTTTGTCTAATTTAGGATATTGAATGTGCCAAATTTTATATTTTAAGTATGATCAGGCTTGGTGAATATTTTTTATTACTGTATCTGTAATCGTGGAATGTATTTAAGTTAGTTAAAAAGGTATTGCTTTTTGCTATTGTAGTAGTTACTTTATTACTGTTTTGAATTCTAATTTTGTTATAAATTATTTAAAAGTAAAATAATAACCAAAATTGCACTTCCTATACGTTAAATATTATCAAATTAAATTAATTATTAACCTGTTCTTACAAGTATGTTTCAACTTGTAGCCCTCCCCTTATTAAGGGAGCCATTAGCCATTATCTAACTACCCACAGGGTTAAATATAACCATGTTAAATTGTTGGGTATGCTTGAAACTATTTTTATTAGAAAAATTAAGTTATAATTCCTTACACATAAATTCATATTAATCTATACCTGCCTTTATAGTACTTCTAGTAATGTATAAATATCTAAAAGCTTTACTATTTTACTTACCTCATTAGAAGTAGTTCAATAATGAGTAGTTCTTAGATTACGCTAATTTAAACTTAAGGTATACGCTAAATGTCTTCTTTTGAAAGCAAGATAGATAGAAAATCGTTATATTCAAACTTAAACAGCTTAAAATTGTATAACATTTCTATAAATAACATTTTTTTTTTAAATCCAACGGGAAGCGAACTACCTAGCTTTCAAGATGGGTAAAGTTATGAATAATAGCAAAAAATATGTGTATTTTTTTGGTTTTAACTAATTTTCTGTTTTTATAAGTAACAGTTCAAAATTTTAAATTAAATACTAAAGCACACACAATTTACTACACCTTTTATATGTAATATATTTTTCTAAACTTAAATATAAATCTCTCAAAACAAATTAATGTTTTTAAATTTGAAAAATCCTTATAATTTTGTTATTACCGTTTTCCACATATTTTAATGAAATTGGTCATCAACAATTGAATCGGTCAGTGCAGAAACCACTTCAATCAAAAAAATCGTTTTCGATGAAAAGAAACATAGAAAGGCAAGATGCGTGTAGATAGCAAGAACCACGTTAGTCTGTTAAGTAGTTCCGTAAATACATTACGTCTTTTTCGATCGTTGAGCCCAGAAATAACATGATTCAGTGACTAACGTGGTTATGCACCCACCGCTGGATCGCCTGACCAGCAGAGATGGGCATATTTATATTCAAAAATATATATACTAATACCATTTATATTTATAGTCCTTATGAATATAAATATAAATGAAAACTCAAAAGTTTTTTATGATGAACTATTTACCTGGCCAACCACAGCACGTGACAATGATACAATCATCGAGAATGATCTTTAAGAGTTTTTCACTTTGTAATATTCCTGTTGTATGATGTCTTTCCAATAACTTCATTTTTGATGTAAGATGAAAAAATATAAATTTTTAAAATTAATTAATTTCAAATTAATATTAATAAATAAAATTGTAAAATTAATATAAATTGTTGTAAAATAAATTAATTAAAAAATATGAACTTTTAATTAATGAATATCTTTTTCTAAGTCTTTAGCTGTCTGTAATAAACAGTTGAGTGATGAAACAGCAGAATTGGGAGGAAGTGGTTTCTGTACTCACCGATTCAATTACTGTTTTTCTTGTTTCTTTTAATGGCACATCATTCAGTATTCGTAAATGGCATAGTGCAATAGAAGAATATAGGAAGTAAAAAGAAAAAAAAAACGCTGCAAATTATTTCAGAATGGTTTATTATTTCCAAAAAATTATACATCTAAAGTAGCATTACGTTCCCAGTGACAAAGGAAAAGAAATAAAAGGTGATTCCAATTATTGGACTAAACAATTTTTTTTTTAATCATTAGTTATATGCTAAAAAGTTAGCATTACTTCAGTAACACATTCTAAAATAAAAAACCAAAACAAAGGTCGGCGGACGGCGGATGGACAAAAAAATTTTTATTCGTTTTTCGAATTGTTCGGATCCTGAAACGTGAAACCTCAAATTTTGAGAGGGGGTTAAGTTTTTGAATTTTTTGGTCGATCACAATGGTTGAATATTTAAAATAATAAACCAAAATTATTTCGGAAATTAAATTATTGTATTTTTCTTTAATACAATCAAAATAATGTATTAAAAACGTTATAATATTATTATAACGTCATTATGCCATTTCTGAGTACTAAACGACATAGTAGAGGGCATCTACGTCAGTGCCACTTTTCTGCCGATTAAATGTATTTTATATATAACAGCTACACATATTTTAAAATTTAATCAGAGTTTTAGATACAAAAATCTATTTCTTTTTTTCAAAAAACTTTGATTATAAAAATCTTTTATTTTAAAGCGTTTTTCGTTATTGTTGGCCATTTATTTACAAATGACGATTAATTTTCAACTTTAGTTTGAACGAATTAAAAAATTGATTTTATTGGTATTTTCTGTTAATGCCAAGGCCAATTACTAATTTTAATAATTTTGTCTATTCTACAAACAGAAATAATACTCAACGACTAAAAAAATAAATATATCTTTTTTTTATAAGCATACTTTTAAATTTACTTTTTTATTTTAAATATTTTATTAAGCAATTTTTGTTTATACATTTAGTTTTATTTTAGAATATCTTTTCAATTCCAATTACAGACTATATATTTAAAATATGAAAATAAAAATCCACAAAAGCAATTAGAATTTTCGTATGGTAATTAAATGTAAAAAAAAAATTGTATTCTAAATATTTTTATCAAATGCAAGATTTGTGTGGTATTGTAATTATATTTCATCATTAACTTTCAGAGAGTTAAAAAATAATATGCTATTAAAAAAAACAACACGTAACGTCGCTTGCCTCCCGCAGCATTCAAATGGTGCTAGTTGCACTATATATACCAGGAACGAAATTATAGCTTCTGGGTGGGATCTGGAACATCCGACAGATTTTCTTTCCATTAATCTTTTTCTAATTTCCTTCTTAGGCTTAGCGAGGAGTTTAGGGGTTCTGTCAGGATGTGGCTTTGACCACCTTTTTGCCACCGAATGTCGAAAAGACTTTTCAAATTAATAATACTTAATTTTTTAGCTTTGAGTGTTGCAGGAGGCAAGCGGTTCACCTATTTATTATGTTTTTTATTTGTTTTGTTTTTTAACAATACATTATTTTTAGACACTGTGGAAGTTCTTTTGTAGTACATGTCTAAGAGTTCTGGCAAAGGTCAGATTCTCCACTCAAGACATGAGTATATGTGGCAAAAGCGCTCTCGCTCAATCTTCACTTGCTTTAGCATCAGTGACGCGATTAAGAGTGTAGCGTAGGTATCTCTTGGAGTCCTGCTTTTCACTCTATAGTTAAAGGGAAGAGCCTGGCTTGTGGTTCAAAGACTGATTTTATATATTGTATATAGATATGACTATGGCTTTATGTTTTTGATTTACTTATCTTTAGGTTATTTTATTTTTTATTGTATATCGTTTTTATTATAATTTAGTTATTATTTTACTTTTCTTAATTTTATGTTTTCTATATACATGGTGTGAATGTGTTCATATATCACTATAATTATTGTCCACGTGACAGATTACTATATTTCTGAATAAATACAAAAAAAAAAAAATAAAAAAAATATGTTTTATAAATTAAACTGTCCAAAGTCCCGTTTGGAAATTTATTTCATTATTATTTTATGTGCATTAGAACGACATTCGTTTGAAATATAATGACCCAGAGCTATTTTGGATAACAGATTACCTGATCAATAAATAAATTCTAGATAATGTTGATATTTATTTAAGTTATTGTTTTATCAGGCATATCGTTATTTTTCGTTATACATAAAGTGGAAAGTTCGTGTGTAACGCAGAATAGCAAAATGAGCAAAATACTTATGTTATAATAAAATAAAATGTTGGAAATACTTCTGAAAAAAAAAAATACAATGCTTAGTTTACAAAAAATGTAACTATCCTGTTAGTGCTTGTTTTGCCAGAAGTCGCAAGACTCTTACGTAGTGTTGCCCAAAATTGGTCTCGGTCTTACAGTCTTGGTCTTGGTCTTGCACTTTTGCAAGACCAAGACCAACACCGACCCTCCAAGTCTTGCGCAAGACCAAGATCAGACTCTGCAAGTCTTGCAGTCTTGCAGTTAAGTCAAACTGAGACTATTTTCAGATATAGTATGGTGCTTAAACATTTTAATCATCTATTCTAAACAGCGTTGTTTTTTCTTGTGGAATTGCATATTTGAGTATAACTTTCCAAATAATAATAAAAAATTAATCTTTTTTTTGTTCTCCCCTACCTTACCATTTAGGTTAGACGGGGGTTTTCGCGGGCCAGGGGGCGAGGTCGGGGCATTAATGACAGAGTTAAAAGAACTCATAATTATTTTATTGTCTCCAACTTCGGTTATCAGGTTGCCGGGCAACGCGCAGTGCTGTGCACACTGCCTCTAAAAATTAATCATTTCCGAGAACCGGAGCAAGATAAGAAAACAAAACAAAGAACGGTTTTCATTAAGAAAAATTAATAGCCTAGAAAAATGACTAAAAATACTAGCCCGTTTTAGTTACTATAATGAAACTTCTCTTCAGTGGAACCTCACGGGAAATCAAAAATTGTCCGCAATAGAGAGATGTATGTTTAAGAAAATTGGAAGAAAACGTGTTAAAAAATAACTAGAAAACTATTAAAGCTTTTTTCTTTTCAAATTTACAAATTAAAACTATTTTTATGAGAAATTTAATAATATATTTTGCATAACAATGTTGCACATAACAACGGTAAACTTGTTTGTATATAGAAAAAAAATATTAATTTGTAATTTTTGTTTGATCTAGCATAAATATTTTGTTTTCCAATTTGTTATGGATAGATAAAATCGTTACAATTATTCCACTATTCTAGTTCAAAATGAACATTGTTTTTCAGCCAACTAATTTGTGAGAGAACTTCTTAAATATTCATTGAGAAATTCTTTAATATTCACTCTGAGATCTCGAAAATGTATTGTCAGCTCATAGGTCCAGAGCAAGTATAGTTGTTCGAAATGATTGTGCGAACGCAGGAGGGTTAAGACGCAAGTCTGGCGAAACCATCTACATGTTACTGCAACAACGGTGTAATTCGAAAGAAATTATTTTTTTGCATTATCATTTCCAGGTTTCGCCCGCTGTTCACAGTATTCGTTATTTCTTTAAAATGTCTAACCACCAAGTTTTAATCGAGTGTCTAAATTGCGAATACTGAGCTTTCTGGCACACTCATTAATAACATAGCTTTTTCTTTGAAATTTAACCGGAACCATGTTGACATATTACAATCAAATCAGTGGAAATAGTAACAAAGAGTTAAGACTCTAAATTCTATTTCAAACCGGATTCCCTGTATTCATAATTGAACCAAGCGACAATACAGTGGATTAATGTTCTCAGAATATGAGCTTCATAATTTCCTTGAGTATAGTGATTCCTAACAACTGGATTTTTTTGATCATGATTCTATAACTCCATTATTTTTCATCATATTTCCTTGTTTCGTCGTTTTATAGCAACACTACTATATATTCCCTATTATGTGAGCAATGAATATATTATCAGAAATAATATATGAAAATAAATGACACTGTGGTAGATGGCGTGACATATCATATTATAATATTCAATTTTTTTCGAGCATTAGAAATTCTTGTTTTATTCAGCTACTAAATACGTTATATATATATGTATATATTAAGATATTATACTTTATGTTTTTTTTTATCTTGATAGGTTTGAAATTTGATTCATTCTACTGTTAGACTAGTTTCTCAAAAACTGATAGATTCTTTTTTACAAATTCAGATAATGCCAATATTATTAGACTTTCCGCTTTCAAAATAATACTTTCATTTTTTAAATACTAGTACATGAAACAGGATTCAGAACTTTAACATAAAATTTAGTAACAAATTATTTTATCTTACCTTTTTTTTTAAACGCTTTTGTGGACACGTATCGGTTAATTCTCGTCTATGAATTGTTCTTCATTTTCCTTATAGTTCTTCATTCTTATAATTGATAATTTTTAGACTGTACATCCTACCGATTTTTTTATCTTTCCTTTTTTATTTTATTTGATATATAACGTATGACACAGAACTACATTAACGTTTATTGTTAATCTGGTCATGATAGTTATTATCAGGAGTGCCCATCTCCCCAAGGTCGATGGCTCTTGCCCCCTCCCTCCAAAAAAAATATTAATGTCCTTCTCACTGATATAATTAATATGTATCTATATGAGATGTAATTTCAATGTTAGTTTAAAAGATAGTAGATATAATATTGGTTTGTTTCTCCTGAATATTAAAGGCAATACATGAGGCAATTACAATAAACAAGTAACATCAGTAATATTTAGAGGAGGCAAAGCTCCCTACTGCCTTCCTCTGCATATGCCCATGCCAGGAATTCATTATTATTTTGTTTTAAAATATTTTTCCTTTTAAATGAGAATTTCATCTGAAATAATTGCGAGAGTGTTGCCAAAAGGGGGTACATTATTTTAAAATAGGGGGTATCAATTTGAAGATGGAGAAATTAGTTTTTATTTCCTAATTAGCTTATTTTAGAATGTTGAAACGACCTAACATTTCATAAGTTATTGTTTTGTTGCTACATTATTTTATTTTTTTTTTCTGTGTCTGATTACCAAAGACAAGGAATTAGTTGTATTTATTATAAACACAGAATACAATACAAAGAAGGTACCGCATACCAATATTTCAAACAAGCGGCGCCCTTTGAGTTAATGCTGAAACTGGATAAACGGAAGACAATGCCCTGCTTGTGTTGAGTACTAGAATAAAATAATATCTGCTGCTTTTCCAAGTATGCGGCGCCCTTAGATATTTTTTGAATGACCTCTTAAAATTGAAAACTTAATTTGTCTAAAAAAAAATTGATGGCGGAACTTGCGGCATATAACACCTCTGTGGGCACCTATGGTTATTATCATGTTTACCTCCGCGTAACTAGTATTGAGAAACGTCGACAAATATTAATTGCAAAGGGCCCCAAATCAACAGTGGCAACTATTGTTTGTTAATTATTGATCTAGACATCTCAATAAATGTTTTCGAACCACAATTTTCAAAGAACGGATGTAATCGAAAAATTTGCAATAGAATTATCATGTACATGAGAATGCACAGAATTACCACGGAACTTCCAAAATTACCTTCAATGTGAAATGGTTTCCGATGAGCAAACTAAATGTATTTTTTTTTTTTTTGCTCAATCGACGTGTATGTCTGTATTATAAAAAGTGGAAAATTATATTTGTGTCTAAAAAGTGGACATCATAAAATTTTTTATAGCAATTCAGTGAAACCTGAAATTATTGGTTAGACCAATTCAGCCTCTATTGTATATATTTATCAATACTTTAATTTAATTAAACAACGTGCAATTGAACAACAAGAAAATCTGGCCCTGGATAGCTTAGACAAGATTGGGTATTGGTAGTTTTAATCCAGAGAAGAAGTGTTATGTCCATTTGGTACCACTGTGTGCAGTCCGTTATGGAGAAAGATTTCAATCGAAATCTAAATAGAAAACTAAAGCATGTGAAGGACGCGCGGCACTCATTCGGGCCAGTTTTAGTAAAGTTACAGTATATGGTTTTTTATAAGCTGATTTTAATGATGGTTCACTTGCTTTACATTGCTTGGTTCATCCAAGAAATGGTACCCTAATGATTTCACTGATTGGTTTTTAATAAAATGAATCTAATTCAATTGTTTTTCTAATGAACTCATTAGATGGGTATATATAGTCCTGATAAGGGGGCCACGCTTCAAACTACAGCCGAGGGCTCCATGCGGATCCAGACCGGGTCTGTTCACAGGATTTGTTTTTTGTTAGTTACTTTTCAGCTCTGTGAAAAGAAGTCAAAGTGAGCCTGGCAAATTAGTATTTCCACAAAACACATACACACACACACACACACGCGCGCGCATGCACGCACGTACACACACACAATCCTTAACTATAACTTTTGTCAAACAAATATATGTCACTATTAAAAACTTTTTTAAAAAAGTACCGACCGATAGACGTTTCCATCTGGTCGGACCAAATCGTTATTATTGTTTAAGTAAACTCTAAACACTAAATTTGTGTTCTATTTTTTATTCAATAAATGCTAATATTGTATTTAATGTCTTTATACCACAGCCCTTACATTCCATCTAAGGTGAGGGTCTATCACTATCTATCTTGACAATGTCTTTAAAGTATGTATATTCAAGTAAATTAGGTTGAACTTTGCTATGTCTAGGTCAAAAGATAGGGTCCAATGTATCTATTGTTTTGTGTCGTTCTAAGACATAAATTAACGTGTTTAATAAATAGCAATAGGCTAATAAGTAATTGCAAGACCTGCAAGACTTGCGAGACTCTTGCTGCAAGACCAAGGCTGAGTGTGCAAGACCAAGACCAAGACCAAGACTAGCCAAGTCTTGCGTTGGTCTTGCATTTGGGCAACACTACTCTTACGCAAGACTAAGACTGGTTGCTCAAGACAAAGACCAGGTGTGTTGACGCAAGATCAAGCACAAGGCTGACTAAGTCTTGTCTTGCGTTTGTGCTACACTAAATAATTATTTTTTGAATTATTTATTGAATAATATAATATTCAGTCTCTTGGACAATCATTATAGGGTTGTAAGACCACATTCATACTATTTATACAAAAAAGTAAAATAAACAGAAGAAAAGTAATAATCAAAAAGTATATACAACAAATAAAAAATAAAATTAATAAAGATAATTAAAATTAAAAAAAAAAACATTTACACCTATACACACTATTTACCAGCAGGTCAAGGAACTCCAGGCCAGCCTTGTGTCTCCAACTATAGAGAGAAAAATAGGAGACTCCAGGAGTTCCCAGCACTTCCCTCTGAACCGTGTTACTAGTGCTAAAGCCAGTTAAGATTGAGCTAAAACGCTTTTGCCACATACATTCGTGTCTTGTGTGGAGAATATGGCCATTGCCAGAACTCCAATATATACATACTACAAAATGTCGAGGGGACACAGATGTTCTTGTTCTTCTAACCTTCTTGAAGAATTATACGGATGGGAGGTGCTAGATAGGGATTGTGCAAGGGGATTGGGATGACACGTGAATTTTTCTTGGATTAGGACTAAGACAAAGGGAATGTTGAGGTCTTGCAGGTCAATAATTTGTTGGCAATTGAAAGTTGTGGGTTCCACGTTATTCTTCTACCTAAAAAGGAAGCCAAGATACCGGTCTGTGAGCTGAATGGAATTAAAGTGGACAGGTGGACAACATCTGCGTCGGAGCGCATTTTCAACTTTCGTTTGAACGACTTGAAAAAATTGATTTTATTGGTGTTTTTTATTACCTGGCATCTGTTAGATAGTTAGTAATATTTAATTGACTCTTGATTATTATTTTTTTTTTTTTGCGAACCCTACCGTCTCCACTGAGCATCCGGCAAGTTTGTTGAGAAAACAATTTTTCTAAATTAAAATCCGTAACATCTTACGGGGTTATGCACCCACCGCTGGGTCGCATGACCAGCAGAAATGGGCATAATTATATTCAAAAATATAAATACGAATACCATTTATATTTATGGTGCTTATGAATATTAATATAATTGAAAACTTAAAAGTTTTTTATGTTGAACTAATTACCTGGCCAACCACAGCACGTGACAATGATACAATTGCCGAAAATGAGCTTTAAGAGCATTTCACATTGTTATATCCCTGTTGTATGATGACTTTCCAATACTGTAACTTCATTTTTGATATAATATGAAAAAATATAAATTACTAAAATTACTTAAATTCAAATTAAGATAAATAAATTAAATTGTAAAGTTAGTATAATTGTTGTAAAATAAATTGTTAATTAAAAAATATAAACTTTTAATGAATGGTTACCTTTTTGTATGTCTTCAGCTGTCTGTAAAAAACAGTTGAGTGCAGAAACAGCATAAGTCAAAATCAAATTTTAAATTAGGTAATTTTTGCACGACAGAATAAAAATGAATGTTATGACAGAGGAAAAAAAAAGTTCCAATATTTGAAAATTTGGAGGAGTTATGACGTTCTTTCTCTCTCCTAAAAAAATTGAAATTTGTGATTAACGTGGTTCCTACTCTCACCGATTCAATTAATGTTTGTCTTGTTTCTTTTAATGGCACATCATTCAGTACTCGTAAATGGCTTAGTGCAATAGAAGAATACAGAAAGTAAAAAGAAAACCAAATTATTTTTGGACAATTAAATTATAGTGTTTTTCGTTAATACAATCAAAATAATGTATTAAAACGTTATAGTATTACTATAACGTTATTATGCCATTTATGAGTACTGAACGACGTAGTAAAGGACTCAAGGTGTCTACGCCAGTTCCACTTTTCTGCTGATTAAGTATATTTTATATATAACAGCTATAGATATTTTAAAATATAATCAGAGTTTTAGAAACAAAAATCTATTTTTTTTTTCAAAAAACTTTGATTTTAAAAATCTTTTATTTGAAAGCGTTTCTCGTTATTGTGGCCAGTTATTTACAAATGACGATTAATTTTCAATTTTCGTTTGAACTACTTGAAAAAATTGATTTGATTGGTATTTTTTATTACCAAGGCTAATTACTTTTGAATATTTTTGTCTATTCTACAACCAGAAATAATACTCTCCCGCTTATAAAATAAATATATCTATTCTTATAATAGCATACTATGGAATTTATTTTAAATATTTTATTAAGCAATTTTTGTTTATACATTTAGTTTTATTTTAGAATATCTTTTCAATTCTAATTACAGAATATATATTTAAAATATGAAAATAAAAATCTACGTACGCATTTATGATTTCCGTATGATAATTAAGGAAAAAAGAAATTATATTCTAAATATTTTTATCAAGTACAAGATTTGTGTGATATTGTAATTATATTTCATCATTAACTTTCAGAGAGTTTAAAAATAATATGTTATTCGAAAAAAAAAAACAGGTAAAGTCGCTTGCCTCCCGCAACATTCAAATGTGGCCAGTTGCACTATATATACCAGGAACGAAACCAAAGCTTCTGGGTGGGATCTGGAACATCCGACAGAGTTTTGTCCTGATAGCAGGTAATAATCATAGTTTAAAACTTAGAATGTAGTTGGGCTTCTGTCAGGATGTGGCTTTGACCACCTTTTGCCACCGAATTTCAATAATACTTTTCAAATTAATAGTATTTACATTTTTAGCTATGAATGTTGCCGGAGGGAAGCGGCTTACGTATTTTTTTTTAATAATACATTATACATTCAGTCAATAGTCAGCTAGTTATAATGCCACATTTGAGCTAGATATTTAGTATTTATCGTGTCTATTTTCGTTATTCAAAATAATTCTTTTTAATAAGTCTTGTGTGCGTTAAAGTTCTATAACTGACGTAGGGACTTGGGCAGATTTTTTACTTTCACCTACCTACACATGTAATATATAGTAAGGGTAAGTATTGAGATCGTGAAAATTTTCGAGTCTGAGTTTTGTAATTGTCGCGTATTGTAATTGTATTTCATCATTGACATTCAGAGAGTTTAAAAATAATATGTTATTCGAAAAAAAACCAGGCAAAGTCGCTTGCCTCCCGCAACATTCAAATATGGCCAGATGCACTACATATACCAGGAACGAAATTACAGCTTCTATTTGGGAACTGGAACATCCGACAGATTTGTCCTGTTGATCTGGTGATAACTATAGTTTAAGTCTTAGTTTATAGTAAGGGCATCTGTTGGATGTGCCTTTGACCACCTTTTGCCACCGAATTTCAATAAGACTTTTCAAATTAATATTATTTAACTTTTTAGCTTTGAATGATGCAGGAGGCAAGCGGCAATGGCTTCTTAGAATTTTTTCTATATTTTTATAATCTCTACTCCTTTAAAGTCAAAAATTATGGCCTAACTCTGCATGGTGTTTTGTTAATGCTGTTTTATTTTATATTTTTGATTCTATTTATTTTCACAATGATTTTCATGCTGATATATTCTGTCTTTTCAGTATCTATAATATATTTTTGTTATATATTGTTAAATACATTTTTTGTATTTAACACTCTCCATACTAGATATCCTTTGTATCTTGATATAAAACAACAGGAGTGTTAAAAAAGATAAACTGCTTAAACTGCTCAGGAGTATATTATGGCCAAGGTGGGCAATACTTAAAAGACAGAATATATCAGCATAAAAAATATTGTAAAAATAAAGAAAATCAAAAATATAAAATAAAACAGCATTAATTCAATACCATGCAGAATTATGCCATAATTCTTTTACTTTGATGAAGTAGATATTATAAAAATATAGAAAAAATTCTTAGAAGCCATTACCATTACAGAAAATTTAAACAATTACATCCATTTCAAAACATACTTACAAAATATTAATAATTCATATGCTGAATTAGTAAATATACTAAAAAAATAAACAGAGTACAATTTTCTATGCATGGAATTGATATGAAAATTAATTTGTTTTTTAATAAGTTGAGAGTTTATCCACCAGAGTTCAGCAAATCTGCTCCCTTCCTCATTTCTCTGTACAGTTGTTAGTAGGAAAAGTATATTAAGTTGTCACTCAAGGTGAAAATATGAACACAGATCAAGCTTTTTCTACACAAAAAAAAAACAAGGTAAATAAAATGATATATTTATTAGTTTTGGGTGCATAATGATTTTTGAATAAATAAATTTTACCTATATAGTTGAATTAATTAAAATTTTAAATAGAAAAAGAAAAAACCTATTATATAAAATTGGTGATTGAATATTGTTTATTTAAAGATTAATGTTATTTATTCAATGATTAATATAAAAAAAAAAAAAGGAAAAGGGAATAGGGAAAGCACTGTTTCTAGGTCAATGGTTGTGCAAGGAGGTGATTTGACCGAGATCACGTTCAATCGTCAGGTTTTCACCCTTAAATAATTATTTAATTAAGAGTGCCTATTTTATAGAGGCTGGGTGTGCCCCAGGAGGGTCCCCTGACCCAGGGTAGCACCAAGGCCAATGAAACATATAAAAAACAGTAATAATTTTTAAAAAGATGAAGAAATTAAAATTTTTTTATTTTATAGAAAGTAAAGTATAGCCACCAACAAATAACTGTTTGACAGACAAAGAGAAATATATTATTTTGTCTGGATAAATTTGACGATTAAAATTATACAAATGTGGAGAGATGGCATAAAAATGTGCAATTAATAAATTTGAAAATGGCCAAAATGGAAGAAATGTTATATAAAAAAGAAAAAGTTTATATCTATATAATACTGTATTAAATACAAATAAAGGATTGAAAGAAGAAATAAGGGTCTTATTAAGAACATAATCAGTTACAGATTAAATATAATAATTATATATAATAAATCTATCTAAAAATATAAATAACCCTAATAAGGTTGTTTATCAAATATAAATATTTTTAAAAACCTCCATCAGGAAATTGGAGAACAATAAAAAAAACATTGATCCATGACAACAAAATTATTCTAAAACCATTTTAATGAGAACAGTTTCTGATCATGTTCCTTGTACTTAAGACGAAAAAGACAAAAAAATTGGATTGTTAACAAAAAAGTTAAATCAAATAGAAACTCTTAAGGAGAATTTTTTGAGCTTGGATATAAAAGAATCGGAAATCGATTAAACTCTCTGTTTAGATGATTCACCTCTGCTAACGGATCATGAAAACAACAAATCAACGAAAGAGTTGAAAAATTGGAATAATTAGACAGAGTAAGTCACCATATAACTCTCCTTTATGGATTGTTCCAATGGAAACGGACGCATCAGGCATAAAAAAAGTTCATATGGTAATAGATTATAGAAAATTAAATCATGCTACAATTAAAGATAAATTCCCACTACTAAATATCGAAGATTTGATGAATCGATTAAGAGGAGCCACAATCTTCTCAACTATATACCTTACTTCGGGATTCTACCAAATAGAGATGGATGAAGAATCCATACCAAAAACAGCATTCTCTATTGAAAACGGCCACTTCGAACTTGATCGAAAAAATAAGGAAATTAAAACAAAGAAAAAACACATGCATGCCTATATACTTAATGATTATTAAGTTTAGTTCATTTGACATTAAGTGAATTATTATGAATAATTTCACACGAATGATAAATTTATACATTCGAATAAAAATTAAAACTTGCTATAATTGCATACAATAATTTAAAACTAACTCCGAATGAAATTACATTTATTTTTATACAAGAAAATAATAATACAAAAGATCTTAATATTACAGAATTATACGTGAAAAATATCATCAAGATTTAGAACTTTTCCATGAATTAACACATGAAAAGATTGAAGCAGTTGATAACTAACCTAGGCGTTGATGACCCTAGGGTTTAACGCCTTAAAGCCTAACCAAACAAACAAACAAGATTGAAGCAGAAAAAAAAAAACGTACGGAAAAATCAAATAAAACTCGGGAAGATCCACCTGAGTTAACGGAACAAGATTTTGTTATTCAAGGTGGCAACTATTGTTTGTTAATTATTGATATACACATCTCAATGTAGGTTTTCGAACAATTTTCAAAGAATGGTTGGAATCTAAAAATTTGCAGTAGAAGGAATGTACAGAATTGCCATGGAACTTCCAAAATTACGTTAACCGTGAAATGGTTCCTGACGAGCAAAATAAATGTTGTTTGTTTCGTATTTTTATCTTCTAAAAAGTGGAAAAGCATTTTAGTAGACATTAACAAAGATTTTATAATAATTCTGTGAAAAACTTAAATTATTGGTTACCCAAATTCAGGCTATATTGTACATATGTTTCAATACTTAAATTAAATTCAACAACGTATAACTCAACAACAACAAAATCTGGCCGTGGATAGCTCAGACCTGATTGGGTATTGGTAGTTTTAGTTCCGAGAAGAACATAAAAAGTGTTATATCTATTTGGTACCATTATGTGCAGTGCGTTATGGAGAAAGGTTTCAATCAAAATCTAAATAGAAAAAAAAAAGAGAAATAAAGTACCATATTAATAAATAGCAATAAGCTGATAGTTAACTGCAAGACTCTTGTGCAAGACCAAGACTGCCTCGGTCTCGTCTTGGTCTTGCGTTTGGCCAACACTAATGCCGACACAGAAATAAAAAACGAAAACTCAGAAATTTCTCTGTACGACACACAAATTTCACATCACACTGTCCATAATCTACATCCCTCGCTTACAGATTTTATTTACCATATTAAATTCGATACTATCGAATTGGTGAAATTTTAAGGAACAATGCCGCACACATTGTTCATAGGTTTTAAGGTCAAAGTAATTGAAAAGAAAAGTAACCAATAACCACATTAGTCTAATTATAAAGGTAAACATTTTAATCTAAATTATAAAAAAAACTTTATAAACTGCCATATCAACAAAATCAAAATTTCCAAGAAAATCCTAATTTTAATAAGCAAACCAAATAATTATCACCAACAAATTAATTTTAATATCAGTACCATGTATAGAAAAACGTACTCTGTTTATTTTTTTAGTTTCTTTACTAATTCAGCATATGATTTATTAATATTTTGTGACTCTGTTTTGAAATTGATCTGTTCAAATTTTCTGTAATGGTAATGGCTTCTAAGAATTGTTTACTATATTTATTTTTCTCACTGTTTATAATCTCTACTTAATCAAAGTCAAAAATTATTACATAATTCTGCATGGTGTTGTGTTAATGCATTTTTATTTTATATTTTTGATTTTCTTTATTTTTACAATCATTTTTATGCTAGTTTAGTTTTGGTGGAATGAATACCCCAGTCAAACCTCAAATTATCAGGTCTTCGGATCTCCTCCCTTTCAGGGTGTAGACCTTTATGCAGACGTTCAGTATATGTATCATATACGCTTTTGGTTCAACTAACTCTGTTATTCTTATTTATCGAAATCCTAATACCTTTTTCCTCTAATCTTACTCCATGTAAGTAGGACGCTGATCCGTCCGCTTGCAGTCCTATATACTGAGTCTGGAGATTGATCCCTCCGTCAGAATCTCATCCTCTCACAAGTCCGGAGTGTGATCCCTCCGGTTGTGGTTACCATCCTTGCGGAGTATTAAGGCTGATCCCTTACACCGCAGACCGAGAGTGATTGGGTGCTGATCCGCCTGTCACTCGAGGCCATCCATCTAATCACCTTCCTTCATCCATTCAGTCATCTTATCCTAAATACTGAACACGTACTGTCGAGGCCTTCTGATAACTTGCATATACTGCCTCTGCTTTACATACCTCGACATCTTATATATTGAGCTCCAAAATATCCTACAGACAATTCCAAGTTTAGAAGTCAGACATGAAACATTAGTTTAGGCCTCACAAGGCTAGTTTGTAAGAAGTATCAATAACCTTGTGTCTATGTAACTTTATATTTTACAATAAAAGTAAATTTCAAAAGTCTTTACTATTGTACGAGTTCGTTAATTCGCAAAAATAACATGATTCAGTGACTTACGTGGTAATGCACCCATCGCTGGGTCGCATGACCAGCAAAAATGGACATATTTATATTCAAAAATATAAATACGAATACAATTTATATTTATAGTACTTATGAAAATAAATATAAATGAAAACTTAAAAGTTTTTTACGATCAACTATTTACCTGGCCAACCACAGCACGTGAAAATGATACAATCGTCGAGAATTATCTTTAAGAGCGTTTCACTTTGTTATATTTCTGTTTTATGATGACTTTCCAATACTGTAACTTCATTTTTCATATAATATAAAAAATACAAAATTTTAAAATTAATTAAATTCAAATTAATATAAATTGTTGTAAAATAAATTGTTAATTAGGAAAATATAAACTTTTAATGAATGGTTACTTTTTTCTAAGTCTTCAACTGTCTGTAAAAAACAGTTGAGTGCAGAAACAGCATTAGTCCAAATCGAATTTTAAGTTTTCCAGGGCCTAATTTATGTCATTTTTGCACAACAGCAACATAAATGCATGTTATGACAGAGGAAAAAAAACAGTTCAAATATTTGAAAATTTCGAGGAGTTATGACGTTTTTTTCTCTCTCCTGAAAAATTTGAAATTTGTAACTAAAGTAGTTTCAGCACTCAATGATTCAATTACTGTTTTTCTTGTTTCTTTTAATGCCACATCATTTACAACTCGTAAATGGCATAGTGCTATAGAAGAATATAGGAAGTAAAAAGAAAAAAAATATATTTTGGACAGTTAAATTATTGTATTTTTCGTTAACACAATCAAAATAATGTATTGAAAACGTTATAATATTATTATAACGTTATTATGCCATTCATGAGTACTGCTGATTAAGTCTATTTTCTATATACCAGCTACAAATATTATTGTATATAATTTAATCAGCGTTTTAGAAACAAAATCAATTTTTTTTTTTAACTTTTATTTTAAAAACCTTTTTTTTAAAGCATTTTTTGTTATTGTTGGCTATTTATTTACAAACGATGAATGATTTTCAGATTTCGTTTGAACGACTTGGAAAAATTGATTTTATTGGTGTTTTTACTACCAAGGCCAATTACTTTTTAAGAGTTTTTGTGTATACGTTTAATTTTATTTTCGAATATTTTTTCAATTATAATTACAGAAAATATATTTAAAATATGAAAATAAAAATCCATGTAAGCATTTAGAATTTCCGTATGGTAATAAAGGGAAAAAAATTGTATTCTAAATATTTTTATCAAGCTCAAGATATGTGTGATATTGTAATTATATTTCATCATTAACTTTCAGAGAGTTTAAAAATAATATGTTATTCGAAAAAAAACACGTAAAGTCGCTTGCCTCTCGCAACATTCAAATAAGGCAAGATGCACTATATATACCAGGAACGAAATTACAGCTTCTAGGTGGGAACTGGAACATCCGACAGAGTTTTCCTGTTGTTCTGGTGATAACTATACCTTAAGACTTAGCTTGTAATAAGGACATTTGTCAGATGTGCCTTTTACCACCTTTTGCCACCGAATTTCGATAAGACTTTTCAAATCATATGTTTACATTTTTAGCTTTGAATGATGCATGTAAGAGGCTTACGTATTTATTTTTATGAATAATACATTATACATTCAGTCAATTGTCAGCTAGTTTTAATGCCATATTAGAGCTAGATAATTAGTATTTATCGTGTCTATGTATATTATTCACAATAAATCTTTTTAAAAAGTCTTGTGTGCGTTAAAGTTTGTAACTGGCGCCCGAACATAGGGACTTAGCAGAATTTTTGAAGCTATTTTAGTTACTTTGCGGAGCTATATGTCGAGTGTAAGACCGATACCAAGCAGCATAAATACTTATCTCCGTCTTGAGGAAGATTATCACTGAGCAAGCATTCTCCATGACCTGAGAGGTAAATTTACAAACTTTCAAAATATTTTCAAATCTTGTCACCCAAATTTCAAGATCGATTGTTAAGACTTCGCAGCACCAAGGAAGAGGGTTTGTTCACTGAGGACAACATATTTCAATGTAATGTTCATTTGATTTAGTTTATTTTCATTTCTGTGACAACTTTACAAGATATATTAAACAGTTTAAGGAAATTAAATATTATTTTAGGTCCAGAAAATATTGAGCAATTATTATTAGAAACTAGTGTAAATTCAGAGGTGGCTGAGGAAATTAAAGATCACGATTTTAAATTAATTCCTGAATATGATGGTGATACTTTACTTTTAGTACATTTTATTAGAAATCCAAAATTTATTTATGAATTATATTGTAAAGATGATAATCCATATAGAAGTATTATCCATTCCAAATTAGTATTAACTTTATTAACAAAATTAAAAGGTAAAGCTGAATAAGCAACTTATGATAAAGAATTTTCTAGAGTAAGTGATTTTTGAAATTTCTAAAACGTAAAACCAAGATTCTCGTATAAGAGAACAATTAGTATCAGCAATTCCTAATACTAGGTCATATCATAATGAAAACCCGATTACTTAAATAGGTTAGAGAAGAAAAGATCCGATTAGTATGCTTGTGTGTATGCCGACACAGAAATAAAAAACAAAAACTCAGATATTTCTCTGTACGACAGACAAATTTCACATCGCGCTGTCCATAATCTAGATCCCTCGCATACAGATTTTATTTACCATATTGATTTCGATGCTATCGAAGATATTGAGGAAATTTTAAGGAACAATGCCACACACATTGCTCATAGGTTTTAAGGTCAAAGTAATCAAAAAGAAAAGTAACCAACAACCACATAAGTCTAATTATAAAGGTAAACATTAAATTTATTATATAACTCTGCATGGTGTTGTATAATGCAGTTTTACTTTATATTTTTGTTTTTGTTTTTCTTTATTTTTACATTCATTTTTATGCTTTCTGTACATGTAATTTTCTTTTTCCTTTTCTTTTTGTTATTTTTTCCAGTACAATTATAAGTATAGTTGAGAAGATTTTATTTTATTTTTTAATTGTTTACATACTATTATTTAAGTTGTTGTATATATTGTTTGAATCTTTATTAGGTTAGTTTTTGGCCAGATATGTATTTTTTCTTTTGTAACTGTTCATTATTGTTATTATAAGGGGACATCGTCTCAGAATAAAGTTTATTTTCTATTTCTATTTCTATAAACCTACTATTAACATGTCAAATTTATACGTCATGAAAGACAAAACAGAAAAAATAAAATATATAAGATAAACTGCTTAAACTGATCAGGAGTAAATTATGGCGAAAGTGCGCAATACTTAAAAGACAGAATATATCAGCATAAAAATTATTGGAAAAATAAAGAAAATCAAAAATATAAAAGTAAAACAGCATTAACACACCATCATGCAGAGTTAGGCCACAATTTTGATTTTGATGAAGTAAAGATTATAAACAGTAAGAAAAATAAATATAGAAGAAAATTCTTCAACAAGTTAAGAGCTTATCCAGCAGAGTTCAGCAAATTTGCTCTCTCCCTCAAATCACTATAAAGTAGTTAGTAGGACAAGCATGTTAAGATGTCTCACAAGGCAAAAATATGAATAAAGTACAGATCAATAAATATCATATAGCTTTTTCTGCCCACAAAACAAGGTAAATAAACACTAAATAAAATAACATTTTTTTCTAGTTTTGGGTGCATAATGAATAAATAATTTTTGAATAAATGGATAAATAAATTTTGCCTATATAGTTGCATTAATTAAAATTTAAAATAGAAAAAGAAAAAAACATATTACATTGTTTATTTAAAAAATAATGTTATTTATTTAATGATTTTTTTTTAATGTACAAAGTAAAATAAGATTTTTTTTTATTTTATAGAGAGAGGAGTGTAGCCACCAACAAACAACTTAAAAAGGTATAAAAAAGAAAAAATTTATATGCCTATGATAATGTATTAAATATACATCAAGAAATGAGAGAATAAATAAGGATCTAATTAAGAACATAATCAACTATAGAATAAATATAATAATTATATATAATAAATCTCACTGAAAATATGAATAACCCTAATAAGGTTGTTTACCATATATCATTACTTGAATAAACCTCCATCTGGAAATTGGAGAAACAATAAAAAAAACTTAGATCCACCGCAACAAAAAGATTCTTATACTGTTTCAATGAGAACAGTTTCTAATCATCTTCCTTATACTGAAGAAGAAAAGGACAAACAAATTAGAATGTTAACAGAACAGGTAAACCAATTAGAAACTCTTAAGCAGAATTTTTTAGAGCTTGCTCTGAACAGTGGAAAACCACAGGATCGGATATAAAAGAATCGGAAATCGATGAAGCTCTCTGTGTAGATGATTTACCTCTGCTAACGGATCATGAAAACAACAAATCAACGAAAGAGTATAATGGAATAATTAGACAGAGTAAGTCGCCATATAACTCTCCTTTAAGGATTGTTCCAAAGAAGATGGACACATCAGATATAAAAAAAGTTCATATGGTAATAAATTATAAAAAATTAAATCATGCCACAATTAAAAATAAATTCCCACTACTAAATATCGAAGATTTGATGAATCAATTAAGGGAAGCAAAAATCTTCTCAACTATATACCTTACTTTGGGATTCCACCAAATAGAGATGGATGAAGAATCCATACCAAAAACAGCATTCTCTACTGGAAACGGCCACTACAAATTTGTTCGAATGCCCTTTGGATTAAGTAACTCACCACTTATGTTTCAGAGATCAATGGCAATGGTGATCTCAAACATCCCCAGTGCAATGTTCTATGTAGACGATATTATAATCTATTCAAGAAATGAAGAAGAACACTTAAAAGATTTAGAAAGAGTTTTAAAAGAACACCAATTATCAATACAGTTTTCAAAAAAGGATTAAAATTTCTCAGATATATTCTAACGGAAGAAGGTTTATAAACAGACCCGAACAAAACTGAAACTATTGTTAGCTTCAAGATACCTCATCACCAAAAGTTTAGACAGTTTTTAGGTATGACAGGATACTGTAAACAAATTATTAAGTAAAATGCAAAAATAACTAAACCTATTTCACAATCATTAGAAACTAAAATTTATAAAACTGAAGAAATTAAAAAAACTTGTAATACTTTAATAGATTTAATGGTAAACGCACACATTTTAAAATATCTAAATTGGAATAAATCATTTACTTCAACTACAAATGCTAGTAATATAAGAATAGGAGCAGAATTATCTCAAAAAAATGATAATGATATTGAATCCCTGTAGCATTTGCTTCAAGAGTACTACGAAATGCTGAAAATAATTATAACACTATTGAAAAAGAATTATTATCAGCTGTTTGGGCAACCCAACATTTTAAACACTACTTATATGGAACTAAATTTTTGTTATATACACATCATAAATATTTAACATGGATATTTTCAATGAAAAATGGAAATACGCGAATCTTGAAATGGATTTATAATCTATAATCAATGGATTTATAAATATAATCAAAAATGAATTCCCATCCCTAAGAATAAAACATTAGTTCAACTTAATTGATGATGAAGAAAATTTAGACAAGAAACAAGAAATTATTCAAAATTATGATTTAGGAGAAACTCAACATCGTGGTATATCAAAAACATTTTAAAAATTAAGAAGACCAGTTTATTTTCCCAATATGAAATATGATACAATTACAGAATACATTAATAAATGAGAAATATGTAAGAAAAGCAAAATACGATAGAAAACCAATCAAAATTAAATTTCAACAAACTCCCAAAACGGAAAAACCTTTTCAAGAATTAATGATTGATATTTTAAAACATAAAAATAAGATAATATTTACTGCTGTTGACACATTTAAAAAAGATTTTCCCCACAAGTTAAACTTACCCATAACGCAATTAATATTTGCGATTGTTTACAAAATTATTTATCTCATTATCCTGCACCAACACAGATTGCATTAGATCAAGGCACAGAAATGAAAAATAATTTAGTTCAACAATTTTGTAATCATTTTAATATTTCTTTGCATTATACTTTCACCAATCATTCAAATTCATTAGGATTTTTTTTTTTTTTTTTTTACAATTTCTCACTTGGACATTAGTTTTAGTGAGGTAGAATAGCATTCACACTATATATGAAAAAAATATAAAATAAATAGAAGCAAAATAACAATAAATAATAATTAAAATGTATATACAATAAATAAAATAGAATAACTTAAAAATAAGGAAATCAAAACAAAGCAAAAAATAAATGCATACCTATATCCACTAATGACTATTAAATGGAGTTTATTTGACATTAAGTGAATTATTAAGAATAATTTCACATGAAAGAAATACTTATACATTCGAACAAAAATTAAAACTTGCTATAATTGCATACAATAATACTTTGATTAATAATTTAAAACTAATCCCGAATAAAATTACATTTGGTTTCATAGAAGAAAATAATAATAAAAAAGATCTTAATATTACAGAATTATGCGTGCAAAAATATCATAAAGATTTAGAACTTCTTCATGAATTAATACATAAAAAGATTGATGCAGAAAAATAAAAACGTACAGAAAAATTAAATGAAATTCGGGAAGACCCACCTGAATTAACGGAACAAGAATTTATTAAAAATACACAATCAAAAATTAAAAGAAGAGATAAATTTAGAAAAGTTAATGTGATAGTCCAAGGTAAAAGACAAATAACACATGATACATGTTGATAATGTTAGGAGACCCAACCAGTGTATAAAGAAGAAACATTTTGTTTCAGATGAAGATTCTCAACATGTTAACAATTCTGACACTTCATCTCCAGAAGAATTTGATGTAAAAAACATTGAACATAACATTGAAACATCTGTAAATATTAATAAATGTTTAAGTAATAAAAATCATAAAAGATATGTAGAATATTTAAAGCAGTATATAACTGTAAATATTAGGAAAATAATTTATTGTCATAATAATAATGTATTTTTACCAAATGTAGGCTTAATTAATTTATCAATTATATTGTCAAAGATTATCAAAGAGGATATTATCAAAGAGGATTGTTTTCTACAATTTGATAAAATGTATACTCATAGTATTAACACTATTTTACAGCCATTTTATGATAATGTAATATTAAATACTACAAAGTTAGACACAAATAATTATACTATACCAGCACAAGAGATATTATCATTCGTAGGCAATATTAACATTTATCGTTATTATTTTATATTATGCATAATTTTAATCCTTCTAATTATAGGTATCTTTTTTTATTATAAAAAATGTAAAAAGATTCAAGATTCTCATTTATCTAAAAATAATGTAAATATTCCAAAACCACCAGCCCTTACTGATGATCATAAAATAATTTTAAGTAAATTATATGAAATTAGCTTTGGAATGTAAAATTTAAGAAAATATTTATTTTGACTGGAGTTCAAAATTTAAGAAGCTGAAAAAAGCTATAAACAAATTTTATTGTCAACGTTCTTTTCTTCATTCCACTTACATAGAAGTGGGTTACGGCATTGTTACCATTCGAATAAAGTTGTTGTTTTATAATTATCGATGAGTGACTTGATAAATATTTAGTGCGGAAGAAATCAATTTCCTCACTTTAAAAGTTTTGAAAAGCGTAGCATTTCTGGAAAACAAAAAAACTCTTGGAAAGTATGAAGTTTACTGTAATATATTTATCAAATGTATCAGATATCTCATATATATTGCTTTGTTGGTGTTTACATGTTAAAAAAAGCCATTTTTAGTTATTATTTTACTGATTTCTATTATATAATTAATCACCTCCTATTAATTTTAATTGATTATGTTTGTTCAGTGTCTATAATAAAACGTTATACATATTTTTTTTTTAATTTTACTATTATTAAATAAAAGCTTGTATTGTTGTTTTTACATTTGACGTCAACATAAAAAACACTTATTAATAATATGGTAATATCATTCACTATAAATAAAATGATAATTGAGAAATAGTAAATTCAAAGATAATCAGTTATACAGGAACAGTTACCGTTATATGAGCTTTTTCAGTTGACAGAATGACTAACTCCAATTTTAACCATTTTTATTAATAATTTTAGTAATATTTCTAGTGGGGAAATTTATACTTTTATTCACAGTTTTATATTTCAACACTGCTATTACCTATTATTGAATCAACTTACTTACTGTCTTTACAGATATTATAAATTTAATAACTAGAAATATCACTGAAATGACTTTACTCAAAAAAGTTGAAATTGGAGTTAGTCATTCTTTCAAATGAAATTCTCTCATATAGGTTGTCTTCAAAAATAAATTATCAAATATTAAATTATTGTACTAAATAGGGGAGAAAAAATTAGTTTTATGAGATCAAGCAAAACCTTCAAGTAATTTTGTTCAAAATATAGTATAGTATTGCTTTGCTTTACAAAACATATTTGTTGTCCTTTTTATATTTAAATACTTGTAAAATTGAATATTTATATAATCTTAATATTTAGTAAAATAAAAATTGTACATGCTTTTATTGTGAAATCAAGATGAACTTTTTTTTTTTAATACTGTAATAGTATGCAAAATGTTAATGTCAAGTTTGCCACATGTTATCCTTACTAGGATAAACCTTACACTTTTTCATTTGCTTATTTACATTTTATATTTTTAAAATGTTAAATTTTGATTATTATTTTGTTCTATTTATTTTATTTTTTTGTACATATGGTTTGAATTTCATCCTATCTCACTATAACCAATGTCCAACAGACAGATTGTTATAATACTCAATAAAGAAAATGTTAAATATCAATTCAATTATATTAATCATATTAAGTTAATGCTGACCTATTCATTAAATGTATGTTTTGAAATTGCCTGCATTTTAATGTATTTTGTTATGAGTTTGAATACCAAGTATTTCCTAAATTTTGCCTGATTTAAAACTTCAACATTATTAAAATTAAAATTATAATTATATTGTTAGTCCTTTTTTTTTTATTTTTTTTTTAAACGTTTATTATGATATTTACAACTGTATTAGTATGAATACATCAAGTAAATTTGTACAGAGAAATATTATTACATGAAACACGCTTGTTGAGAAACTACCCACTGGTAGCACTCTAATAATTTGTCTACATGAGAAGATCACGAGGCCATTTTCTTTTCAGACGCCTCGGAGGGTTATCAGGAATCGAAGAGGAAGCAAGGTTAGAAACAATAGGATTTGGATGGTTATGAAGTTTATTATGGAAGGATAGGTATCTGGATTTGGCCAAATCGGAAACATATGGAACATTGAGGTCTTTATGGATTATTTTATTAGTGACAAAGTAAGGAGCATTGAGGATTTTACGAAGGATTTTGGATTGTAAGGATTGGATGCGAGAGGAATTCGATGGTTTAGTGGAGCCCCATAGCTCAACTCCGTAAGTCCAAATAGGTCTTATTATAGTCAAGTATATGAGTCTTTTGTAATTAAGGGGAAGTTTAGAGCGTTTGTCTAGTAAGTGTTGGAGTAGTCGGAAACGTCGAGCGGTTTCTTGTCGTTTCAGTCTGGTATGAGGATTCCAAGTTAGACGTTTGTCCAAATGAAGTCCAAGGTATCGGATTTGTTCAACAGGGATAAGTGGGGTATTATTAAAGGATACTGTGGGACATGAGGTCATAGGTTTACGTCGAAGGGTAAAGGTGATTTGATGGGATTTATTAGAATTTATTTTAATCCTCCAGTTTTGACACCATTCTTCAAGGCTTGTGATGTGTGATTGAAGAGTTTGGGATGCAATGGTTGGGTCATTATTAACGGATAGGACACATGTATCATCGGCATACGTGGTAATAACAGTGTTAGGATGGGTTGGGATGTCAGCTGTATAAACTGTGTAAAGGATAGGACCAAGGATACTACCTTGAGGAACTCCGGCAGATTGAGAAAAGAGGGATGAATAGGTATTATTGTGATTTACTTTGAAGTGCCTATCAGTAAGATAGGAACTGATGATAAGAAAATATGTAGGGGGAAGGAATTTACGGAGTTTGTAAAGCAATCCCGGATGCCAGACTCGATCAAACGCCTGTTCAACGTCGAGAAAAACTCCAGTGCAATACATTCCGCGCTCCAATGCAGAGGAGACTACGTCTACCACACGATGACATTGCTGGATAGTGGAATGGGATGTGCGGAATCCAAATTGGTGATCAGGGATTATGTGGTTAGAATCTAGGATGGGATACAGGCGTTTTAAGATGAGCTTCTCCAGGATTTTGCCCATGATGGGTAAAAGAGAGATAGGACGGTAAGAGGATGGGTATTCTGGTGGCTTTTGGGGTTTATGTATCATTTTGACTACAGATAGTTTCCAAGGGTCAGGAAAATATGTGGAACGGAGTACGGCGTTATAAATGTAAGTAAGGAATAGAATGGCTTTTCGAGGAAGTAGCTTAAGAATGTGGGAAGTGATTAGGTCGTGACCAGGAGCTTTGCGGGAGGGTAATCTGTGAATAATATTGGATATTTCTGAAGGATGAAATGCTTTAGGAGGAGGAGTCATTTGAAGTGGAATATCCAGTTCTGTTTCAATACATTCAAGCTGATTTGGATTAAGGATATCAGGATGTGGATTAAAAGTTTTGAAGAGGTGATGAGCAAAAATTTGGGATTTTTCTTCATCAGATTTGGACCAAGTTTGATCTTCAGTAAGAAGTGGATGATTAAAGTCTTTGAATTTCAGGAGCCGTTTAGTCGTCGTCCACAATGATTTGTCGGTAGGTGTAAGTTTTTCAGTAAAATTTAGTAAATTTTGAATTTTATATTTTCTAATTTCTGATTTTAGTTTGTTAGTCAGTTGGGTATAATGAGTTTTATCTGTTGGATATCTAGTTCTATGCCACTTCGATCTTGCTCTGCGTTTTTCCTTTAATAAGATACGAATATGCTGTGGCAAGTTAGTCTTTTGTAAATTGTTAATCTTACTGTTAAAGGTGTTACTGTTTATACTGTCTGTTATTGATGTTGTAAGTTTATCTATGGCACCATTAATGTCTTCTTTTGTCTTAAGCGGAATTTTCAAGTCAAGTTTGTTTTCCAAGTCATCACGAAAGTTGTCCCAGTGTACTCGTCCTGTAATCAATTTAGGAGATGATGGTTTAGGAGCATAGCTTGAATGTAGTGAAAGCAGCACTGGACTATGGTCTGAAGAAAGGTCATCGAGTGATTTGATTAAGGCTTGTGAGAAGGAAATCTGGGAGGTGATAAATATATCTAGGATATCGGGACGTTTTTTGAGTGATGTTGGCCAATAAGTAGGACTCATGGGCGAGAGGATTGAATAACTGTTGGAAGATGAGATACGTGAAAGGATGTTACCGCGGGAGTTGGATGTTCGACAACCCCATCGTTGGTGGTTAGCATTGGAGTCTCCTCCAGCAATAACGCGCAATCCGAGGGATTGAAATAAGGATTCAAGGAGGGTATAGGAGATGGAATTACCAGGAGGACAGTATACAGCTGAGAATGTGAGATGGAAAGGGCGAGTTGAAAGGACTATAGAAGTTGATTGAATGGCATCAGTTGGAGTGGAAGGAATAAGGGAGTGGGATAAAGATTTATGGATAAGGATGCAGGAACCAGCGTGGGAAGTGTTATCTGGGTGGTCAGATCTGTAAGTGATGTAGTCATGTATGTAGAAATGTGTCCGTTGAGTGAAGTGAGTTTCCGTCAGGAGGGCAATGTCAATGAGATTGTCATGGAGAAATAAGTCTAGTTCGTCTCGGTGGTTGAGTAATCCATTAGCGTTCCATAAAAGGATAGCTAGGGGCTTTGTATTCATCGGGGGAAGTTGAACGGGATTTCGGAAAGGAGTCTGGTGAGGAGGGTAATAAGCGGTTTGATAGTCTCTTGAAGATCTATCAGGAATGTTGAAAGGACAGAATTGATGTCGGAAGGTTTTTGGCTGTGAAGTGGATTTAGGTCAGGAGGATGTGATGGGTAATTTGTGCGACTAGGATTGCTGGAAGGGGGATGTGCCCGACGTGGGATGCGAGGAGTTGGATCTATATTCTGTTGGGCTTGTGATGGGATGTTTACATTGGGATTAGGAACGGATGGAACTGGGGGTGGATGCTCTGGCGGGAGTTTGACCCTTAAGGGTAGTTGGTGAAGAGGGATTTGCGGACGAGGAGGTTGAGGCTGAGGTTTAGCAGTTTTAGGCTTGGATTGGGAAGCCTGAGGCGCCTGTCGTCGAGGCTGCTGGTTCTTGATGGTGGTTTGGAGATATAAATTTCTCGAACCCTGTTGAGGATAGTCCGTAGCTGTGGAGATGGATGGTTGAGGCTGGATGACTTGAGAAGGTGACGACGGCAGTGCTGGGAAATTTGTTCTATCATCGATTGCGGGAGCCTCAGTCCCACTTTTATGATCAAGGTTAAGGCTTTTCAAAGCCATATTATGTGATCTCAGCTTCAGAAGATTTTTATAAACTACGCAACCTCTGTAGCTCGCTGGGTGTCCCTCGCCACAAAGTGCACATATAGCAGCCTCTTGCCTTGGTTTCTGGCAAAGATCAGACGGATGTGCCCCAGCACATTTGACGCATCTGGCCTGATGATGGCAGTAGGCTTTTGTGTGTCCCAAATTTTGACAGTTAGTGCATTGCACTACTATAGGTCTTTGTCTGGGCTCTTCAAAACGGACTATTGAATATAAAAGACGTTTTACGTTAAAAATTTCCGGGTTGTTTTTTGCAGGTTCGAGATCTATGAAAAATAGCGGTAGCGGGTATTTTTCCTTAGGATGAAGCACGGTAGCTATGTTCCGTACTCTATGGCCTATTTCTTCCAAACCCATTTTGATTGCGCTTATAGAAGTAGTTGGATGAAGCCCTCTTAATACGACTCTGTATGCTTTTTCCTGTCTCAGCTGGTAACAATGGAAATCGTATTTTCGTGAAGTAAAATGTTCAATTAATATTTTGTAATTTTCTTTAGAGTTGGTATTTATTTTAATATCATTGACTCTGGAAAAACATGTAAAATTTGGCTGCCCAATCAGATCGGCGATTTCTTGTCCGAAGGACATAAAATTTTCAATTTTTGCGACGAAGATGGGTGGCGGTTCAAGATCACAAGTTTCTTTTGGCTCCAGAATCTTGTTTGTAGTATTGTTGGCTGTAACAGAGTTACTGATTGAGGTGTTTGGTGAAATTGATTCTGATTTGATGGCTGAAGTGATTTTGCTACGCGTGTTTGGTGTATTTTTGTTTGTTTCAGATGCCTTTTTTGATTTGGCCGATTTATTTTTTTTCTTATTTGGTGAGTTGCCCGCTGAACCGGGGCAGAGTTTCGATTGCGCTTTTGAAGAGTCCTTCTTTTTAAATATTGTGAATCGGTCTCACTGACTTCGGAAAATGGTGTCTCTTCCTCCGATTCTTCACCAGACGTATTGTCAGGTTCCATAATGAGAGAAAAAAAAAAAAATCTGTACCTGTTATAACACTAAAAAAAAAAAAAATTACGAAATAAATTCTTAAAACTAAGCTATTTACATTATTTACAGTTAAAGTAAGAAAAAATCGTAATATACATAATTAAACCAAAGTAAAAGTCTTAGAGTAAAATAAACAAATAAAATAAAGAGAGAAGAAAAAAGAAAAAAAAAAAATAGTTTATCAGTTTGGATACGAACTCGATATCACTCGAAGGAAGTAGTGTTAGTAAATAGAGCCTTGGCCGTGTATCTTACGTAGATAGGGCAAGACCCGTTAAGGGAATTACCGATCAGCTGTGCTGTCTCTACCGAACTAGTATCAATTAACTATTAAACATAATTGTTAATAAATATCTCTCACCTCACTATTTAATGTGAAAATGTTTAAATGTACAAAAGCTCACTGTTCACAAATTATAGCAGCAGTATTTGCAGAATTAGCCAGTTGAGAAGGAGACAAAGACAGAGCGATGCAAGCATTAAACTGTAGTTGCGGCCATTTTCAGATCGACTTGGTATTATTAGAATTTGATTTATGCTATCTCTCGTTTAATATTGGTTAGGTACTTCGAATTTAATTTTGTAAATAAAATTTGGCTAATTATTATCTTATGTTTTATTTTTTGTATCTATTTTTCTAATTTAGAATATTGAATGGGCCAAATTTTATATTATAAGTTTGATCAGGCTAGGTGAATGTTTTTTATAACAGTATCTGTAATCGTGGAATGTATTTAAATTTTTAAAAAAGTTATTGGTTTTCGCTGTTGTAGTAGTTACTTTATTACTGCTTTGAATTCTAATTTTGTTATCAATTATTTAAAAGTAGAAAACAGATACCCAAAGTGGTTTTAATGAAACATTCATTAAAATAAATAAATAATCTGAAGTGTGGTTTGGTGTACATTAAAACAAACTCTAAAAAAAATAGTAAATAATATTTCAGAAGTAAAATAATAACAATAATTGCACTTCCTATACGTTAAATAGCATTAAATTAAATTAATTACTAACCAGTTCTTACAAGTATGTTTCAACTTGTAGGTCTCCCCTAACCAAGAGGGTTGTTATCCATTGTCTAACTACCCAGAGGGTTAAATATAAATCATGTTAAATTGTTGGATATGCTTGAGACTATTTTGATTAGAAAAAGTATGTTATAATTCCTTACATAGAAATTCATATTAATCTATACCTGCCTTTATAGTACTTCTAGTAATGTATAAATATCTAAAAGCATTTCTTTGTTACTTACATCACTATCAGTGGTTCAATAATGAGAAGTTCTTAGATTAAAACTGGATCATTGTCAGTCCCAAAGAAAAAATTATTTTTTTGAACAGAAAATTTTATTAAATTACATGATAAATTAATACTGTAACATTACAACCTGTCACCATCAAAGGAACAAGTTCTATATACCCACACCATAATATAACAGGTCCAGAAAAATTTTAATCAATTCACTTTGTAACATTACTGCTTTTCTAATTTACCTATTTTCAAAACAAATTCTGAACAAAGGTATTGAAAAAAGGGATTGAGTGAAAAATTATGAAATTGATACAGTTTATACCTTTTAATGATAGGAATTTTTGACACGAATTTGATCATTGAGATTCAACTGGTTCTATTCGTTATAGCCCAACAAATATGGCTGCCTAGAGAGAGTCGGTATCAATATCGTACCTAATCTAACTGCGGCATTTTTGCATATATCCAAACAAAACAATAACTAAAATTATTATGATGTTTCACTCTAAACTTTTTGTCCACACATTATATCTCATAAGCAGTGAAGAAAGTTGCTAAAAAAAGTGACAAATATAAAATTAAAATTAACATAAAATGAGAAATTTAGCGCAGCAATACTGTAATAATGAAATGAATCTCAGCTTTAATTTTTTTTCATATGTAGTCCTATCAGTGTTTTACTTGCTGATGAAATTTCAATCATGAAAATCTTGTGCTAATTATATATGAATTTTCAAAAACGGCCAAAAGTCATTTATTTTAATTTATATGTTTAACATATTCAAACATATAAATTAAAATATCATAAAAGGCATTGAGTGGACAATGTTAAAACTTTTACATTTTAAAACACTTTTTAATGAGGTCATATGGAACAAATTTAGTGACTGAGACTTCATCGGCTCCAGAGTTATATCGTATCAAATATGTCTGGAAATTGCATTATTTAAACGATAAATCAGCATATGAAAAGAAGGCAAATGCTTACTAACATGCATTAGAAGAATATGAGATAAAGTAAAAACATTAAGAAGTGAAAGAAATGTCTCTGAAGATGGGCAAAGAGTACGAAACGTTGGACGGATAAATAATATGTACGGAAGAAAACAATTTTCATACATAATACCTAAAATAACATTGAACTCTTCCTTAAGTAAATTATTGAACATCAAACAACATAAGAAGTAATATATTAAATTACTTAGTTAACATATTCAAACATATCCTTACATTAAAAAAAAACAAATATATAAAGATATACATAAAATTAGATTTATATATTACCTAGGACTCCACCTGGACAAACGTCTAACTTGGAATCATCATACCAGACTGAAACGATCAGAAACCGCTAGACGTTTAGGACAAATAAATATTCTCGCGTCACTAATCAACAAAAAAAACTTTATTGTTATCAAATGTGACACTTTACAATATATTTGTTCTTAACTGCACTAGGTTATTAACTAGAGACACTAAAATGTTTACTACGAGAGTCACGTCGGAGTCTGTCTTGGTAAAACTGTCAACTGGTCTGGCTATTTCTGCTAACTGGTACCATCTGCTCCGAAGGGCTGATACATATACAAGTTCTGAAGTGCTGACTTCAGCTGTGACGATAAGGGCTGTCCTAAGGATTTATGTTCTCCCTTCTAAGGATCTGAAGTCCCTGAAGATTAAGTGGTTGAAGATGCGGAGGGTAATTTCCATGGTACAAAAAATGTTTCAGGTGGTTGGGTTATAAGTGGTCGGGCTTGCTGACCTAGACTTGAGAAATGTTTACATTTCTTGGCTATGTTTATAATATGCCAGACTAATAAATACATTAATACAAAAATGATACAATAATTATAATAACTTTAATTTGAGTTCTACCAATGGGTAGTTTCTCTTCATGTTGTACATGCCATGTTAGCAGTGTCACATTTACTTGTTGTATTTTTCATGTAATACAGCTGTAAATTTTATTAAAATAAAATAAGATAAATAAAAAAATATTTAAACTTATTAAATAAATTAACTGTAGAGTTGAGGAAAAGTAGTCTAAAAAAAGTAAAAATAATTAAATCTTTCTCGGTGAAGTATTTAATATTTCTTATCAGTGAAAGAGTTATGAGAAACAGTTGGATTCTCCCTCTATCTCACAACTTCTATTGTCGCTCTCCACTTTGAATTTACAAGAGGATCTATTTAAATATTTACAAACTTCAATTAATTTTTACTCCACATTAAAAATAATTATAATAAGCTTTTTTTTTTATATGTCAGCATAATACCTAGACTCATTTTTATTAAAACCCGTCATAATAAATTTAAAAAGAAAGAAAAAAATATTATGATATATTTTATTCTCGTTGATACTTGTTTTCAACTAATTAGTATTCGTTTTAATTATGTATGAAAATTGACGATAACTGATGTATGAATTTATATATACTTCAATCAGGTAAAATTATTTATTAAAAAGAAATATATTTGCAATTGTTATTTTCACATAAAAATATATCATACTTATTAATTTAAGCATTGGAGAAAATCAGATTATATTAAACATTTTATAAATAAATAACAGGGTGTATAAAAAAAAAAATGAACGTTATATTTGTATTTGTAAAAATGAACCCTAACCAAATATTTATATTCTTATTTTTTGATACATAATGCAATTAATACTCAAAATATAGTCCATTGTTATATACCGCCATTAGCTAACAAATTGCTTGATCCCACGCTCATACGATTTTATGGGATGGCTGTCAAAGAACTCTTGGACCGCAATTTCAACTTGCGCAAAACCGCAAAATTATCAAATTTTTACAGTTGAAGAAAATCGGTATTGGATCTAAATAAGTAGTAATCCGATGGTGCGAGGTCTGGACTATATGTTGAGGCAGGAGTCTCATATCAGAAGGGTTTTTCAATAAAATCTTAGCTGATTGCTGAGGAGTAAGTTCGTAAGGAACAAGTCCACTGTTCTTTTTCACCTTCCCCATGGAGAGTAGATGGCGACTACAGAATCTTTCGACACAACACACTCCCTGACAAGTTCGCGAGTACTCGTGGACGGATTTGACTCAACAGCTTCCTGCAGAACCTCATCAATATCCATTAATAGTGACCCGAAGCCCTTCTTCCTTTCCAAAGTTGTATCTCCAATGCTATTTTTTTCAACACAACGCCGCGCAGTGCGCTGGTCAAGGACAACTTCCCCTTCATATTAAATAATTTAACGAGTTGCCACAGCGGCTATGAATTTTTTTTTTTCCAGTAATGCCTTAATACTACGACAATTTCGTAGGACACTTTCATGTTTCTTCTTTTAAATAAATAACTAAACTGAGTCTTTTTTTTTAAGAAGTTGAATGAGATTAAACAAGCTTAATGAATGCTATAAAGGGATTGTTAAGTATTGGTAACTATTAAATAGGATTAAAATATGTACAGTCCTTTAAAATTTTGAATTTGATAAAACGGTCATTTTTTTTTTTACATCTTATTATATACCCTGAAAGAATGTTTTAACTGGATTCTTTAAAGATTGCAATCTCTTCAATTCTAATGGAAAAACTGACACAGGTAGGTGAAACTGGGTAAGATTGTGACAGTCGTCTTATTAGCGATACTATAAGGGATTTCTAATAGATTTATTAGGAAGAAAGGGACGTTGTGTCTGTTTGAACGTATTAAACAGTATAGCTAACGCATTGAGCGACATTGACGCTAGAATAATTGTTATATATTGCTATGTTTTTGGGATGTTAAATTTTATTTGGGATGCCACTGGATAATTATTTATGATAATAACCCAGAAATGTTTAATAAAAACTAATTATAATAAATAGTAAAATAAATTTGGATCTATAATATATCTGGTCCATGATTAATGGATTTCTTTTATTAAAGGCTGGTTTGTGTTTATCATGCTTTTTAATTACCTTCATTACCTGTGATCATCAAGACATGAATGGGTGCCAGAATTAAAAAAACTTTTACTAAAAAAGTTAATTTATTTCTAAGTTTGATAAAGAATATATACAAATTATATTTACAAGAAACTGAATACGTGATTCAATGAATTTAATAATTAACTGTGAAGATATGATTTCAGATGGACTGTTTTGAGAATTTTTGCCATGAAATATTATAACATTATGGTTGGGAATTACAACTTATCCATTGTCTATGAAGTGGTGTGTTTGGTAGATCTCATCGCTCCATATGCTGATCCGAGGTCATCTGTCAAGGCCAGGTCCAAAAACTGACAGTGCGCTCATCTTCATGGTCTATGTTGAGCCAAGGCTTCAGTCCCCAAGCCGGACATCAACATAAGACCTTTCCTCAAGGCCGGATTTCCACATAAGACCTTCCTTCTCGGTAGATTTTATAGAAATATTCAGGGTGGGGCAAGAATGGCTCTCATTGGTTCTTAACTTCACCCTATTACTCCACAATAACTGGCAACATCCTAAAAGGAACCAGTTACTTAGCCCGTTACTTAGCCTTTCCTAGAGCCGCTTGTCCTTAATTTACCTGCTCTCTACCCTTGACGCCGATTTTTATGTCAGAAGTCGGTTTTATTCAACTTTGCTATTGTTCAATACATAGCAATATGTACAGATAAAGTAATGAATGTCTTTCCTCGCTATATCTTAAACATTAGTTATAAATTAGCAGTGATTAACGTAAATAGGTAATTTTGTTTTGTCGTGACGACTGTTTTTATGTGAAGGAGTGCGTTAGGCACGGTTGTGATGTAATTTCTGAGTAAGGTTGTGACGCTAGTAATTTTTTTTTTCTATTAGATACACAGAAAACGCTCGAGGAAGACCGAAAGTTGATTCTTTCACAAATGTTTATCGCTTATTAGTTATAAGCGATTTAATTGTTCAATAATGTCACAGCCGTACGCAGTCTGCTCTATATAGATCCAAACTATACTAATCTCTCTACATGCAACCTTAAGAGGGTACTCAAATTAAATGATTTTGCATTTCTCGAGAAAAGCAATTATATTCTGTATCCCAGTACAAACTGAAAAAAAAAATTGTTGAGAAATCAAATAAAAAATTAAAGTCAGTTGATCCAAAGCAGACTGTCATGTTCCCAAAATCAGTGATTTACAAAGTGATATTAATTAAGTTAAAAAAAACTTAATAAATTAATAAATATGATAGCAGACTACTACTAGGAACGTGCAAAGAGACTATTCGGACAAAAAAAAAAATGAATATCCTATACAAAACGTTTTCCTTAACTCTTATTGATTCGTTTTGTCTCAAATGCCACCGAGAGTCAGAAACCCCAGCTTATGTATTGAGCAAATATCCTAATAACATGCTTCTTGTCACCCACCGGCATAGTAATATAAAGAATCGAATTGCCGAATTCCTGAAAACAAAACAGTATAGATTTTGTCTTGAAGTATGTTGCATAGATAAGGAAGGCTCAACGGGATTCGTAGTTATATTTGCATTTAGTTCGAAAGGAAAAGAACTTCTGATAGTTGATCCTACAATTCGATTTGAAACCTATCGTGTGGATCAAGACCTCAAAATACAAAGAGAAAAAGGGGAATGTATAAAAAATTCCGTACCTCCAAGAGAAATATAAAGAGGAATTGGGTGAAAGAAAATTGGGGAGTATAGGAGCGATTCCACTTTCAACTGCTGAGTTTTTGGAAAAGCTGGGTGCGGAAGGTAGCCAACTGCAGAGTATGGCAGAATCTATTATTTTTATAGAGGAGGAAGAAAATTGTTGAAAAAAATATAGCAATAAATAAATAAATTATAACATTCGGTACTTAGGATGATAGTCCCGCAAAACTTTATTCATTTTATTTTTCTCATTACATATTGTATTGGGACTGATCAGTATGCTGGGTCACTTGGCAACTCGACATAGTTGAGTAGCTGTACAGTGATTATTCTGCACTCCCTTGGGATTATTTATCAATACGTATATGGTAATTAATGGTTAATTATGGATATTTATTATCATTTATTTATTTATTCAATTTTAAATAATTTAACTAATCATATCTTTATATCTGTGGTCATAGGATTATGTTACTTGCTAAGTGTGCATTCTAATTTTCTTATTTTGGAATATATATATATATATATATATATATATATATATATATATATATATATATATATATATATATATATATATATATATAAATATATATGTATATTTTTTTTTCTATAAATTTCGGAAATTGTTTTGTATCGGTTTTACAGAAATATATGTATATTGTATAATTGTAATTATGTTGGTATCACTGCCCAGCATACAATGACTATAGACAAAAATTCCTCCATAACTTCATCTCAGAATCTTCTGATAACCACAACATTGAAACCATAATGAATATCGATTGTGTAGACAAGTTAAATAAAGTTTACTATTATATGATGGGAGTACACAAAGTGCACACACAAAATTGTTGATCATAGCCCATGTTCTATCAATTTTTTTTTTAGTTTATCTTAAAAGTAATATTTTTTTTATATATATATATAAATATTTTTTTTATTGTTTCTGTCATAGTAACAGGTTCATATAACTATTATTACGCAGTAATCGTTTTATGTTTTTAATTTTTATTGTTTTTCATGTTTTGTAAAACCCATTCTAAACCTAAAATATTGTAAAGTTTATTTATATTTAAATGATAAGTATGTAACTTGTAAAACCATATTTTTCTACGATAGCCAAGCTAGGCTCTATTTGTATGGGGATCCCCCAAAAACAAATAAAATTTCTATCTATCTATCTAATTATGTTGGTATAACATAATATTAATATTGTATGTGATGAGTGATATGATTTGATAATTAAGTGCTATGTCCAGAAAAAATAGGATTTATGAGCATGCTATGTATCGAGCAACCCTATATTGTAGAGCAGCACTGTTTTAAATAAATTATTTCTCTCTTGTACCATTTAAATAACTTTGTTTGTTTGGAATTATTTGATAATTTCAAAAAAATACTCTCGGCTTTTTTATAAATTAATTTCCAGTATAAATGGATTGCCTCTATCTCAAAAATTAGTGTCAATTCAACAAGATTCAGCTGACCGAAATTAGCTAAAATTGGCTAATAAATCCCATGGCGCAGAACCAGTGTTCCATTATTATTGAATAATGGAACACTGGGTTATTATTGAATTACTATTATTAGAAAAAGGGAATATAAAATGAATGGACCCTGCAAACAATGATTATATGATTAGTAAATGGTTGCACAGTTTTAGAAATTCAACGAAAGTTATAAGTATCCATTAATATAACTCTTGACGATTATTGGAGAGACCTGGAGGAAGGTTGTGGTTATTACAGAGAACTTAGGACCGATCAAGTTGCCAACCACTCCACACATCTTGAGTAAGTACTCCGGGCGGCGGGGCCAACTTTGCACAATGCCCTATTCACATTTCATCCAATTCTCTGTTTTCGTGCATTAATTGAAACCATAAACCTTTGAATAATCGATCCCTCCTGCAAAATACGTCGCTTACAATACTATACTGATCTCAGGTAACATATACCGTGGATTAACGTATATCTGAGATAGTGGTTTTCAAATCTCTTAATTAATTTACGCATGGTTTGAGTTCCTTTCCTTTTTGGCAAATTTTATTCATATTCATATGGGGGAAGGGGAGAGTGAAATAGGCTAACATCGCCATTTATCATAATTATATATAATATTAACTGCTACTTGTGTCCTACCTCATCACTGATAATTTTGATAAAGCACTGATAATACCTATCTTCGTATTCATATTTATGGAAATTGAAATAGACAAAAACAAATGTAATAATAGCAAATTTCTTTTCTCAAAGGCTGGTTTGTTAATATCATGCTTTCTAATTACCAACTTTACATGTGATCATCATGATATAAATAGGTGGCAGTATTAAAATAAAATTTACTAAAAAACTTATTACTTTATTCAATAATTCTCCACATTTCACCAGAACCTTACCTATCATCCAAATCCCCTTGCACAATCTCTATCCAGCACCACCTATTCCTACAATCCTCCTCGAAGATTGAAGTGGCAGTGGCTCAGAGACCTTTTATGAATAAGTATACATTGCAGTTTTGGCAATGGACAGATTCTCCAATCAAGCCATGTATGTGTGATTGATTATAGCGCCTCTTATCGGCCTCTACTGGTCCTTAAAGCCAGTGATGCGGCTGATTTAGAGGTCCTGGCTTTCCTTCCTCGAGTGGGGAGAAAGGCTTGGCTCGGAGATCTTTGGTGAATGATTTTTTATTTATTTTTTAGACATTGTATAGAATCGTGTGTGTATGCGAGTAGTTGTTTTTATTTGTTTAGTTTCTTTTTGTTTGGTTTAGTTTATATACATTTACTTTTAGTATTATTGTTTTTTCTGTATTATTTATTTTTATTTATTGTTAATAGAGCTTGAATGTGCTCTCTGAACACTATTATAAATGTCCTTAGTTGTGACAGATTGTAATATCTCTCAATAAATATAGTTAAAAAAAAAAGATTATAAGGGATTACAATAGCACTAGACAAGGTTTGTGCTATAGCATTTGGATGATCAGCAAGGATCTGGTAAAATTTGTGAAATTTGCGATTACATCAAGAATAAATGGGATATTAAAGTCATTATGGAGTATTTTGGTTGTTACATAGAAGGCTATTGTTCGGAGGACTTTAATATATAACTATGATAAATATGTGTTAATTTGTTTTATTATGTTATTAATTAATAATATCTTAATGTGTTAAATTAAGTACATTCACGTTATACATTAATAACACAAATGTGGTTGTGGTATCATATTCTTTAAGTACTCTGATACACTGTATTTTAAATCTTATAAAAATGCTTCATGGAGTTGGAACAACGACACATTTTATCTGGTCGCCTGGCCATATAGGCATTAAAGGAAACGAAATGGACGATAGAGCAACAAAAGAAGCTCTTACTCTTCCAGGCTGCGGTAAAGCTTTTTTGACATCATCTGAACTTGCACGACCTCTGAGAGAAACCATATTCCAAGAATGGCAAAGATGGTTGGACAACAGCACAAATTGCAAATTAAAGACAATAAAGAAAGATGTGCATTCGTGGAGCAGCTCCAGACGCAGCAGTCGTACAGAAGAGGTCCTCACGCGGCTGAGGATCGGACATACTAGACTGACACACCTCCACCTCTTGACAAAAGATCTTATCCCCAGATGTCAAAAATTTGACCAGTCACTAACTATAAAACAAATTTTGGAAGAGTGCCCTTTTTACACCGCAAGGATAAACGATCTCGGAATACCCCAGAATATATCAGCATCCCTGGGAAATCAAGAAGAAATCCTTACCAAAAATTGTAAATCATATATGACAAGTTTATAACTAATGAAACATTGCAGATTTATTTATTTATTTTTTTTGTTTAATTTTAAAAGTTCATTGATTTATTAATATCAATTAATTTATTGATTTTATTGCTACTTTTTTTAGTTTATTTATTTATCTATTCGGTCTTATTATCTATAAGTGCCTATTATTATCATTATTTATTTATTTTATTCTACAATTTTTTTTTAATTATAACTTATTTTCTTTTATTTTTTTGTACCAACCACCTCAACAGTATAAAAGTAGTGTTATTTAGTTGATCGGGCGCTGATGAGCAGGATGTTTTGCGCGTGGACATCAAAACAAACAAACATTAATAACACTTTGAATCTGAAATAGATGTTAGCTGTATTAAAATGGAATTTTCAGCGAGAAGGCTTATTGACATCTGTATGTTACGAGTATTAAAGTTCACAAGGTAGAATCGGTATGTCAACGGATTTAGAATAAAATTTCTATTTGTTAATAAATATTTAACAATAAAGTCATTATCGGTATTTAGGTACAATTAAATTAAATTTATGTATACGTTATGAGAACCATAAGTCAACTGGAAGTAACTCACTCCGACCGGAGGAACGTGTGAGAACCCAATCACTTTTACTTTAATCACAAATCCCTGTTTTTCTTCTAGTATGCCCGATTTCCCACCGAAAGTGTGTTCTAATGTTAGTCTACTCCGAGGAAACAAAAATATTTTCATGTGCGTTTCTTGAACAGATGTATTTCGTGGATCTAGACAGATTTGTCATTGTTCGTACGCCGCACAGTGCATCGACCAATGGACAAATATCAAAAATTGAACTATTTTCTAACAAGTCAATTATTATTTAAAAACTATTAATAAACCTTTGAACACAATCTTCTAGGATTATATCATTGTTTACATAATTTCTTAAATCCATACAATGAGTGAAGAGCAGCTATGAATCCTTTGCAATGAACACCTTATTAGTATCAATTTATGTTTCTTATTGGGAGCATTTGGCTTTTCTATAAAATTACAAGTTTCAAATTTATAGGCCCAGGTATGTACTTAAAAATGCCTTAATCTTAATTGCGAAAATTAAATCATTAGATTATTTTGCATGCCTGCATTTAATTTGACTCAATATTTTTAACATTAAAACTTTCAACACATTTTTAAAAAAAATCAGTTTGTACTTTTTACATATTCTTGTAGCATTGAGTATGCTCTTTAATTTTCATTAACATTTATGTGCTTCTGGTTGCCACTTTATTTGTATTATTATTTTTTTTTCAATAGACTGAGTCATAATAACTCACGCCAAACTGGCAGAAATATGTTTCCAGCTCAAAACAATTGATCGTATATCCATGGTCATGAAAGAACTGTATTCCTTGCTGATTGTGGAAGCCCCGAGTGACGAATATACAAAAAGGAATAGCGAATATTAGTAGGTTATGTTATCTTAATTTCAATAATACATTACAGAAGTGCGACAGGATCCCAAAAAAATTTACTTGGGAAACACTTATTGGCTTCAGCAAGAGGTTCAGGAAATATCTTTGCTTCCTGAAATACCAAGAGGTAGCCCAGGTTATTTAGTCCAGCATGGACTAAGTAACCCACGTGGAAGTTCACGACCATCCAAAAAAAAAAAAAAACCAAAAACAGGCGGGTAAAAGAGCTTTTAGAAAGTTGGACATCTGCTAAGCTAACATTTCCTGCCGAAATTACCAAGAAATATTCTATTCATAATCCAAAGTATTCGTTATGACGTCTTCAAGCACTAGCTCTATATTTAGAATGAGATTTATTTGAGAGGAAATAAAACTTGTTAAAGTCTGTGGTAAATGGTGTGTACAAGGTTTGCTTTTCTTCCTTACTTTTATGCATTAAATACGTATAAAAATGCTCTATTACCAACGTAGATTACTGCAAATGAAATTTCTGCTTCCGTAAATTTATGTGAATCTAGTGATGAATTTGACATGATAGACATTGATGACATAAATATAGATCCAGAAAGCTGTAGCGAAGAATATGATGAATCAGTTATATATAATGAATTAATTAAATTATGTTTATTAACGAAATATTAATATTGTATTTTTATTGTGTTGATAAATATTTTATAATGTATACAGATAAAAAAAATATGTATATATATATATATATATATATATATATATATATATATATATATATATATGCATAAACCTGTATTCGATTATATTATGTTTCATTTGCCATTAGGCGAAATTTCATATAATAGGATCGGAACTTGGAAATTTTTAAGTTGTTTAAAATTACGGTTTTGGGAGAAAACGCATTATTCGACAATTTTGGTTAGGAATATGGGATATGTTTTTAATCAATTCATTCAAGTTTATATTCTAATTCTTGGCCTTTGTGTTAGATAAAGTTTTAATTATTATTATTATTATTACATTTTTATTGAAGAAAAATAATACCATATGCCACAATCTAGGGCATTGAGCATTATGGCTCTGTGTTTGCTTTCATACATTTTATATACAATTTAAAATATAAATTGAGAAAAAATAAAATAAGAAGAAAACAAGTAAGTAAAATATATATAAATTAAAATAATTTTTTTTTTAAAACCTATAAAATGGAAAAAAAGTACCTTGAAAGAACAGCAAAGCAGGAAAATAAAAAAATACTTGTTACACCTTCATTCCTGTGTACAATATTTAAATTCAGCCTAGGGAACTCTGAACCATGGCTTGCCGCTCTCACACAAAAGGCAAGGCAGGGTTCAAAGAGATCTCAGCGCTTCTCTCCCATTATTTCCAATAGAATATTTATAATAGATCTAAGGGCCATTGTCGACTTAACCTTCGCGGGGGATTATTTAGATGGTTTGAGCTGGAAAGAGATTGTGCAAAGGGATTAGGATGATGGATAAGTTTTTTATGAAAGTTTGAGAATTTGGATGGAATTACGTCGAGGACAAAGGGGATGTTGAGATCATGATGTGACGAAAAACAAAATACAAAAAAAAAAGTTCGTAAAATAATTGTTAGTTTTACCTCAAAGAGGGTTAGCGAAAAATAAATTTAAGTATTAGTTGTAAATATTAATTCTAAGTCTGTATAACAGCCGACATATGAGAGAGAAAAACAAAAGACAGTTTAGAGAGAGATGGCGGAACCTCGCGAGTGTAGAGGAACGCTAAGGATTTGTGTGTGTGTGTGTGAAATATTTTAGTTTTGCGGTGTACACCGGATTTTCTTTTCCTATCCATGAACATGTGATTGTCAGCGACGAGTGTCAGCGAACTTGACTTTACAAGTTGGTGAATGAACATTTTCACAGCTTAAAGGGGTGGACTGGGGAGACCCTGACGACACAAGCTCGAATACGTTCTCGCTTCCTCAGAAAACTCAGTGTACCAATTGGAGAAAGTTCGGCATTGAGATTTTGTAGATAGATAGATAGATAGATAGAAAAAAAAACTTTATTCTGGGACTAAGTCCCTTCAGAATAACAATAATGTACAAAATAATAGAATATTACTGGCCTGAACGTTGAAACAATAAATAAAATTGATAAAATAAAATAAAAAGTAAAGAAAATCTTAGGTGCACAAGCTATATACTAACAGATAAAACTATGCACAGAGCATTTAAAATTATGAACAAAACAATTAAAACTATGAACGACTCACTTGAACTATGAACAAAATTATATTTAAGGGTTGAACAACATAAACATACACTTTGAGAAATGAAGAACGAAAAAGAGATACAATGAGTTCATTTCATAAAAAAAAAAAAAAAACTTTACTTGAATATATATATAAAAATAAACAGTTACTTATAATTGAATAAAAAAAAATATATATAAAAAAAATGTATGTATTGAAATTCCTACGTCGATAGTAGGAAATGCATGTACTATCTATTATCAAGTGTTATGATTATATGATTGCTACTCAATACATATATAATATCAATAGTTAGCTGGTATCAGACTGTTTTTGGAACAGGAATTGGAATAGGAGGTTTTTGAATGTATACAGGGAAGGGGCATGTCGAATTTTGATCGGGAGGGAATTCCAAAAGTTGACAGAGCGGGCTATAAAGGAATTTTGGAATGAGGCAGATCTATGAGAAGGGATGTATAGGTCAGAGGGTCGGGATCTTGTAGTGAGAGAATGGATTGAGGACTTAAATTGGAGAAGGTTGTAGGCATAAGAAGGACGATGATCGGTAATGATTTGATAAAGGAAAGTGCCAAGGAAATATTGTCTTCTTAAGGAGGGGAAGAGCCATCCTAACTCAGTGTAGTGGTGGGAGACGCGGGAGCGTCTCGGGGTTCCAATTACAAATCTTACGAAGCAATTCATAAGTCTTTTGAGTCTATCACGCAGTTCCACCGAGAGGCCATCGTACACCACACAGCTGTAGTCAAAGTGGGGAAAGATGAGAGAGGAAACTATGAGTCTACGGGTATTTTGGGGTAGAAGATGGCGGAAGTGATGGAATAGTTTGAGGGTAGAAATTGCACGGCGGGATATATGAGAGATATGGTGATTCCAGGAAAGGGTTTGATCTATGAGAAAGCCTAAATTTTTAACAAAGGGATAGAAGGTGATGGGGTGGTTGTTTAGATAGATTGAGGGAAAGTTGGTGTGGGATCTAAGAAGGGGCTTGGAACCAATGAGAATGGCCTGAGTTTTGGCAGCATTTAGCCTTAATCCATTTAAGTTGGCCCAGGCACTAATTCGATCTAAATCTTCTTGAATTTTGGCAAATGCCACCAATAACTCAGCGGGAGAAAAGGCTAAATAGATTTGAGAATCGTCGGCATAAAGGTGGTGGGAACAATGGATAATTGAATCATTTAGGTCATTAATATAAGAATTGAAAAGAAGAGGAGACATGCTTGAACCCTGTGCAACTCCTGAGGATAAAGGAAGGTAGGCAGATAGAGGTTGATTAGGTATGGAAACTGCTTGGGTTCGTTGTGAGAGGAAAGACTGGAACCAAGAGATGGAACTATTGGAGAAGGATAATGATTTTAGTTTGTTGAAAAGGATGGAATGGATAATGGAATCGAAAGCTTTGGAGAAATCAAGCAGTATAAGTATGGTTAGTTTTTTGTCATCTATTGCAGTCTGGATATCACTAGTAATTTTAATCAGAGCAGATTGTGTAGAGTAGCCAGGACGGAAGCCAGATTGGAGAGGATCGAGTTGGTTGGATTGTTCAAGGTAGTTGGAAACTTGGGATTGTACTAACTTTTCTAGGGGTTTAGAAAGATTGGAAAGGATTGATATTGGGCGGAAATCTTCGGGAGAGGATGGATTAGGCTTTTTGTTTAAAGGAAGGACAATGGCTTTTTTCCAAGAGGTCGGGAATATTGAATTCTGCAGGGAGAAATTGTAGATGAAAAGGAGTGCTGGGAGGATTTCAGGGAGACATAATTTTATTAGTTTGATAGGAATGCCATCTGGGCCTACGGAATTGGAACGGGATTTCATTATAACGGTAATAAGGTCTGTGGGAGAAATGTCGGAAAAATAAAAATTATTGTCGTTAAAAGGTACCTCTGGAGAAAAGCCGGAAGGGGATGGTAAAGAAGAGGTGGAAACCGATATAAAGTGGGAGTTTAGGTCATCAGGTGATATTGGGAAAACTGAGGAAGGGGATCTAGAAGGTTCACAGAGGGAAAGCTTACGAAGTAGAAGCCATTTTGATTTGATATCAGGAGCTGAGGAAAGGGCTTCGTGAAAGTAGTTCGCTTTCGCTTGTCGGATCCTTGTCTGTGTCGTGTTACGAAGCACTCTGAATATTTGATAATCATCTGCAAGCCTAGTCCGTCTGAAGCGTCTGCGTGCAGCGTCGCGTCTCTTCTGCAGATCCTTAATTTCCTGACACATCCAAGGAGCAGGACGATGACGGAAAGTGGAGGTTTTCAGAGGAGCGTGGGTATTAAGTATATTGAGAAGATTGGTGGTGAGAATATCAACCATGGTGTCGACAGAGGAGCAATGATATATTTCATTCAAATCCAATGTTACTAGATCAGGTAATATTTTTTCTCGAGTAAGGGTATCCAGTTGGCGGAAAGTGATAGTTCGAGGATGGAGTGGAGGAGTGCGGATATTATACGTTATTTGTATCAGATCATGAGATGAAAGAAAGGATACTGGCAATTGAGAGGCGGAGAGGAGGTTTTGTGCTGAGTCGATGATATAGTAGTCTAGCCAAGTGTCAGATCTGGAGGTGTGGTGGGTGGAGGAAAAAGGAACGATGAATAGGTGAAGTGAGAAAAACAGATTTTCTAAATAGGATTTGTCATTGGAGTTTGAGAGGAAATTGGTATTGAGGTCACCGGAGATAATTATTCTGGGATAGAGGGGAACGAAGTTGAATAGAGTTGATTCGAAGGACGGGTCAAATGGCACGAGAGGAGGGCGATATACCACGGCGTAAAGGATAGGAGAAATATTACTGAGAATTTCTACTAAGAGGTATTCTACATGAGGATGATCGGAAGATGGGGAGCAATCGAGGATTCGGGTCTTTAGGCTATTGTGGACAAACATGGCTACTCCACCGCCAGTCCGGTTTACCCGGTCATGACGGAGCAGGATGTAATTAGGCAAGGAGACTGAAGATGATGGAATATAAGGTTTGAGCCAGGTTTCGGATATTGCTATGATATGATAAAAGTTTTGGGTAAAGTATTGCAGGAATTCGTCATAATGGGCAGAAAGTGATTGAGAGTTAACTTGACATGTGATTAGGGAACTAGACATACAGTGGATTTGGAGAGAAACAGTCAGTGTTTGGTAGCGAGAAGACAAAACGAGTAGAAAGTACAGAAAAGCGATTATCGTACATGAAACTAGGTGAAGAAAAAGTAATATTAACATTAAAAATAAATAAAGAGAATGTACTTGAAAATAAATAGATTGATGAGTGACGGTGTAGAGATAGCACTAAGAGAAGAAGTAAGACTATTTTAATGAGGCTAAAGGGTTGACGGCTTCTCGGTAGTCAGTCAAATACATCTAGATCCGAGGCCTGTTCTATCAGGATGACTCTATGTCCGTCCTCTTTTCGACACCGCACCTTTCCGGAAGCAAACCACGTATATTTGATTTTTCCCGCCGCTCTCTTCTGCCGAGCTAGCCAATAGAGGTGTCTATTTGTGCGAGTCATCTCTTCACCCAGATAAATTCGGTGGCAGTCATTTTCCTGCCAACCGATATCCCGCGGGGAGAAATCCCTCTTCACTTTCCTTTTCGTAATTAGATCATCTCTAATTGATTGCCTGACAAAGCGTGCGATAACAGGCGGTGGTCGCGAGTCATCTTTTCGGCTTCTGCGGCGATGTACGTTGTCCAGGTCCTCCACACTAAGCCTGATCCCCAAGCTTGCTCCTATACTGGTCACCAAAGCTGCGGGCGTTTCGCCCGGTCGCTCCGGTATACCGCGGATCTCCAGTGATCTACTCAATAGTCCTTGCTCTGCGTTATTCAAGCGAACCTCCAATTCGCCCACTCGGGATTTGAGTGCTTTGTTTTCTAATAGTATCTCCTCAAACTTTTTAGCTTGACCTTCCAGATGTTTTTCAATCTTCGTCAGTCTTTCGTTTAGTTCAAAACTGAGCTCTCCGTATTTATCTAGTGCTGTTTTCATGTTTTTTATATCTTCGTTCACGGTAGCGTCTAAACGATTTACTGCCGCAAGTATTTCTGAGGGGGACGGCTCGGTATTTTGTTTTTTCACCTGTTCGCAGTTAGAGCAAACCCATGTTTTTTTAATTATTTTTAATGCTTCGGTGTCTTTATCATTAAGGTTGACGCACCTACCATGAAAAATTATTTTACACTTAACGCAGTGTATATTGTTCTTATCTTCGCGTGCGATAGAGTTGTTGCAAATATTACACTGCACCATTTTTTAAATTTATTAATGAGAATTACTTCGCAATTAAAATATAAATAAATACCAGGACTGTTGACGGTAGTAAACAACGTCTAATGCTGGTCTAATGCTGTTAGGATTAGTAGACGCCTGCCAGCTCGTTGCTCCCAGAACTCTATCAATCTCGCTGCGTTTTCTTTACTCCGATTATTGTGAAGATCCGACACTTAATAGCGTGATTAATAATAGTGTTTTTTTTAAAAAAGAGAAGAAAAAAAAAACTGAACTTAACTAAACTGAAAATTAAATTAAAGTAAACTGAGTCTATTATATGAACGAATTACACCGATGTACACACCAGGGCGTCTCAGGCCAGACTGATAGATATGTATATATAAATTTTTATTTCTTACCTATTTTTTTCCAATTGGTTTATTGTATCTATCTATCTATCTATCTGTGTGGCGCTACAACCCTGGGTGGGTCTTGGCCTCCTCAATGAGCCGCCGCCATTCGGCCCGATTTTGTGCCGCCGCTCTCCAGCCTCTGGTCCGTAGCAGGCTCCGTGCGTCCGCTGCCACTCCATCAACCCACCGAAGCCTTGGCCGCCAGGCCGTCGCGTACCGTGAAGGGCGGTGTCCACTACTTTTTAGGAATTTCTTCCGCTTTCATCCTAGCGACATGTCCAGCCCAACTGAGCCTCCCCAGCTTAATAAACTTTACAATGTCTATATCCCCGTAGAGGTCATAAAGCTCTCGGTTCCTCCTAATCCTCCATCCATCTCCATCTCACCCTGGGCCTACTATTCGACGTAAGGTTTTCCTTTCAAAAATCAGAAGATTTTTTTCGTCACTTCTTGAGATGGTCCAGGATTGGGAAGCATAGGTAAGAACCGCGCGTATAAGCGTCTTGTATATGACCAGTTTAGTGCCCCTGGTAATAGATCTGCTGCGGAGAGTTTTCAGTATTTGCTGCCACCAGCCTTTTCTTTATCTCAGCAGAGACATCATTTATTGCGGTTACTAGAGATCCCAAATATGTAAACTCGTTCACCCTTTGGAACTTATAAGGGCCAAAACTCAGTTCCTCGTCGCCACCAGTCCCTGTATGCATGTATTTCGTTTTTTCCTCGTTTATGGCCAATCCCATGGCTGAAGCAGCGTCCATTAGTTTCTTTTAAAGGCCTTTATCAATGCCGCTCGTGTCCTGGCTACGATATCCAAATCGTCAGCGTATCCCAATATCTGTACAGTACGGGTGAATATCGTGTGGTCCGCCTGGATTCCTGAATCCCGCACAACCTTGGTTTATTGTATAGTCTAAGTTAATGTTTAGTTCCATAATAATTTTTTATTCTTTTTTTTTGATAATTAAAGTTAATAGTATTTTCTTTGTTTTCTTATAAATCTAATTTCTTCTTCATAATTTTCATTTCCTTTAACAATTATTTCAATCAATAGAAATAAGTAAATTCATCATTAGTATTAATAATAGCCAGTTTTATTTTCTTCTTTTTCTTCAGTTTATTTTCACATTTTATGTATATATTATATGTTGTTTTTTTAAAGTTTAATAAGGAATTGTAAAGCCCTATTCGAGGGATTAGGTAAAATGAATATTAACAGAGTAAGAAGGTTCGATAGGTGTTTGAGATTAATTAGCATATGATTTTAAACCCATAGGTTCCGAGTTCGTAGCTCACTCCGCGTCCAAATCTTTTTTTTTTTAATTAAATTTATTTATTTATTTTTATTTTTATGGTTTTCGCTATTTTCGAAATTCAACCAATTAAATAGCGCCTGTTAGATTATTATTATAATTTTTTTTTGTTTTGTTTTTTGCGAACCCCACTGAGAATCTGGCAAGTTTGTTGCGGAAACGATTTTTCTAAATTAAAGACCGTAACCATGTAACGTTTTGGTTCTGACGTAGTACGGAACATTATCAATTGTTCGAAGGACTTTGGATTGAAAGGATTGAATACGTTTGATGTTCGAAGATTTAGTGTTTAAATTATAGAAAAACTACTATTGTGACAAGAACCACAGCCTAAAAATGGCAGTGTCTAGATTATGTTTTTAAAAGGCTTTCTTTTTTCTAACAGAACATAAGATACGACTGCAATTTTATGGTTTTATGATAGGTTTTTCTAAAGAATAAAGAAGAAAAGAAAAAGTCAATAGGAGTTTGTCCACTCAGAGGGAACCCTCCAAGGGGCTAGGTCTTCACTTATTCAGATTTAATATCGTTGGCAAACAATTGGGTTGTGTAAGTTAAGGAATAAGAATCCAGGAAATAACTAGCTTTATTGTACCTTTCTCTTACATTGTTTCTTTTTAACGTTTTTAAAATTTTAAATATGGACGTAATCTAAGGCGAGAACACTGTTTAAAAAAAAAATGATTACTTCCTCAACAAGTATTATGTGCATAATTCATCCATTTTCACCATTTAATCACTGAAACAATAAATGGAATGCAAATATTTTGATATAATATTTATATCCATGAATATTTATTATTTTTTATCTACAATCTTTTTATCTTGTGTATATTGATACATTTGCTCATTTATCTTTTTTACATTATTTTAACTTTTTACTATCTTACACGTAGTCTGTATATTTTGATAGATTTTACAATATCTCAATTTTCTATTTATATCTATTACTTCCTTATAATGTATAACTTCATATTCCTTTTCTCGGTTTTACATTTTATTCTATGATTATCTCACTTCCTTTTACCATGCTATTACATCATATTTTAGCAACTATGTCACCCCATTTATTTATTTTTTGTCTACACTTATACATTTATTATCTCATACATTCCATTACTTTTCGTTGTTAATTTCTTATGTTATATTATTTTGATTATGTTTATTTCTTAGTTCTCTGTTACTGTTATTTTTTAATTTAATTTGACTCTATCTATTTTATTTTACTTAATGTTTATTCTAGTTACATTTTTTAGTCTATACCTTTCACCTTTTTATTTTTAATTCTTTATTATTCAATGTTTATGGTTTCTCATACCTATTGTTCTGTTTTTTTTTTAGTCGTGATGAAGGCCTGAACTTAGGAAAGAAACTTCGGCAAAAATAAATATATTTATTTATTTTTACTATTTATTTATTTTTTTTTTTTTTACTGATCATCCCAACCATTCTTCTTTTCAATTCTTCTTATCATTTTCAGGTAAACAAAGACTTATTTTTGATGAAAAAGACGATAGAATACCAGTTCGAAAGATTCTAAATACATAATAAATATTTTCAAAATAGTAAATAATCATATTAAAAATTATTTTACTATAGAATGTACATATTCATAGGCTCAAACTTTCCATTATGATTAGAGTGGAGAAAGACCAAAAAAAAAAAATAAAATAAAAACATTAGGTAGTTCATATTATGTGTAGTAATTCAACATAATTATCGTTAAATGAAAAAATATAATATTGAATATTTAAAACATAGCCGAGCTTGTGGAAATGGTTTTCTTCGCTTGTGTGACACATTTAGAGCCATAGCAATCTCTCGCACTGATTGCTCGTTTCAATTTCGTATGGGCGACCAGACCGTTGAGCATCATTGATGTCAAAATTTCCTGAATGAAATTTGGCAAACCAATTTTGACTGGGGCGTTCGGTTAAGGCATCATCCCCATAAACACTGCAAATTTTTCTATGAACTTCTGCAGTATAATTTAAAATAATACAACAAAATATGCCGGTAATAAATGATATTTTCTTCCATATTCACAGTGCAATAAATAGCAAACACAATACTGAGCTAGTTTCAACAAGAGTTAACAGATATAGTTGTTGACATATTACAAACAGGATAAACAATCCACCTTAGGGATTAATCAGATAAGAAGTGTGTCATAGTGACATAAAAAAAAAAACACAAAACCGAAAGAACTTATTTGCCAACCCAATATTTTAATATTTATTTATATATTTTTTCAAAATATTCAAATAAATGTCATTAATATCTATTTTTTTTTATTAACCTTTATTTTTATTAATACGCTATGTGTTTGCATGAAATCAACTTTATTTGGTATAAATATGAACCCATCATACTAGATATACATTTTCTAAATTCAGAATATTTTCAAGGGATCGAAATGACAACTAACTTTAAAGAATTGAGGCATTCGGTCTACATTGGCGAACATTGTGTTTTCAATAAGTAGTTTGTACACCGTAAAATGTTTTAGACGGATCTCTAAACAATTTCGAAGCAGGGCCGTAAAAAGAGATCAAAAGCCCCATGAAAATTTTATTTCTGGCTTTCCCCAAAATATTAAATATACCATTTAAATCCAACCCCATCATTTATAATGTATGCTACAAAAATATGATTCCGCCGACGAGTGATAATTGACTCTATGGCTGTAATAAATAAAATAAAATAAATAAAAAGTTAATATTGTTGAAATAATTGTTGGCCTTTTCTCAATTGTTGTTTTGAAATAAATAATATTTGACTCCAACTGTTGCTAGTGATTAAGATTAATTTTTTTTTTAATTTATATCTTTGTATCTTTATACAATATTTATTTTAGAAAAAAACAGTCACAAGAATTCAAAATCGAATCAGAAATGAAAGATGAAAATGGTAGTTCGCTTTCTTCCTGAAAACGTGGACAAAAATTAATATAACCTTTTTGAAAAAATAAATTAATACAATTTTAAATTTAAGCACTCAAAATATTATTGTCTGTAATAGAAGTTGATTTCTGCCAGAAGTAACGAACTTACCATAAAAATAACCCTTTTTTGAATATAGAGAAAATATGAATGGAAATGCCGGCAACTTTTAACACCTAACTTCTATTTGAAAAGTTTTTCTATACAAATGAAGTTATAAGGTATAGCAAAGTAATCAAACTTCTTTCAAATTTTATTCAAAGGCACCCGGTTCCGGTAGAAAATTTCGATACACAAATTTGTTCTTATTGCATTTGTTTGAACTTCATGGCGTTATAATCATTCTTTTTTTTTTTTTTAAATGAAATGTATAGATTACTACGAAATCGAGAGAAAGCAGCCTTATTTCTTCGATTTGATTGTCCAGTATATGAAGGTGGGAGGATATGATGACCTCGAAAAATTACTTATGAGATAAATATTTTTTACTTTCACTGATCTATATATGTAATATATAGTAAGGGTAAGTATTGCGATGGAGAAAATTTTTGAATCTGAGTTTTCAACGTAAATGCACGTTTTGAGGTCTCCTGAGTCAAAATAACAAAGTCTCGCAAAATGGTCTGTATATCTGTGTGTCTGGGTGTATGTGAACAGTCTAACTCAAAAACAAAAAGTTGAACGAAACTGATAATACGTATTTAAGGTATATATATCCCTTAGATGTGGCAACAACTTTTTCCTTAAAATCGGCTAACCGGAAGTGCCACTTTATATTAACGTAGGAACACATTTTTACTATTTTCTTTTCACTCAGAATCTCACTCATCATCCTAATCCTGTAGCACAGTGTCTAAATAGATCCAGTCATCCCTACAATCCTCCTCGGAGGTTAAAACGGCAGTGCCCCGCGACCTTTTGCAAAAATGTATATATTGGAGTACTGGCACTGCCCAGATTCTTCGCTCAAGTCATCAGCGTCTGTTGCTCTAGTGCCCTCCATCAGTCTCAACTGGCTTACAATACCAATGACGCGGCTGGGGGAGAAGCACTGGGATCTCCTGGAGTCCTGCTTTAGCTTCCACAGTTGGGGGACAAAGCTTGATTCAGAGTCCCCTGGGCCAATGTAATTACTGTACATAGGTGTGAATGAGTTTCATTTACTTTATTATCATTCGGCTTTAATCAGTTATTTTACTTATCTTGTATATTACTTTATCTTTTTATTTATATATATATATATATATATATATATATATATATATATATATATATATATATATATATATATATACCTTTTTTTCTTTCTCTTCTTACTTGGTTATTTTTATTTATTTTCCTTCTTTATGTACATATTGTATGAATGAATACTACAGCCCTTGTACCAATGTCCTTCAGTATGGCAGGCTGTATTAATACTCAATAAAACAATAAAAAAAATGTTTTCTGAAAAACGGCTCTAACGATTTTGATTTAACTCAGTGTATCATTGTATGGTTAAGTGGTCTGTAATATCATTTAGGTCTTATCCCCATTGATGTCCATTTACAGGGCTTAAATGCCCAATGTTCATTTAGGTCTTCCTTCTTTGTCACAAATACAAACCAATTTCTGTAATACAAATCTGGGTGAAAAACACAGTTCATAACCAATTTATCGGGAAAATATGTGAAAAATCAGTATTTTTCTAATAGATTTTTCATATCAATAAAATGTGTGCTTAGGCAATTGGGTTTATTAAAATACATCTCAGATAATGGAAAAAAAAGAAATAAAAGCTTTGGAACAATTAATTGTTGTCATTTTTGCTGAATACTTGCCAAATTAAAAAATATCATTTTTTTTTTTACGAAACTTGAGCTGTATCTCAAATTTTCCCTAATAAATCTCAACTTAATTAATACGAAAATAAACATTATTAATTGAAGTAGTTTTCGTAAAAGTGGGGAAATTGTAGCATAGTTAGATGACGATTAAAAAAAAATCGCGGATAATTTATGATTTTTCTGAAAACAGAACTTGGCTTAGTTTAGCCGTTGAGGATGTTGTTAAATGAACTGCATTCCTTTGTTCACATTTTTGTGAATAAATTTTATATTATTAAAAATTTTACAACATGATCAAATTGATTAATTGAGCCTTTCAGTTGATAGAAAGTCATTTTAGTCATATTTCTAGTTGGAACATTAATAGTATCTGTAGAGATAGTAAGTTGATTCCAGAGTAGTTGATTGTAGTGTTGAAATATTGAACCGTGAATAAAGGTATAAATTTTCCCACTAGAAATATCACTAAAATTAATTAATTAATTTTTTTTTTTTATATTTAAAACACTTTATTCAGAAATATTACAATTTGTCACAGTTTAAGGACACGACTAAAATTAATAATCAAAAATTTTGAAATGTGAGTTAGTCATTCTGCCAACTGAAAGGCTCAATTAGTTATAGTGAAGGTAAATTTACACGCCAATTCCATATAAACTAAGTTTATTTATTTATGTTTTTATTTTATTTTTTATTATTATTTTTTTTTTTTTTATCTCATGCCTCGATCGTCTTGAGCTCTTTCGACCTTGCAACGTCTAGCAGCCCAGTAAATCATATAAACTCAGTAAACGGTAATAAACCTCTTTTAAATGAAGGAATAGTAATACATAAAATTACGGATTAATTTAGTACTAGTAGCAATAATTATAATTTAATTACTGTCTGCTGTATTACTTGCTGTGATTAGGGACGTCCTGGACTAACTCCGGAGAAAGGAACGTTGTAAAGGCTCCCTGACGAATTGTAAGTTTCTGTAATTAATTCATTCAAGTTTCTTTAAAAGTGGATTGGCGAAGGGGCGTTGGTTCATTGTTTTCTTATGATTGTTCGTTTAACTTTCCTAACGAAATATTGCAGCAGAGAAGTCGTTTGTTATTGTTTCCTCTGGCTCAAGTCTCCAAATTATTGCTATTGTCTATCTAAAATCTCATTATCTAAATATTTTAATTTACGGTAAAGACTCAGAAAAATATATGTATTGTTAGCATAATATTGGAGGATTCCAGAACACTTTTCAAATTGAATCTCTCAATGGATAGAAAGACCAATAAATAGTTAACAAGGCACGTTTCTCTAATTCAGGGATCATAAGGAACCGAGAAGAAGTACATCTCAAATCAGCAGCTTAAAAATACACTAAAAAAATATTTGTAGAGCATCATTCCAAGATAATTCAACATATAATTGAGGAGGAGTTTATATTCGAACTGCTTTTCAGCAATATTTGAAAATACAAAAAGACCAAGTCACCAAAATGAAAACAACAAATAATACAAAAAACTAATATTTTGTAGGCAAGATATAAAGATCGAGTTATAAAAAGCAACCCTCCCTCTAAAAAAAAGTTGTGTTCATTTACTTTATATTATTTATACCTTAATTTTGATTATACGAGTATATGATTGTGGTGAATATATTTATGCGAGTATGAATATAATTTGTTAACTAATTTAAACCAACAGCACTGCTGCTAATGAATGGGTATTGAATGAAACATTAAAAGCATTGCCAAACCTAATTCCACAGGTGTGTCCAAGGGATCAACTGAAACCTAGATGGGATTGGTTTTGGTCGACTTTGAAGATTTGGTTTTTAGTGGATTTCCGTGGAGGGAAGTTTGTTGGCAAGGATTTAGTAGCGTTGAGGGAGGGATGGAATAAGGAGTCGCCCTAGCGAAACAAGAGAATTCCATACTCCAAAGGTGTATGTATATAATATATATACAGAAGTGTGTGTATTCGTATTTTTTTTTTTTTTTTTTTTTTTTGTTAAAATGCTTTTATTGATTAAGTGACGTCCATGAACCTAAAACAGAACATTTTTGCGTTACTTTTTTGAAAATCAATTAAAAATAGTTTCGAAAGTATCAAATCAATCTAGTAACTACTTTCCAGGGCTTGAATCGATAATGAAAAATATATAGATGGAACATTTCTATCTGGAAATTTTTCTTATTAAGAGCGATTTCTATTTTTAATCATAAGTGATAAAAATCATATCATGTTCATTACTTTTGAACACAAATTTTACAATTAACAATAATAATAATTCTTAAGTAATAATCTTTATATGAGAAATATAAATTTTTTGTAATCTCTGTGGTATATAACATTACTCTACTGTACCTAAATGACCAACCCATCGCCTTCAACACTTCAGTTAAAAACTTAGGTATTTTCATAGATCAAACCCTCTCCTGGAATCACCACATTTCCCACATATCCCGACGTGCAATTTCCATCCTGAAACTTTTTCATCGCTTCCGCCATCTCCTACCCATGCCCACACGTAGACACCTAGTATCCGCCCTCATCTTCCCCCACATTGACTAAGGCTGCGTAGTATACGGTGGCCTCTCATCGGAACTTGAACACAGACTGAAAAGAATCACGAATGGGTTAGTACGATTTGTCTATGGAACCCCGAGACGTTCTCCTTTTTCCCACTACTACGCCGAGTTATGGTGGCTCTTTCCCTCCTTCAGAAGACAATATTTCCTAGCTACATTCCTTTACCAAATAATCTATAATCATCGTCCGTCCTACCCATTCAATCTCCTTCTATTCAAGTCATCTATCCACTCCCTCTCCACAAGATCTCGTCCTTCTGACCTTTATACCCCTTTCCACAAATCGGCCTCATTTCAACACTCCTTTATTGTCCGCTCCACCACCTTTTGGAATTCCATCCCACTTAAAATCCGCCATGCACCAATCTTATCCAAATTTAAAACCCTCTTATTCCGATTCCTTCTTACAATTCAATCAGACGATGGGTAGCCATTTATCATGTATATTATATATGTATATAATCACGTCTACATGTATATTCTCTTTTATTTTCATCGATCAATCTACATCTTAAGATTTAGATTATATAGGACTTGCATAATGTTTACAATACTACTATTGTATTCTTTGAACATATTACAGCACATATATAAATCATTTAAAGTAAATATTTATCCACTCTTTTATTATTGTTTTTTTCATTAATACAATGGTATGACAACAAAAGTAAGTTGTCATTCATTCCAAATCACACTTAAAATTCCATAGTTTATTGTTTTCAGTAACTATCTTGCAGTATTAGGGCCTTATTGCTCATATTATGTCTTTAATATATCAGTATAGTTATGTAAATCCTTCTATTATTACTTATTTTTAGTTGTTTTTTTTTTTTATGTGCTTTTTTTATTTTAATATACATTTTAGCCAGATGTTATGTTAATTTTTATGTACAATATTGTTATTCTCAAGGGACTTTGTCCCATAATAAAGTTGATTCTTCTATTCTATTCTATTCTATATTTTGAGTCTGGAGTACTAGGTGGAGAATATTGTTGTTTACTATTAATTAGAAATAGGACATTTTTATTTCACATCTTTATTTTACAACTAATGTATTGATTATTTTAATTATTACTCATAATTTCTATACACAATATAAACTCCCGAAACTTTTTTTTTCCTAGTTTTTTCTTTTTTATGGGGGGGGGGAGGAGGGAGGAGGAGAGTAGGTCCTCCCAACTAGAATAGAAAGTCAGTACCTGTACACTTATTTGGCTGTTTTAATCTGATTTTATACCTGGTTTGCTGATAGAAATCCTATTAGCTTTTTCTTGGGTTAATTTTGTTTTAAGGGCAATTATATATTTTATTGGTCTTATATTGAAGTCTCGAAACTGCTAAAATTTACTTGTCATTCATAATTGTTATTATACAGATATGTGTTCTAGTGCCCAATAGCAAGCCTAACCTCGCTATATTTAACACAGTAAATGTTAGCTAACTCTATTAATGAGTTTTTTAGAAAGTTTAGCTAACACAAAAAATATCTGTATACCTATATATAGTGCAGGTATCGCGTGCACAATTAAAGCGGTTTCAGAAATGTAATATTATAAAATCTGTACATTAATAACGTACACATTAATATTTTATTTTATTTGTATGATTTATATTTAAAAGGTGATTTATATTTTCTGGTCAAAATTGTTTTGACCACAATTTAATCATCATTATTTAAGAAAAACCATATCACCCAGTGAGTGATCATTATTTTTAATCAAATAAATAAACATCAAAGATCGATTTAAATTTTTACTTAAAAATCGGTTACGATTGGTAAATTAAAAATCAAATATAATAATTATTACATGATTTCTGTGGAAAAAATAATTATCGATTTCAATCCCTGCCACTTTCAGCTACAATTTAAAAAATGTCTCGCCAATAAATGAAGAATGTCTTGTGAATATATTCAGAATTTTTTTTTTTTATTCGTTGTATTGAGTTCAAAGAATAAATAAAAATTATTTTTTAAATACGATTCCGGTTGATTAGCTACCTAGGCTGTCTAAACACTCCTATTATTTATAGTTAGTCACTAGCGGATCCAGGATTTTATTTTAGGGGGGGTTTCGGCCCGAGAGTTTTTTTTTATTTTTGACGATAATTATTTTGGAAGAGAAAAAAAGAAACTAACTACCTATAAGAGGTGGTATTTAAGTGATTTTTGAAGTCCTATTAATTGTAATTACACGAACAATAATACTTTTAGAGATAATTTTTTAATATTATTTTCATAAGACATGGTAATATTTTTCCATTTTGAGGTGGCTTCAGCCCGAAAGCCCTCCCCCTCCCCTTTCTCCGTAGACTCGCCTGTGTATTCAGTGATAATAATTCACCCCTCATGTGGATACTTCCACTTTCAAATGATTTTTTTATAAATTTTCTGCGATAAAGTTGGAATATATATAGAAGTATAAATATTCATAACAAATATAAGTATAATTTATAGATAATGTTTTACAGACATTTCTACATAACTAGTCAGACTGCAAAAACGTTTTATTTTTATTTGGAGGTTGTACAAACTGAGAAAGTGCATTTTAAACGGAGCTAAAGATCGACGGTAGGCAATAAAAATCTAGTCACTCCATCTGCTTTTATAAACCACACAAATTTCTTTGCTTTTATAAACCACAGAATGACTAACTCCAATTTCAACATTTTTGAATAATATCATTTTAGTGATATTTTAAGTTGAAAAAGTTATCTATGCAGACAGTAAGTTATATACAATTAAAAAAGTATATTTTAAATTTATCCAAATTTTCGCCTCTTCAGGGAAAAAAACTGGAGACCAAATATTTCCTCCTAATTGTAAGATTTTAACGACTTTTTTTTTTGTTTTTTAAGGAAATTCCATAAACTTAAAAAAAAAACATATCAGCAATATCGACAAAAAAGTGTATAGTTTTTGAGTTATTCGGAATTAGATTTTACCATCCCTCGTAACTTTTTTTCCAGCTTCTTTTCGTTGAAATATGTTATATAGATAAACTTACAGGGTTTCGAGAAAATGACTTTAGCGAAGTTTCATTGAAATCGGTACATTCGTTTAGGCGCTACAGTCCATAGGAACGCAGGTTTTTCTGCATTTTTGTTTTTTTTCTCCTTTATGAATTTATCAAATTCTTTCAAAAGTTATATGTACGATTTTTTGTTGACTTTGAATAATGTGAAATGATTAACTTTTTAAAATAAACCATATTAAAGGTACTTTAGAGGAAGACATATATGAACATTGGGCATTTAAGCCCTGTAAGGTGACATCAACGGGAATAAGACCTAAATGATTTTAAAGACCACTTAATTATATACAATGACATACCGAGTTCAATCAAAATCGTTTGAACCGTTTTTTAGAAAATTGTAAAAATGTGTTTCAGCGTTCATATAAAGTGGCACTTCCGGATTTCAACAAAAAAGTTGCTGTCACATCCGGCCCATATACAAACCTTAAATAATTAATTTCAGTTTCGTACTACTTTTCGTTTATGAGCTAGACTGTTAACATACACACACACACACACACACACACACACACACACACACACAGAGAGACCATTTTGCGACACTTGGTTATTTGGACTCAGGGGACCTCAAAACGTGTATTTCCGTTGAAAACTGAGATTCGAAAATTTTCACCATCGCAATACTTACCCTTACTATATATTACATATATACGTAAGTGAAAGTAAAAATATATTGTCTAAACATATATATAAATTTATTTTTAACATTCAATATTATATTTGTTTGTTCCACAATAATCATGATGAATTTTTACACATAATACGAACTACCACCAATATTTTTATTTTACTACACCAATATTTTCACTTACGTATAAATGTAATATATAGTAAGTGTAAGCATTGCGATCGTGAAAATTTTCGAATCTCAGTGTTTATTACTTGTTTTGAGGTAAAATTAAATTCCGAATAACTCAAAAAGTATACGCTTATGGTTTTTTTAAAGTTTATGGAATTTCCTAAAAAAAAAAAAAAATCGCTAAAATCGAACAATTAGGAGGAAAGATATGGCCTCTAGTTTTTTTTTACCTGAAGAGGCGAAAATTTGGATAAATTTAAAATATACTTTTTTAATTGTTGAGACTAAAAAAACCTTTTTTCTACAGATATTTAATAAAGTATCTTTCCTAAGAACATCTTTCATAAGAAATAAGTATCTAAATTTATATCTTTATTCTCAGTTTTATATTTCAACACTGCAATAACCACCTCCGGAATCAACTTACTTACTTTCTGCATAGATAACTTTTTCAACTAACCATATCACTAAATTGAAATTGCTCAGAAATGTTGAAATTGGAGTTAGTCACTCTGTGGTTTATAAAAGCAGATGGAGTGACTAGATTTTTATTGCCTACCATCGATCTTTAGCTCCGTTTAAAATGCACTATCTTTATTATCAGTTCTATATTTCAACACTGCAATCACCACCTCCGGAATCAACTTACTCATTGTCTGCATAGATAACTTTTTCAACTAAAAATATCACTAAAATGAGATCACTCAAAAATGTTGAAATTGGAGTTAGTCATTCTGTGGTTTACAAAAGCAAAGAAAATTGTGTGGTTTATAAAAGCAGATGGAGTGACTAGATTTTTATTGCCTGTCGTCGATATATTAAATAGACATTTTGTAATTATAATGGTCTTAATGACTTGTTATCTGTAAGTTTTAAGATTTAGGTCCGTTTAAAATGCACTTCAAAAATTGTTATAATAGCCCAACATTGCCAGAAAATAATTTCTATTCAAAGTAGATCGGTAAGTGAAAGTTGTGTGTTGCGCGCACCAGATTTTTATTTTTATTTTACCACCAATATTTCGTCTCCCTCCCCGCAATCAAAATGGATAATCAGCGCCTATGTATTTATCTCTTTTCGTTTTGGAGCTCTCTCACTCGGAACAACTTACACGAGTAGGTTTGGAGAAATATTGTGTAGAAGTGTTGGAAAAAGCTTCTTTTATTTATTGTACAGCGAGTGTATAGGGAGAGGAGGGCATGGAAACCAACTTCCCTATTGCAAATTATTACACGTTAGCTCACACGCCTGTCTATCACGGTATTGATCGAGCAAGAGTGATATCTCACTGTCAAAAGTGGCTCCAATTAACAGTAGGGAAAGGTATAAGAGGTATACTGTAACGCTCTTTTTCTACTCGACAGAACACAGAGTCGTGGATTATCCGATATTCGCCAACCTTTTCCGGCTGAAGTGAAAGGGTCCAAATTTATTCTGAAACACTTCCGAGATAATTTAAGCGGTCTTCAAATGGTTGTGCGGGGCTTCCCACAATTGAATTTAAGATTTAATAAATATAACTTTTTTAATTCTAACTTTTGTCGACATAATTTTATTGCGATGTTAATACTTTTTTTAAAATATGATAATAATAATTTGGATTGTTTAGTGGCACAGTCAGATTTAAAAAAAAAAAAATAGAAAATATTTATCATATAGTAGATATCATCCACCAAATAAAAAATACTCGGTAGCTAAGAGAAGACTTAAAAATTTTACACAGAGCGAGGGACGGCAATTTAAAAAAAAACAATAAACTTCTATAACTATAGCCTAATTGTATAATGATAAAATATCTTGAATAAACCACCTTTTTATGAAAACCAACCAACTTAATGAAGCTCAGCCACTAAAAAGTTCACTTTAAATGGTCTTGAAAATAGTGTTGCCCAAATGCGAGACCGAGACCGTCTTGGTCTTGCAAACTCAGTCTTGGTCATGGTCTTGTCTTGGTCTTGCACAAGAGTCTCACAGCTGTCTTGCAGTTACTTAAGAGCTTATTACTATAGAGATATTACTGTAATTTTTTAGATATAAGAAACCTGACTAAGCCCGAATGAAAAATTAGAAGAGCTAAATGCAAAATTATATTGGTTATACCTATTCTTTAAATTTAGTAACTAAGATTGTCAAGTATTATTAACTATTTTGCCTTAATTTTTATTTTTTTTAAATCGATTTTTTTTATTACTCCTGATCTTGGTCTTGCAACAGTTAGGCGGCCTTGGTCTTGCAAAGTGCAAGACCAAGACCGATTTTGGGCAACACTACTTGAAAAGGACAAACTCTACTGGTATATTAAGGAAATTTTGTCTAGTTTACTATGAAACAATTTTTAATTAAGTAAATTAAATGTTTGGTTCATCGCTTCATATAAAAGACGTAAATGTTACTAAAAAAAACATGAAATGCACGTAAGGTTCCGTTTAAAATGCACATCAAAAAATTTATAATACCTCAACATTGTCAGAAAATAATTTGTATTCAAAGTAGATGGGTAAGTGAAAGTTGTGTGTTGTCCACACCAGATTTTTTAATTAATAATAATGAATATATACTTTTTATTATTATTTAGCTGTTATTTTGCTTTTATTTTCTGTATATGTAGTGTGAATGTGTTCCTACTTCACTATAATTATTTTCCGTGTGACAGAATGTTATATTATTGAATAAATAAATAATAAAAAAAATAATCATAATGAGTGAAACGATAAATAAAAACCATGCTTACAGGAACAATAATGCTTTAAGGGATAATTTATTTCTTAATATTTGCATATTCCAAAATCTTTCGTAAAATGCTTAATGCTCCCTACTTTGTCACAAATAAAATCATCCATAATGACCTTAATGTACCATATGTTTCCGATTTAGCTCAATCCAGATACCTGTCCTTTCATAATAAACTTCTGAACCATCCGAACCCTCTCGTTTCCAACCTTGCTTCCTCTTCTATTCCTGATAACCCTCCGAGGCGTCTAAAAAGAAGATGGCCTCGGGACCTTCTAATATAGAAATATAATTGGAGTGCTACCAATGGGTAGTTTCTCCTCATGTTGTACATGTCATATTACTTGTTCATATTTACTTGTTGCTTTTATTATTAATTACAGTTGTAAATTTCGTTAATAATAAAAAAAATATATTTGCATATATTTAGTTGCTGAAACCCATGAGTTATAATTTCAAAAGTACATTCTCTCAAGTATTGAGCTCAGACCAGTCACAGAAATAAATATGGACCAATGAAGAAAAATATGTTTTTCAGTTTTGAGGGGTTCGAATCCGAATGACTCCCTCATCCCACCGTGGAACAGCCAGTGCTAGTATGAGAAATATGAGTATCAAACAAACATCAATAGTTTTCCTCACAAACGCATATTTTTTGAAGACGATGATTTCTGTCCAATGTAGCCGTGTCAACGACTTTTTCTTTTTTTTTTTTTTTGATCTCTCATCATTATCGAGTTGCTCGTAGAATATTCGAGTTATAGTTTGGAAAAGATTCTAAGATAATCAAAGTTTTTTTTCTGTCTTCTTACCAAGTAATCAATATAATAATTCTGCCGATCTCAAACAATTTTCTCGATTAAGCAAAAAAATTAAACCGCCTGGTTTACTCTTTTACCTTAAGACGGTTCGGTAGTGAGTAGACCGCCTCCTATCGATTGGCTGAATTTCATGGTGAGTGGGTGCCAAGATAACGAATAATATCAGCGGCCAACTAAGGGTAGCCATTCGGATTGGGTGGATTTGATCCTTCAAGAGTCCACGTGACGTGCAGAAATGGAAGTCGATGAAATGAATGTTATCAACAAAACATTCATTACCGAAAATAAGTACTCTTTATTAATATCTTTACAGCTTCTTGACTAGTGATTAGTACCAATCACCTTGTTAAACTATCAATATTTCCTTGAAATAAGGAATTCAACACTCTACTTGCCCTTATACTAGTGTTGCCCAAATGCGAGACCGACACGATTCTTGGTCTTGGTCATGGTCTTGGTCTTGCGCAAGAGTCTCGCAACAGTCTTGCAGTTACTTATTAGCTTATTACTGTAGATATATTACTGTAATTTTTTAGATAGGAGAAACCTAAGTAAGCCCAAATGGAAAATTAGAGGAGTTAAATGCAAAAGTATATAGTATTGGTCATACCAATTATTAACATATAGTAACTAAGATTGTCAAGTATTAGTAACTGTTTTGCCTTAATCTTTATTTTAAAAATCGATATTTTTTTACCAGTCCTGGGTTTGGTCTTGTTACCCATCTTTCTGTATTGCTTTTTATAACAATTTGTGTGATAAGTAATATGGAACAACAAAAGAACACGGTAGTATAGCAATCGTTCTATTAATTTTGTTTTCTTATTTATTCAGTATGGTACCGGAAACAGCTTACATCTTAATACAATATTCTAGATTATAAGAACTCCACCATACCGCTTCTTCTACAATTATTAAATCTCATAAAGACACACTTTTTACTTTCACTTACTTATATATGAAATATATTGGAAGGGACAGTTTTGCGATCGTGAAAATTTTCGAATCTATGTTTTCAACGAAAATACATGTTTTGAGGTCTTCGGAGTCCAAATAACCAACCCCTGCAAAATAGTCTGTGTTTGCGTGGGTGCGTGCGTCTGTATGTATGTGACAGGTCTAGCTTAAAAGCAAAAAGTCGCATGAAAGTGAAATTACATATTTAAGGTTTGTATATTCCTGAGATGTTGCAGCAAATCTTTCGTAAAAATCGGCTAACAAAAAGTGGCACTTTATATCATCGATGAAACACATTTTTACTATTTTCTCAAAAACAGATACAAAAATTTTGATTAAATTCATTACATCAGTGTAAAATTAAGCAGTTTTAATATTAGGTTTTATTATCATTGATGTTCTTTAACAGGGCTTAAATGGCTAATTTTCAATATTAGCTTCCTCTAAAGTATCTTTATTTTTTTTATGTGAAACAATTAACCATTTCACATTGATTCCTGATATAAAAAATAGTTAAATATAAAATATGAAAGAATTTGATAATTAACTAAAGGAGAAATATGAGATCGTAAACAATAAAAATAAACAAATAAAACAAAATAAAAACTTCTAAACACATTCATACCTATATACAATATATACATTCGTCCAGGAATCTCCGAGCCAGGCTTTTTCCACCACATGTGGAAGGCAAAGCAGGACTCCAGGAGATCCCAGTACCTCAAGACCTAAAAAAAAAGTTCATATAAACAATGCGCCAATTTTCAGCAAAAAAGGAAATCCCAGTTTTGTGTTTTTTTAAGAGAGTCGTGTTCTTTGTTGAATAGGCGATAAACTAAAAAATATTTAATTTAAGTAATTTTTTAAAATTTATTTATTTGGAAATATGATTATGTGTCACGTGAACTACAATTATAGTGATATATAAACTCATTCACACCACATGTACATAAAGAATAAAATTAACAAATGTAAAATAATAAATAAATAATAATAAAAAACTATGTTCAGTAAATAATTAAACAACCTAAAGATAAGTGAATTAAAAACAGAAAATTTTGCTGTCCCCAAAGTTCAAGTCTGTATTTCCAAATAGGTTTCAGGAATGTCTTCTAGATCAGTAATTTGTTGTCAATTGAAAGTTGAGATTTTCAAGTCAGTAGTCTGTATAATTTGTCGTGTCGTCGGTTATTTAAGTAATTAGCAATTACCTCACTGTAAGCTAGACAAAATTTACTTTAATTGAAAAGAAAGTTTGTTATTATTAAAACCATTTAAAGAGGACATTTAAGTGGCTCAAACCAAGCTAAGTTCTGCTATACTACAGTTATCCCAATTTTAGAAAAACTACCCCGTTTAGTAAAGTTTAAGCTTATATTAATTTATTTGAGGTTTATTTGGCAAAAACTTGAGATTCAGTTCAAGTTGTGTAAAGAAATGATGTCATTTTCTATTCAGTCTCCTGTACTCGTGTTTTCAGCAAAAAAAAAAATACAATTAACTGTTACAAACCTTTTATTTCTTGTTCTTCCATGATCTGAAATCTATTCTAGAAAAAATAGTTGCCTAAATATATATTATATATATATATATATATATATATATATATATATATATATAGCAATTATTGGGTCTAAAAGCAATAAAAAGTTGTAAGAAATCAATTTTCCGTAGGATATCAGAAGTTTTTTTAAAATTGCAGTATTTGTAATTATTTTATTTTAAAACACTATTTTTGTTTACAAAAAAGATTCGAAGTAAAACAAGTTTTCTAAATGATTATATTTTTTTTCAACTAAGCAGAATGACAGTAAAAATAACGTTTCAAGAAAAAATTATCAACTATCAGCACAAACCAAGCAATTTTACAAATCCCTCGAAATTCCACAAATTAACTAGGTTTTCAATTGAACTATTCACTTATAGACAAGAGGATGCACATGTCAAGCAATATTTTTTTAAAACCTATTTTACAAAAATATAAATAGTTTAATTATTCATAAATTTATATAAATTATTATAATATTTTGTTTAACTATGAATTCGATAACAGATAACCTGTTTTAGCAATGATTACCCTTGTTAGATTTCAATAATAAATAAATAGAAAAATAATATATAATCCACAACATTATACATAATAATAATATAAAATTATTTCTTCATATTCTTTTCTTCTGTTTCGGTGTATAATGTTTATTTTCTATTTTTTTTTTTTTTTTTTATTTAAGCCAACTTACTGTTGTAAGTTGACTTAAATAGAAAAATTAGAAAATAAAATTATTTGTTTTTATTGATTAATTAGTAATTCAGCAGAGGGCTCTGTTAATGAATCTTATCCGCTACTAGTTTTCTCCCTTAGCTTGCTTGAAAATTTATTTAAATTGAGCAGAAAGGCATTAACGCTGAATATTCAAGGAAGTATTCTAACAATATGCAAACTAATACTACATATTAAATAACAAGATGAATTTAGAACCATTATCCAGTTTAAATTTCTTGTCGAGTCAAAGCAGTTGGAATAAAAATTATGATTCATAAATTATTTAAAATATCAATTTAAAACTGCCTAAACTATACTTTTTATGAACGGATAAAAGATTTGTATTATATATTTTAAGCAAAACCCAAATAATATAATTTGATTTGGGCGCTTGATATTTTGCAGAAAAATATTTTTGTACCATTTGTCTCACACTTTTGAGATTATTGCATGTGAAAAATTAAATCATCGGTTATTACTAGAATAATAAATATTATAACTTGGATTAGCTAATCAATTAAAAGCAATGAATAAGTTGTTCAAAGGATAAATTAAAGTATTTTTCCAATCAGAATATTGGATATATAAAAAAAAAGGTTCAAAGGAGGAACTCGGAGAAAAGATCCTTTGAGAAGGAAAAGTTATTAGAATAAAAAAAAAAAGAAAAATTAAGAAAGCTAAAGCCTTATCCTCCGAACTCAATGAGAAAATTAGGCGTACATTCAGTTTCTTCTTATTTATTTGGATAGACATATTAGTCCATTAATTTTAATGTTTAAATATCCGATAAATTCGCCTTATCTAAAAACTAAGGAATTATTTTATCTCAACTATATTTGTAATATTCCTTCCCAATGTTTTATTAGGATGATATATGAAGGGCGGGGGGGAGGGGAGGTACAATTAGAAGATTTCACACAATATGTCTCGAGTCTATAAAATAGTCCTAAACAATTTGTCAACATTTCGCAAATTCAGACTTAATTAGCACGAAAAAAACATGATAATATAAATTCTCATATACGATCTCACATCGACGATATAAAAATGGCTCATCAACTAAATACAGTTCACCACTCAAAAAAAAAGTATTTTTTTCACAATAAGTAAAAAATAGATTGTCAGTTAGGTGCCTAATGTAAATATAATATGAGATGGAGTTGGTCGGATGGTGCGGTCAAATAATATAAAATTTTTAAAAAATAGTATTTTTAATTATTACGCCACCTAGACTGCCTATCAACTATTAACTGCCTCCTGCGTAACGTCGAGTAATATTTTTTTTTTTTGTATGATATTTACAACTGTATTAAGAGAAAATACATTCAGTAAATGTGATATCAGAAAATAAAAACATGAAAACACTTGAAGAGAAACTACCCACTGGTAGCACACTAAAAAAAAATGTATTTAAAATAGGAGATCTCGAGGCCATTTTCTTTTCAGGCGCCTCGGAGGGTTATCAGGGATCGAATAGGAAGCAAGGTTAGAAACAAGAGGTTTCGGATGGTTCTGAAGTTTATTATGGAAGGATAGGTATCTGAATTGAGCCAATTCGGAAACGTAAGGAACATTAAGGTCTTTATGGATGATTTTATTAGTAACAAAGTAAGGAGCATTCAGGATTTTACGAAGGATTTTGGATTGTAAGGATTGGATGCGTGAGAAATTCGATGGCTTTGTGGACCCCTAAATCTCAATTCCAAATGTCCAGATAGGTCTTACTTTATCATGTATATGAGTCTTTTGTAATTAATTGAAAGCTTAGAGCGTTTGTCTAGTAAGTGCTGGAGTAGTCGGAAAGGTTGAGCGGTTTCTTGTCGTTTAAGTCTGGTATGATAATTAGAAGTTAGACGTTTGTCCAAGTGAAGTCCGTTGGTATCGGATTTGTTCAACAGGGATAAGCGGGGTATTATTAAAGGATACTGTAGGACATGAAGTCATAGGTTTACGACGAAGGGTAAAGGTGATTTGACGGGATTTATTGGAACTTATTTTAATCCTCCAATTTTGACAGCATTCTTCGAGGTGGCGTAATAATTAAAAATACTATTTTTTAAAAATTTAGTTTTATTTGAACGCACCCTCCCCCCCCCCGACCAACTCCATCTCATATTATATATTGGTCAACCATCTCTACATCATTATAAATATAATAATATTTAATAAAAAATTAAAAAAAACGATCAAGTTAAATATCCATAGAAATTCAATATGTAATGCCGCGCATGATGTTCAGTATTATTTTCTTAAGAGAAATAGAATGTATTCAATTTAAACCAATTTCACTATTAGTGACAAAAAATTGTCATTCAAATAAATTAAAGTTAAAATTACTTACAGTATCAATTCATTGAAATTTGATGTCCGTATTAGATTTAATTCAAGCGATAAAACACACTAACATTTTAACAGGCTTCATGGAAAGTCCTCCCTTAAAATTGATCGAGCCGACACCAATTAAAAATGGTAAGAAATTTTTAATTTTTATTTTTCACCCTTACATTCATCATCCTTCGCGGTTATCCGATCCCGGCGTCTAACGAACTTCCCCGAGGCTTCAAGGACTCTTCAATTTAGGGTTCTCAGTATTTTTTTTTTTTTCTAACGAAGGCCAGACTTTTATTTATTTACTTTTTTTTATCAAGCAGTTCAAAAATAAGTTAAAGTCAAATATACTTGCATACTAATTTGTGGTAATGGCTTTATAATTTAAAGGACCAAAATGAGACATTGCTTTATTTCATAAGTAAGGTATATTTATACTTTTTCATTCGGTAAAAATAATTTAAATAATTTGGAAAGACGTTGAGTTGGATAAAGGAAAAAATACTAAAAAAGTGGATTGGTAATCATCGCTCAACAGTCGTATAAAAATGTTTGAGAATACCGATTTGACGATGTGAAGTCTCATTTGTTTATGTTATAAATATATTGTCAAGAAATAAATTTTTGGACTCGTACGTAAGGACAAATAAAGAAAATGTAATGTTACAAAATAGCTGTTAACAAACCTTTCGGTTTTGTGTTTATTTTTATGTCACTATGGTACACTTCGTAACTGCTGAATTAATTAAGCCCCTGAGGTGGATTGTTTGTTCTGTTTGCAATATGTCAACAACTATATCTGTTAACTCTTCTTGAAACTAGCTTAGTATTGTGTTTGCTATTGCACTGTGAATATGGAAGAAAATATCATCCATTATCGGCATATTTTGTTGTATTATTTTAAAAAAGCTAAGCGTGGTGTAGAAGCTCATGAAAAAAATTACTGTGTTTATGGGGATGATGCCTTAACCGAACGCACCTGTCAAAATTGGTTTACCAAAATTTCATTCATAGTGAGTGATATTTTGACATCACTGATGCTCAAAGGTTTGGTCGCCCACATGAAATTGAAAAGAGCAATGTTTAGGCCATTATTGATCAAAATCCCACCCAATCAGTGCGAGGGATTGCTATGTGTTGCTGGGATATGTTTTCAGGATTAATGTTTGAGTTCCTCACTCTCTAACCTAAGTCAACTTGGCATCACGTATTTCTGTTTGTGATTCACTGCGGAAACAGCCACAAAACGATCCATTTTTGAAAATGCTGCTAACAGGAGATGAAAAATGGATATTTTACGATAATGTAGTACGTAGAAAATCTTGGAGATCTATCTAGTGAGGCCATTAAACGCCCAAAACTGACAAATCGGGATGGCTGCTCAGGGTCAGTAGGCGCGCAAGGACCTACGTTTATTTCCCAGAAACAGATCTAATGTACGGTCGCACATTGAGGCCAACAGCCGATCTAGGAGGACAAAATTCATTGATCAAAGTTTCAAATTGGAAATCACATATTCGTCACAAATTAAAATTTTATAGTCGGAATTAAATCAACATAACTTTTTTTATTTGTTATCGCCTCTACGCTAGAGGGTCATAGGCAGGATTGCAGGAAATCTTGGGTAGGTAATGGGAGTAGGTGATGGGAGAGGGATTGGTGTACAAGGACAGCAGTATGGGCATGTGCCTTACCGTCAGGGTGGTCAGTACGATATGTCAAGTATTATGGTATTTTGAAGAGCTGTGTAGTGGTTAGTAGAGTTTCTTTTTAAGAAAATTAAAATTTAAAATACTATTCCTAAGAATTAATAAAGACTGATAAAAATATTGATTTAGACTATAAATAAAGTAATGCTGGAACTATTTGTCAACTGGTAAGATTGAAGGCCTGCTCGCCCAAACCTCTCTCCTCCGTACTTTACTGTGAGAGTTTAATTAAACGAACTTTGAAATTTTACTTGGCCACTTTTGGGGTCACCAACTATCTACAAAAAGGATGACATATTACATTTCTCAGATTTTTAAAGTTGTTTTTGTCCTCCTAGATCGGCGATCGGCCACACTGTGGAGTGGTTCCTAAAATTATGGAAAATCACATTACGACAATAATTGTTATCGGCTCTATAGCCCACTCGGTCACCCCATCCTCGTATAGACGTTTATATAATATATAAATTAGACGAATAATTTTCTTGTTGCGTTGAAGTTTTCTTACAGATACATATAATTTCCTTTTTAAACTGTAACCAAAATTGTAATATTTATAATTTAAACCAACATAATGACATAAACATACTAATTGACACTGTAACATCATTCATTCCTGAACAATTAAGTATATAGTCAAAGTCAATAGTTGTCGCACTATCACCATTATACTGGCTGGCATATTCTCCAAAATAATTTTATCCAATTTGAAATCTTTGTCTTATTTTAAACACATAAAGTTATGTATCCCTTTGTATAATAAAGATAACCTGGCGCGGTGCGCGCATCACACAACTTTCACTTACCACCCTCTTCTTTGCAGAAATAACTATTGTCAGACAAAAGGGAATTGAAAGTAAAAATTATAAATGCTATATTGATTAATATTTCATTTTGGATACTTTATTTGTGTAAGTACCCTTATATATACAAATTTTAATATTTATATCGCTGTAATCTATACAATTAAATATTAAGTAATAACAACAATAGCATTTATGAAAACTGCATATGTGTATTTACATAATATTGTCGGAATCCTTATTATATTAAGCTCATGTTACGTATGGAAGCTTGTTCTAATCTTTCGGGAGAGCTCGGGTGCGCTCTGGTACCTCAATTACAACTATTCTGCGATACGATCTCTTATTTCCCCTTTAGTTAATTATCAAAGTCTTTCATATTTTATATTTAACTATCTTTTATATTAGAGAATGTAAAATGGTCAATTGTTTCAAATTAAAGTTACTTTAGGGAAAGCGAATATTAAAAATTAGCCATTTAAGTCCTGTTAGAGAACATCAATCAGAATTAAATCTAAATTTTATTTAAAACTGCCTAATTTTACACTAATACAATGAATTTAAACAAAATCGTTGGAGCCGTTTTCGAGAAAATCGTAAAAATGTGTTTAGTCCATAATATAATAATAAAGTGCCACTTCCGGTTAGCCGATTTTGAAGAAAAGGTTGCTGGAACATCCCAAGCATATAAAAACCTTAAATATGCAATTTCACTTCCGTACGACTTTTCGTTTTTGATCCAGACTGTTAACACACACAGGCCTAAACATGTATTTCCATTGAAAACCCAGATTCGAAAATTTTCACGATCACAATACTTTCTCTTACTATATATTTCATATATAGGTAAGTGAAAGTAAAATTTTATTCGTACCGTTATTGTTGGTAAATTCAAATGCCTGAAAATATGGAGTTCGGTCTGGAGCATTTAATTAGTAACATCATCTCTGTACTTAGATTCACGTTTAGAAATTCTACACCTACGTCGACGATTTTTTGCACAGTTAAAGATAAACTGTTAGTGAAGTGGTTAGTGAAATTTGGTGACAATAGTGGTGCAGATAGTTTTACAATTAGAATAGCAATATTAGGACAGGCATCGCTTATCTAGATTGCCGGCTGGATCTGGCAGCTCCCCACCGCATTGCCCATAATGCCAAGTCCAAGTTCGAGGTACTTAACTATTATCTTTGTCTATAGCTGTGTAATAAACATCGCTGATCACTTAATTCAAATTAATTTTGAAAGCCTTAATCCTTTTGTTGCACTAGCCGTATTAATTGTGGTTTTCTTAGTTTACTTTATTTGTCTCATACAAGATTGAAACGACAAGAAACCGCTCGACGTTTCTGATTACTTCAGCACTTACGAGACAAACGCTCTAAACTTCTAATTAATTACAAAAGACTCATATACATGGCTATAATAAGGCCTGTTTGAACTTACGGAATTGAGCTATGGGGCTCCACTAAACCATCGAATTCCTCTCATATCCAATCCTTACAATCCAAAATGCTTCGTAAAATCCTCAATGCATCCTACTTTGTTACCAATAAAATCATCCATAATGACCTTAATGTTTCTTATATTTCAGATCTGGCCCAATCCAGATACCTATCCTTTCATAATAAACTTCAGAATCATCCCAACCCGTTTCTAACCTTGCTTCCTCTTCAATTCCTGATAACCCTTCGAGGCGTCTGAAAAGAAGATGGCCTCGAGATCTCCTTTTTTAAATACATTTTTAGAGTGCTATCATTGGGTAGTTTCTCAACAAGCGGTTTCATGTTATTATAATCGTTTGTTCATATTTATTGAATGTATTTTTATTTGTAATATAGTTGTAAATATCATCAATAAAAAAATAAAAAATAAATATATATATATATATATATTATATCTCCTTTGAGAGTTCATTAATCTTTGGGTGGGGATACCAGCCTAATATCCATGGTTTCTAAGGTAGAGCGGCAAGCTAAGTTCCGTAACCGATAGACTAACGATCCTTAAATATACCGTCCATGAATATCCTGAAAAATCACATTGTGATTACCGCTTAAAGTACACGGAATATGGTCATCGCTAGTGTTGCCCAAAATCGGTCTTGGAAAAGTCAGAATCGAAAATTTTCCCGATCGCAATACTGTCCCTTACTACATATTTTATATATAGGTAAGTGAAAGTAAAAAGTATGTCTTTATGAGATTTTATAAGTTTAGAAGAAACGGTATGGTGGAGTTCTTATAATCTAGAATATGGTCTTACGATGTAGACTATTTCCGGTACCATACTGAATAAATACGAAACAAAAATTAATAGAACGATTGCTATACTACCGTGTTCCTTTGTTGTTCCATATTACTTATCACACAAATTGTTATAAAAAGCAATACAGAAAGATGGGTATAAGGTAGTGTTGCCCAAAATCGGTCTTGGTCTTCCAAAGTGCAAGAACAACACCAAGGCTGCCTAACTTTTGCAAGACCAAGACCAGGACTGGTAAAAAAAATCGATTTTTTAAATATAAATTAAGGCAAAATAGTTACTAATACTTGACAATCTTAGTTACTATATGTTACTAATTGGTATAACCTTATACTTTTGCATTCAACTCCTCTAATTTTTCATTCGGGCTCAGTTAGGTTTCTCCTATCTAAAAAAAATACAGTAATATCTCTATAGTAATAAGCTAATAAGTAACTGCAAGACTGTTGCGAGACTCTTGCGTAAGACCAAGACTGAGTTCGCAAGACCAAGACTCGTATCGGTCTTGCATTTGGGCTATACTAGTCATCGCTCCTGGTACCGATCGGTTTGAGTTGCCTCCAGTATGCTGTAGTGCCTGAAAAACTTTGGATAAATGTTTTCGATTTTACTATTGTCTGTGCAATCACTGGATCGAAATTCGAACCTATAAACATAATGATATCCAGCGCTAATATTTCTTTATTGTTAAACTTTGACTTGTTCTTCAGATTAGAGTCATCTTGACGAATGGATCAGTACTGTAATCTTCGATTCAACTGCCGTGCTCCAGTTTATTCCTTTCACGTTTCATACTTCTGTATGTCATAATTTCAACAGGAAAATCAGAAAGAGAAAATAAACTTATTCGCAAAAATTCAAGAGTCAGGGCATTTAATGAAAGGGGTAGAGGTGGAAGTGATTTAAATTGCAAATGGCACTGATACCACTAAACTCTCTCCCGACCCAACACTTAATTAGCTGTTCCACAGGCCAAAGGGCCGCACTCTAATATTCACGGCTTATAGCATCTCCCTCACTTACGCTATATATATTTCAAAAGAAAATCATATCAAATCAAATTAACATCCCCCTTATGAAATTAACTAACCCGCATTACGAATTTAGTGTATAAATCAGATTTTGAGGGAGCGTATAAATAAGCGTAGTAGAGTAAATTACTGTAATAAAGAAAACTGAATATTTTTAATTGTCTAAGGTATTAAAACTTCAACATCACTGAGGCAAACCTTATAAATTAGTGAGTAAACTTAGGCCTAGAACTTGATAGGCCACTAAATTTCACTCAACATATCAATAACAAGTGCAATAAAGCTGAAAACATGGTCAGAAAAATGTCACCATATTTTAATAGACATTCACAACTGAATACAAAAAATAAACTGATTTTATATAAAACAGTAATCCGCCCTTTAATCACCTATTCTGCCCCAGTATGGAGTTACACATGCGAGACTAATTACAAAAAACTCGAAGTGATTCAAAATACGTGTATCAGAATAATAAACTAGTATCCACGTTATACCAAAATATCTACTATGCTATCAGAGTAACAGCTTTCCACTATAAAACAATATATTTATTTTAAAAATCAGAGATTTTTTGAGCTAACACCAATGTTTGAAAACCCTATGATCCAAACAATAGGAAACTATGACGAGACATCTTTGAAACGGCACATACACAGACGGACTAAACACATACTACTAAACGTCTAAATCAATCTGTTTATTTACGAAAATTTAACGGATTCTTCTCTATTAACAAACAAATAACAATAAACTCTATCACCCCAATTAATAAATTATATTTATAGGACGTGTGTGTATATTTATATTTATGGGATGTGTGTGTATATGTATGTATATATTTATGAGTGTGTATATATATCTATAAGTGTATAATTATATAAACAGTTTTCTTATTTATACAAATTATATTTTGATTCTCTTGTAATTTTAAGGATTGTAATCTAGTTTTTCATTTATTAGGTTTTTTATGAGGTTGTTACTACTGTAAAAAATGGATTTCAATTTTCTAAACAGCATTCATACCACTAGTATGTCATGTATAAGGTTGCTGCAACCACAAACATGTAATTTATCATTATTACATGATGTAATGTATATATAAAAAAAAAATAATAAAAAAGTGAGTAAAAGCAGCTCCACATTAAATTAAAAAGATTCTATGACATCAAACTCTGTTATAAATTGATCTCTATGCAGATATAAGAAATTGTTGACTTTCCCGGAAAAGTGACCGCAAGTGTAAAATAGTTTAAATATATATATATATATATATATATATATATATATATTTATTTTTTTTTAATTTCTTAATGATATTTACAACTGTATTAAAGAAATACATTTAGGAAATTTGAACAAATGGATATATAATGACGTGAAAACACTTATTGAGAAACTACCCAATGGTAGCACTCTAATAATATGTCTAGATTAGGAGATCACGGGGCCATCTTCTTTTCAGACGCCTCGGAGGGTTATCAGGAATTGAAGACGGAGCAAGGTTAGAAACGAGAGGGTAGGTATGATTTTGAAGATTTTTATGGCAGGATAGGTATCTGGATTGGGCCAGATCTGAAACATTAAAGTTATTATGAATGGTTTTATTTGTGACAAAGTAGGGAGCATTAAGGATTTTGGATTTAAGGATTGAATACGAGAGAAATTCGATGGTTTGGTGGAGCCCCATAGCTCAACTCCGTAAGTCCAAATTGGCCTTATTATAGTCATGTATATGAATCTTTTGTAATTAATTGGATGTTTAGAGCGTTTGTCTAATAAGTGCTGAAGGAATCATAAACGTCGAGCGGTTTCTTGTCGTTTCAGTCTGGTATGAAGTTTAAATATTGAAACACATCGAACCAAAATAACGGTTTCAATGAGGATGAACTATATATGATTAATTTGACTACAATAATATCCGATGTTAAATTTATATGATTTTATGAAATAAAAACTTGAAATTATAAATGAATTTTATACCATAAAAACCTCAGATGTGTTTATTATTATTTTTTTTCCTCCTCCCTCAAAAGAGATATAGCAGCTAGAAATTGCCAGTACACACATAGCCTATCCGTATTATTCAACTTTTAATACCAGAAAAATTGGTGTAAGATCAAAACAACCATCGAATTTCTGCCCTTATAATATAAATGAAAGCCATTAAATTCATGCCAAACGTTTTCAGTTAGACATATTTTAAACTAGGCTATTGAACATGTGCATTACTGGAAACTGGGAATTACAAGAAACTGGAAGAAAAAATGCATTGTCAGGTTTCAATGTAAAAAATTGTTTTCCCTATTTTCCACATACATTTGAATTCTTAATAAATTATGCATTTTCTTTAATATATTGCATTGTTTTTTATTATCCATGTCTTAAATAAAAATATATCTGTTTGGCTCGCAATATATATATATATATATATATATATATATATATATATATATATATATATATATATATATATATATATGTATGTATATATATATATTGGTTCATTTGCCTGGTCATAAATAATTTAATCAATTATTAGTACTTGATTGCAAAATTTATTTGTTCGTTTCGAGGAAACTCCGTCCTCCTCCTGAACAATATATTACTCAACAAATAAAATGGTTAAGTCACGAAATTACAATTCAACAAGGTTGGTCAATGGTCAAATAAATTCTGCTATAAAATACTAATTGTTGAACAAATTATTTATGACCAAAGGCTAATGAACCACTATAAAAAGACCAAAGGTCAAACAAGCATAATGAAAAACAAATTTTTAATTAGCTCAAGCCAGATTTATAATTTTGCACTATTTCTATATTACTATAGTTTATAAAACGAAAGTTAATATAGAGTTTTTAAATTTACCATCCAAAATTAAAATATTAATAAATACTGTCAAGAAAAAGAAAAAAAAATATGAGGTTTATAGTAATTAACAAAGGAAGACTACGATCAAAGACAAATCAGTTGCCATTAGAAGTTGAGACTAAGAAAGTTCCTGGCTTGTTTTTTGGTCTAGGACTTTACGTCTCCTTTAATGGTACTTAATAGAGACATTAAGTACAGACTAAAAGCCTTTTTTATAATTCTGGATCCCAAAGTAAATATTCCATTTCATGATTTAATTATAACTTCATTGAGACTTGGTAATATCCTCTAAATTTATAAGGATAATTTCAAGATAATGAAGAGCTTTAAAATCTCTGATTTCTAAATTTGTAAAAAGGCAGTAATAAAGTTTTAAAACATTTTTTTTTTACTAAATAGTAGGTTGTATATAAGTATGAACTATATTTTTATAGATATCTTATAATTTTTTTAATATTTTAAAATATATCAACAGTGAAAAATGTCATTGCCGTAATCGTCTCAAATGCAGAACCGAATTTATTAAAAATAATAACTATTTATATGTAATATATTATTACGCTTTGATTTATTTAATCAGAAAACTGAAAATATTATAAATATTATTCTAAAAAAAAAAAAAATTATCCCATACTTTTTGGGTCACTACCTCAACCAAAACTGAACCTAAAAAATCAAAATCAACCTTAACACAATCCTACCATTTTTTTTCTCTTTAATTATTGTACGGAAAAGAATTGTTCATTTATTATTCTTGCGCTTAAACTGGAAGTAATAATACATAAGGATTCTAAAAAAACAATGAAAAAATAAAAAAAATCTCAAAGAAAATAAATTAAATGCAAGTTTTGAATAGATTGTTATATTGCACATAGGTATGACTGTGTTTAGATTTTTTTTTTTTTTTTAACCTCTTTTATATATATATATATATATATATATATATATATATATATATTATTTGGGGAAATTCCTTGTTACACAGCTGCTTGCTGGTTACAGCACATTACCCGGATTTAAGTCAAGGGCAGGCTAGAAAAAATATTTTGTAGCATTCATAAATTTTCTAACATTACTAACAATAACAATAACAACACCGCTTTCTGCATTAGCTCCAAACAGTTCATTGAAAGGCGCAAAATAAACATCCTTCATGGAGTTCACTGTTGAGTCCGGAATCAAACCATTTGAAAATATGACCATCGGCAAAACCCTCACTTTTTCAAGTTTATACAATATTATTATTATTTTGAATTTTATTTTACTTTTTTATTTATTTTTTTGTTTAATCATTTTACTTGCTATTCTTAAATATATTACTTGTTGCTCTCCCTTCATTGTGGCAGATTTTAATAATTAATTCAATAAACTTGTTACAATCTTTAAAAAAAAATGGTTCTTATGACTTGTTTTGTTAGAATATTTGTAAATGGCATTAAAGCCTCTAAAACGTACAATAATACAGAGGAAATAAAACTCCTTGTTAAAAAAATTTCTTATTAATGAAATAAAATCATTGTAGGTAATGTAATAAAAAATTACAAAGAAAGTTAAAAACCAAAATGAAGCTGTTAACCATATCATATATTAATAATTCAAAAGGCAATTTAAAAGCTAGAGATGAAAAATTTGGCATAGAATGAGCATTAAAATTGCTAATTAATTACATTGCATAGAACCTGAAAGAGGTTCGCGAAACACCAGTGTTCCACGGAAAAGGGATTAAATGCAGTCCTTTGTTTATCCATTGTATAGATAATTGTGTCATAATCTTAAAATTTTGAAATTCGTGGATTTGACTGGGCGGGAATTGAGTTGGTTGTTCAAGCTCAGGTGTGAAATCCTTTATTTGAATTACATCCCGTGGCTTGACAGGGAATATACGGATTGTCCACTCTGCAACCTACCAGTAAAGGAAGACCTGTTCCAATTTTTGGCTGAGTGTTCAAAGCTTAGATACCCTAATTTATCTTCTAAATGGGCCCTCTGTGAACGAATATCATAAATTGTCGGTTTTGCTCGACATGCGTGGATACACCTTTTTAATTTGCTAAATCCAGCACAAACAATGATCCGTCTACATTATTTGTGGTCAGTTTTATTCATGTTATTGTTTATGATTTCCCATATTTTCCTTTATTATTATTTCTTAGTCATAAAATATTCAAAATATTTATTATTTTATATTGTATTACTTGTTTTATTGTTTATCAGTTATTCATGTATATGTAATTTTTATAAATTCTTTGTTTTTATTGTACCTGTAAAACATATAAAATTTCCGGCCGACGAATAATCATGAATGTATAAATGTTCTGTATATTTTAGAAATTTATAATTTATGCATATTTAATAAAGCATTTCTCATTTATTCATTCAGCCTTTTGTTTTATAGTACAATTTCAAGTCGCTTGGGGATTGTTTTGGCAAACTTAACTGAGAAGTTAACTGGGTGGTATTTTCTCTCATTATTCTTAATCAATTGTTTCGTGGAAACCTGAAGAGGTTCGCCGAACACCCGTGTTGCGGAGAACAGCGGTTGAAAACCACTAATGTAGATTAATGATAGTCCTCCTCCTCAACGTGGTTCCAATTAAAACTATCAGACTTCTTTTTCAATAAAAAATCTATCCTTGTCGGTAACCATTGGGGATTTGTTTGACATAATGGTAATGTCTGTTACTAACTAACTTCAGAACCAAGGTCTATAATATTACCGATTTCGCTCACTTAGAGGGAAAATAATGGAGAGGAATCGAGCAGTGACGTAAACATTAGACCACTACAGGAGGCTAGCCATAATAGTCCATAATTTTGTTAATATATCAATTAGATGTAAGAAAATTGGTTTTATAATAAAGTGTACATTTTACTACATATAAATACTAAAAATTTGCCGTAACTACAGTGGTTAACTTATAGGAGCAAATTATAAAAAATAAATAAAATGTCTTAAACTGCCACGACACCAGGGGCAGTTGTGACAGTGCTTAGTAATAAATTCATAAATACACCAAAATGGGCTTACATCACTTTTATTATATTTCATAACAAAATAAATAAAATCTAGGGACATTATAACCGCTTATAATTAATAAAGGTTAAGGCATACATGCCCGTACCGCGTCCGAGCCGCACCGCGGCTGTTATGTAGTTTCTTCTCGATGAAACTACACTTAGGTTAGGTTAATACAAAACACGTTTTCTAGCTATGCCTTTTGTTCGGTTTCATCGATAGGTATTTCATACGGCCGTAACGCGGCTCGTTCGGGGTGCGGCTCGACAGAAGTGCTGCTCGGACACGGTGTGGGCATGTCTGCCCCAATCTTAATACACAATAGCGTTTAAATATAGTTAAATATTATAACAGTATTCATATTAAATTAGTCAAAAAGTTAACTAAAGATTTCTATTTATACATTCCAGTAACCGTGTCAAAATATATATTTTCAATAATGAACCATTTTGATCGAACGAAAAATTCAAAAACTTAACCCCCTCTCAAAATTTGAGGTTTTACGTTTCAGGATACTTAGAATTCGAAAAACGAATAAAATTTTTTTTGTCCCTCCGCTTTCCGCGCATTTTTTCCGAAACTACTGGACCGATTTTTTTTCAAAATTGGCTTTAAAATTTGAGGTCACCCCAGGATGAACAGCCTTCATCGACATTTCTATCCGCCTTTTCCTTTAAAGATGGCGACCGAAAAACCTGCGTTGCTATAGACTGTAGCGCCTAAACGAATGTACTAATATCAATGAAACTTCGCTAATGTCTTCTTCTTGATGCCATTTAAATTTATCTATATAACATACTTCAACGAAAAGAAGCTTGAAAAAAGTTACGAGGGATGGTACATTCTCTTCACTAAGAAAAATTTTTTTTTACAATGTTGGGTTTTCTTATTTTTTTTTATATTTTTCTATTTTATTTATTAATAAATTGATCCAACTTCCATAAATATTTACAGTGTATGAAAAGCGCATGAAACATTAACCACAACATACGAATTCTCTGTAACATATTATAAAACAAATATTTAAAGAAATTATCATTATACTATTATTACAATATCATTATATTATCAAAAGAAATGCTCACGAAATCTATAAACGAAATTAAAAACAAAGTGTGTTACAATTTTGTATTATTTCTCTGAACATATATACGTGTTTATTCTATTTAAGTAATAGGTTTACCAATTATTTACAGATGGTGACTTGAAATAAAAAAAAACACCTTAATATCACTTTCTCTTTTTCCGTTTCATTTACCTACATGAAATTTTCTTCAATCCAACACCAACAAGATACAAAAGGGTATTCTCTAAATTCAATTAAATCAAATAACAAAAAATAATCACGAAAATATTCAAATAAACCTTCAGTGATTGATTTGAAAGAGCAGAAGTAGGGAGGTTTGGCGGTCTAGTGCTTACGCCACAATTCAAGTCCCCACACCATCCATTTCTGAGTGAGTGAAACTGGTAAATTTATAAAACTTTCCTCGGAATATCTACTCAATGCTATTCAAATTAATCAATGTTAATGGGTCACAAAGGTTGTTTTTTTCTTTGATTTATTTATACACCTAACAAGGAAGTATGATTAAAGACAGTTACTTATAATGTTCCATTTTCTTGTAAAATGTAACTAATAGGACGATTATTATGGCACAAGCCAATTACGAATTGCGTTAATTAAGGAATCACCTAAACTGGCCTACTCAGTGGTGCCAACCCCTGCCAGTAATTTTCTCTTTTAACAACCCTGTCTTCTCAATTACCGGACAGTCTAATACCCTCCCGGAATATTAGCGAGCTCTGTTGCCAAATGGTGAACAACATAATTGACATCGCTTTTAGTGCTTTGGGTATCGACTTATCAAGTGTAAACAGTAAGTATTAATTAATAATTATTTTATCTATGTTCAATTTATAACGTGTTAGAATATATTCGAGATCATCCAGAACAAAACGCTTTTGATATTTTCATAGATATTTTTATACAAATGCTTTTCAATGTGGCAAGCCTCAGTATAAAATATTTAGACTGCAAACCCTGACTGTTTATCATTCTTATAATTTAAAAATAACAGTCAGCATATATATCCATATTTAAATTCGTATAAACAAACGATCTTACAGTAAACCATCATTAGTAAACAATTACTAATTAAAAAAAAAAGTCAGCATATATATCCATTTCTAAATCCGTATAAACAATCGATCTTACAGTAAACCATCATTAGTAAACAATCATTAATTTTAAAATAACAGTCAACATATACACCCATCTCTAAATTTGTATAAACAATCAATCTTACAGTAAAGTAGTTAAAAAATAAACAAAAATGAGCCGTGAAAGGTGAATATAATTTTATTATTTTGTAATACTGGATCATCGAATCGGAAAGTATATATAGAGTTTTAAAGTATTTACGAATTTATTTGATCGAAGCATGGAACATGCATTGGCGATCTACCAAGAGACAAACATTACATACATTATTTTATATTATATTTAATAAAATAATTATATAGATTATTTTCTATTCTATTCTAAATACATCCCAAACATCACCTCACAAAACTGCAACAAAAAGCATTCATTATAAGCCAGCCCAAATCCTTACTGGTCACGACTCAACTACCCAATACCTAAAGAGATTACTTAATGTGTGTATGCGACGAACCAACTACTCAAACTAACTATTTTAACTTCCCAAATATTTTAAAGAACTGCCACATACATGAAGCAGTTGATGTAATTCATCTATAGCATAAAAATACAACAGGACTCTATAAATCATAGATCAATTATTGAGTCAATTTCTGTAAATAAGACATTTATGCAATTATATTTCTTTTTTATATCTATGTATTTATTTTTAAACATTGTTTTATTTTTCTGACCTTATTAAATGACCTTGTTCTTCTCTATGTTCTATACCTGTTGCTTTAAAATAACTTGAATTTTAAGCTTTTAATGTATTAATACTTTTCTTTTTTACTGTTGATAGAAATGCTTTTTGTTGATAACTTTTTTTTTTGTTTCTTAAATCCATTCTGTAGATATTATATTTTATCCATGTACTTATATAGTTTTTTTGTTATTCATCGAAGCTACTACTTTTGTTTAGCTCCTTTTGAGTATTACGGGTACATAATACATTACACATTTGAATATTTTTGTTTAAAGTGTCTCTTAATATAATATACTCTTCCATGTTGTATGCACATTTCTGTGAAATATCTTGTGTACGGTTACTACAGAACTAATTAATACAGAAGAATAGAACTACAGATCTAACTTCGTGTTAAATTTGCTATAATTACCAAATTTTTAAAGTTTTTTATATAAAAGTGAGGGAACAAACCAAATTTCCATAAAAATATAATTTATCCATTTATTCAGATAAAGCGAATCGCAAGTTTACTTCAAAGCAAAAAGTAGTACATTACAAATGATTTTTTTTATTCTAGTAAATGCATCGTGTTTTCCAAATATTGGTTCTGAGTTTTTTTTATGTATAATATGGCACTTCCCTGATTGCGTGACTCAGAAAAATAAAAGTAATGTGTTTTTCATAAGCTTTGCTTTAATTTTTCCTAACCTCAGAAGATCGGGAACTATATGAGTTTTTAAATATAAGTAAAAATATATGTAAAATATCTTACTAACTACACTTTTTTTTTTTTGTATAATTGATTGCGTAAATGTCACTGATAACTGAGGTATCGTTTACAGCACCGTACAATGGTTTATCGTATTTTTTAGTGACAGAATACATACAAAATAATACACAAAATACAATAATAATTTAATTTCGAAAATTTCAATTTACCATTACAACTTACAGTTGTTGTGCCTGGTTTAAACGGCAGTCACTGAAATTCATGAAACGTTTTTTAATAAAATTAACTGAAGTATAAAAACATTAAAATTAGTTGAAATATTTTCGCGTAATATTTGTGAGGGGAGAGCGCAGAGGCAGTACCACGGGGGACGTAGGCCGGTGACTGAGGTACTGAGCTGATCTTCGGGGGGAGGCTGTGGTGGGGGGGGGAAGAACCCTAAAACACAACATTTTCAAAATACTACAAACAAAGCTCAGTTTTTGTTCGATGGTTTTATTATATTCTTAAATTAACTATTACTTGTTTTACTTATCTAAACTAGATGACAATTTTTATTTTCGAAGTTATGCATATGGGACCATTTTTACAATTTTTTTTTTTTGGGGGGGGAGGAATTTAATCCTAAAATTTTATTAGACAAAAAATATATCGTAATCAATCTTTACATTATTTATGCCAGCTTCTATACTATTTTTTTATTTTACACTTGTTTAGTCCAATAAACCTAATTTCGGTCTCTTGAAAACTTTAAAACTTGAGTAATGATTAAAAACTCGCGATATTATTTCTGAAACAGCAGAATTTGATTTAAAGGAGACACAAATATATTTCCAGGATAAAAACAGATTTCCAGATTTTTTTCCGGAGCCAAGCCTTTCCCCTCAATCGTGGAAGAAAAGACAGGACTCAAGGAGATCCCAGCCCATCTCACTTAGCTGCATTACTGGTATTAATGACCAGTGGAGGCTGAACTGAGGCGCTATAACCAGACATACATGACAATTTCCAGAAATAAATGAAGAAACGTAGTTTAATAGTACATTGCAAAGAAAAATATTTTAAAAAATTAATATGTAACATATAAATTAATGACCAATCCCTCACTAATTTAACTAATAACCTTCTACTAATTAAGAAGATTACTAATTAAAAATTAGTAATGAAGGGTGGCGAATATGTACTTACCAAGGCCCTAATTTTTATGTAATTGCATATCATGTTTGCAAACAGTTTTTAAACTGCTGATTAAATATCTGTACGAGGGAGTGTACTTAGATTAAATTAATCGAATTTTAGATTGCATATTTGATTATAAATACATGTAATTGCATACCTGGTGGTATCAAACAAGTTAAAAATAAATTAAAATTAAAAATTGAAGATGAAATACCAAATTACAACCGTAGGTACATTTTAAATCAACACTCTATAACTAATCACTTAAATGTTTTTAATTTACTGTTCATCTTCCCTTTTTACACCTTTCAAACTTTAAATATTATTCATAGTTTCCAATTTTAAGTCCTTTTTTTTTCTAGGTTTAATATTGAATACCGAAATTAAGTGCTGCTTTTATTTCAATTTTGCAATTGATTCAAGAATACGGTCGATCCAAGATTAATATTTTGTATAGGACAGAAATCATGGATCGACCCTTACTACATCAACGATGATTGTTCAAAACCAATTTCTATTGAAAACAATTTGGAGTGCATATAAATTTACCCCATGATATCGGTTGATGTAGAACGATCATCACTTATAATAAAAAACGATAGAAAAAGATGTTCTTCAGAAATTAATTTGGTAATTCATTAATTAATTTTAATACAGAAAATGTCGCTTACTATTTATTTTTAATTTATCATTTATCATTTTTTTTATTTCATTTATCATTTATGTCTTATTTATTTTATTTCATTTAATTATTTATTCTATTAATTGGTTTAAAATAGTGAGAAACGTTTAAAATGTATTTTCTGCTTTGACGATAATAAATAGCCAATGATAAATATTCCGCAGAATCTTATTTCATTTTCATAAATAAAATTCGTACAATTTATTAATTTATATTTAAAGTAGGGTGGTAAGTTAAAGTTGTGTTTTTTGCATTGCACCAGACTATATATATATATATATATATATATATATATATATATATATATATATATATATATATATATTTTTTTTTTTTTTTTTTTTTTTTTTTCATTATATTTGTTGTTGTTTTTTGTTTTTGGAGCGTGGTATCCGGGTAATCCTTGAGCGATGTTTCATCTCATCACATGTAACCAAAAAAAAAAAAAAAAAAAAAACCAAAAGAACTTTTATCTAGTTACAAACCGATCGCTTTGACTAGCTGTCTATGTAAACTCTTTGAAAAAATGGTTGCCTTTCGACTAAAATGGTATCTCGAAAGTAAATATCTGTTAAATATTTGGCAAAGTGGATTTCGTGCTGGTCGCAGTACTGTAGACAATATAATAAAATTAGAAACAGAAATATTAAACGCGAGAAATTCCAAAAACCACCTACTAGCAATATTCTTAGACATCGATAATTCCGTTAGAAGCAATGACATTATTAAAGCATTACTTAATATGGGAATAAACGGTGAAATCCTAAGATTCATAAAAAAATTTCTAAGTAATCGTAAATTTAAAGTGAAGTGCAATACAGCAATATCTACAGATTTTGAACAGCAAAACGGAGTACCACAAGGTAGTGTGCTTAGCCCTATATTATTTAATGTGGTCATAAATAAAATTGCAGAAGAAGTTAAATTACCAGTAAAAATTCTACTTTACGCAGACGACTTAGTATTATACCTGAGTGGGAAAAATCTGCCCTACATTCATAGCTCTATACAGAACACTGTTAACAGGGTTATTGCGTGGTTCAAAAATAAGGGGCTTGTGGTATCCAAAACGAATTCCCAGGTAATATTATTCACGAGACACAGAAATCCAAACGTAAATAATATTAAAATAAACGGAGAGCCAATTGAATATTCTCAAAGTGTTAAGTACCTGGGAATAACATTTGATAAAAATCTGACGTGGGCAACTTATATAAAAAAAATCAAAAGTGAATGCCTGCAGTCACTTAATTTGTTAAGAACGGTCAGTTGCCATTCATGGGGAGCTGACAAAACAAGCATACTTATGTTATACCGGAGCCTCGTCTAAAGTAAAATTGATTATGGTAATATAGTTTACAATTCAGCCAGTGAAAATACCAAAAAAATGTTAGTCCCAATCCAAAACACTGCTCTTAGATCAGCTTTAGGTGCTTTTCGCTCTAGTCCAACGGTAAGCCTACACGTGGAAGCAGGAATTATGCCTTTGGATTTTAGAAGAAAGGCACTTTCTCTTTCCTATTTCATAGAAATAATTTTTCGTCCCCAGCACCCTCTAAATCGTCTGTTTTCTAAAGACATAATCTTACTTCAAAATCACAAAACATACCGCCCATCGTTCCCAGAAAGATGTAAATCCTATCTCACTGACTTAAATCTAGCACTACCATCCATACCAAAATTCGAAAATCCAAAAGTAGAACCCTGGTTACTCCCTATCCCTAAACTTAACAAAATAAAATCAAAAGGCAATTCGCCAATTATACCGTTAACAGATTTCAATTGCTTCAAAAACGCCCATCAGGAATGGACATTTATTCATACCGACGGATCTAAACGCAAAGGAGTAGGCGCTCCTATGGTGATGGGAAATAACCATATAATGTTATGCCTTCCTCAGATTTGTAGTATCTACACCGCTGAGCTATCTGCTCTAAACCGCGCCGTAAAATTCATTGACGCTAAACTAGCCAGCCGCGTCGTGATTTGTTCAGATTCCAAATCTGCCCTTATATCGATACAGGACCCTTTTTCTCAAAACTGGATAGTTGTCGATACTCTAACTAAACTCAAAACATTGGAAATGGCTGGATGTATGGTAAAATTTTAATGGTTACCAAGTCATGTCGGGATCAAAGGCAATGAGATGGCAGATAGCATGGCCAAGAGAGCTATCCAAGAAGGTCAACCTATCATCACCACTCAACCTTCTGAAGTTGTCTCTTTAATCAAAGAAAAATCATGGTTGGCGTGGCAAATAACTTGGTCTGCCACTAGAGATAATAAGCTGAGGGTTGTGGAGCCATATGTCCGGAGAGTCACTCCAAATATCCTGCTGGCCAGAAGGGAAGAAGTGGTACTGACCCGGCTAAGGATCGGACACACTAGGCTTACTCACGAGTACTTAATGAGGAAAGACTCTGCTACTCAGTGTCTTTCCTGCGGGGTACCTCTTACAGTGAACCATATCCTAACCGAATGTTATGCATTCCAATCTTCTAGGGATCAACATCTTCTCAGAAATAGCCTAGAAGAATCACTCCAAAAGGACCCCAATGCTATTAAAAACTTAATATTGCTCCTTAAGGAAATCAAAATATTTCTCAAAATTTAATATTTAAATTGTACTTCCTAACTTTTCTTCTTTTAATGTTAATTTAATTTTTTAAACTGTATTTTTGGATTATATTCCTGAAATCATTAACCTCTTATTTAAATGTCCTTGTTAACTGTTAACTTATCTTTTCTAATCTTTAATGTTTAATTTCAATGGTTCTTGTACTTTCTAATGTTTAAACTGTATTCTTTAACTTCGCCTATATTAGTATTAATTTTTATTGTTTAAAAATGTATTTTTTAGCTTTTATTCGTAATATCAATAATCTTTATTTTTATTGTCTCTATTATCTTTTCTTCTATTAAATCTTTAAGTTTCAATTTTTATAATTTTAGTTCAATTGTAATATCATAATCATCTGTAATTATTCTTAACTTTTCAAACTTTAAATTGTATTTCTTAGCTATAGTTGAGTTATGTGTGTAGTAATTCATCAAATTTTAATATAGGGCGAAAATGAACCAAGTGGTTGAAGAACCCAAAACATGTATAAATAAATAAACATGTAACCAAGATTCCTATAAATAAAGATACGATTTAAAAACTAGTTGGATTGGTATGAATTTTTCTACAAACAATATTATCTGTTAATCTTTCCTTTAAGACTAATCGAAAATGCAATCGGTGTTCATTAAATTAATTAGAGATTTTTTTTGTTATATAAATTTGTTTAAGACCCTTTAAGGAAGGTCATTTGCAGTATAGTATAATGTAATCCGAGTATAATTCATTTTTACCGAGTACATAGGCTGTAGAGCCACTTGAATATATTTACAGAATAAGTTCAGTTGTCATTGCAATACGCACTACTTCAAATCTGGTCTTCCCGAGGGCAGAGTTGGAACTTTGAACAGAACTTTCCTTCTTGGAAAACATTGGGTTTCAGCCCACACACAAGGTTCAATCAACTAAACGCTACTTGGAGAACGTCCCAGAGTCCATTATGATTCAGACTTTCCCTAAAGGGAGACCTGATTCGAACCCTTTGGTTTTCATACTTGAGTTAGTACTCATTATACCGAGTGTCCCTTAAGTAAAGGGAAATATTCAAAGAGGAGAGAGCAGATCCCATGAGCTACAAAAAAATATATATATTATAAAACTGACCTATTTAACCGCAGAAAAGTATGAAGTTAAAATTTTGAGCATTTTAAGTACGTCACGTTTTTTCCTGAAGAGGAAGTGACTATTAAAAATATATTTTATTCGAGGCAAGTAGAGATTGTTTCTTAGAAAACTAGACGAAATCATCATGTCCTTGTTAAAACGAATTTAAAGGGGACTTTTAACGGCTTAAACGACGCTAAGTCCTATTTTTAATAAATTCCAATCTTACTCCCAAAAATTTTATCACTCTCCAAACTGTCTACTGTTACCAAACTTCTAGAAAGAATTTTTTGTTTAATGAGATTTAAGTTTATATTAAATATAGTGTGGTTTGTTGAGGAATTAGTTGGTTTACTTTTACTTATGTAAAATTATGCGGTTTGATATTCACTCACCCAAAAGTACCTGTGTTTTTAGCAATAATAACCACAATAATTTTTAAATTGAATAAAAGCTGAATGCAGATAAAACTAAGACTATTCCCTTCGAGTCAAGATATCTCATTAGCTCCCTTCCTTACTTTTCCCTACTTTACTTATTAACCGTCCAATCCATTTTTTCCCTACAACAAATACCTTGGAGTAACCTTTGACCATAACCTCTCTTGGAATAACCATATCTCCCAGATTACCCGAAAATCCATTACTGTCCTTAAACAACTATAAGATTCCGTCATTTTATTCCTCTAAAAACCAGAAAGCTCCTTGTAACCTCCCTTATATTCCCTCACTTCGACTACGGCTGTTTGGTGAATGGAGGGCTATCTGCCAGGCTAGAAATGAGACTGAAGAAACTCATGGACTGTTTTATAAGATACGTTTATAAGATATTCGGGATCCTCAGCCGTTTACATGTTTCATTCTGGTACACCGAGTTGAAGTGACTTTATCTTACTTCCCGACGACAATTCCTCCTTGTTGTTTTCCTTTTCCAGGTCCTCAAAACCCAAAACCCTCCCTACATCCTGGAACTCCTTACTCTACGTTCCTCTACCCACTGTTTTATTACCAGTTCTCAACCTATAGGTTTATTTATCCCCTCCCATAAAATTGCTTCCTTCAGCAAATTCTTCGTCATTCATGCTACCTCCTTTTGGAACTCTCTATCTGCCTCCATACATCAATCCTCGTCCACAAATTCCTTCAAACAACTCCTATTCCACAACCTACTCCACATTCAAACTCCCGCTAACATTTAAAATTACTTGTATCTTTATACTGTTTAATTTCAATCTACCTCAAAATTACGATAACGATCAGCAGTTAATTAGTTTGTATTCTTTATTATTCTAAGATCCATAGATAGAGTAAGACCCATAAATTTGTAACTTTGTTATTATTCTTAGGTGACTGTAGAATAAAATTATTTATTCATTTCAAAAATTTTTTAAGAAGCTTTAATTTCTTTTTTATTCTATTATCTGATATGTATTGTTGTAAATTAATAAGAAAAATACTTTTTTTTCGATTTGTTTTTATAATAAATGTTAAGAAATAATGCTTTAGCAAAACTTTATGAAATCGCTAATTTATTTTACACGACAAAAAAACTTGACTTATTCCATAACAAACCTTAACTTAATTAATATGAACCTAAAGCTTATTAAATATCGAAGTTTTTCTAAATGTGTAGCAACTGTAATCGTGTCGGTGGGGAATAATAAAAAAATCACTAGTAGTTTATGAATTTATGAAATACAGAAATTAGCGTAGTTTAAAAGTCCCTTTTAAATTGTTTTAACAAAGAAAAACACTGCTCGTATTTAAAGCAAATTTTGTCTATTTTACTACAATGCAATTTTTAAGTGACTCAACTTTTTTTTTTTTTTTTTAAGCTTATTTGTTGATAAATATTACAATCTTTCTCAAGGACATGGTGACTCAACTAAATATTTTTTTAGTTATCGCTTCACATTCAAACACAAACGAGACTTACTTACTCTTAAGATCTACTATCGCCAATTTAAATATCCCCCATTACTTATGGAATCCCCTGTATATAGGACATTTCTTCTCAAATATGACAACCCTTACGTTTAAAAATCCTTTCAACTTTTTTCATATCCTTTTGCAAATCAAAATCAGACATAATCCTTGTAATTATCACTAGTTTATGCTGTATCCATTCTATTTTTTTTTTTTTTTTTTTTTTTAGGATATTGTATTATGCCTAAAACATTTTTTCTATTTTAAAAATATATTCAATTGAAATTTTTCTTTAGATATATAAATTTTAATAAGTTTTGTAACAGCTCTGTGTGAAGTATTGCCAGCGGCATCTTGCGGCTTCTTTCTCAATTAATGTTCTTTTCGCTTTCACCGCAAGGTAGCGCAGCTTCCAACTAAAGCGATTTTTAATTCGACAATATTACATGAATTTTTTTTTAATTTATAAATTTTTTGGGCTCGTCAACCACCTGAGTCATTAGCACCTATATTACAATTGGATCAACTATTACATAGGCATACATAACAAATCTACAGCTAACAAATGCAATTTAAAGTTTAGAAAGTTGAAAATATTTATGGGTGAATATGATAGTACAATTGAAAGTTAAAGATTAAAAGGAGATAAGTTAAAAAAGACAATTAAAACAAAGGTTAATGATTTAAGAACAAAAGCTAAAAATACGTATTTTTAAAAAATAAAAGTTAATATTAATAGAAGAGAAGTTAAAGAGTACAGTTTAAATATTAAAAAGTACAAGAAGAAAAGTTGACAAACCATTAAAATTAAATATAAAAAAAAGGTAAGTTTACAAAGACATTTAAATAAAAATTTGATGATTTCAGGAATATAATCTAAAAATACGGTTTAAAAAATAAAATTAATGTTAAAACAAGATAAGATAAAAAGTAAAATTTAAATAATAAATATTAAAAGAAGAAAAATTGAAAAATACGTGAAATTTAAGGTAGTAGCTACTAGCAACAGGCGGACATACGGTGAAGGGGGTGGAGCTTTCGGGTTGAATTCCCCCCCAAAACGGTAAAATATAACTTTATAGAAAAAAAAAATATTAAAAACTATCTCTTCATATTATTGTTCGTGTAATTATATTTAATAAGACTTCAAGAATCACTTAAACACCATTTCATATAGTTAATTGATTTCTTTCTTTTTTTTATTCAAATTAATTATTGTAATATATATGATCCCCCCCCCAAAAAAAAAATCGTGGATCCGCTAGTGCTAATAGTTGTGAATTAACATTTATAAAAAAAATAATAATAATAATAAATGAAGGAACCGGTTGATTATTACTGCTTTAATTATTTTTATGAAAACGTATATTTTAGAATTAGGAACATTTATTTGGTCACTTATAAATACGGATCAATTTATATAATAGTATTTTAGGTTTTAAAAAATCCAGTTTAATTATCACTTTATATGATAAATAATTGAAAAGTTGCTATTTTTTAATTTTTTTATTATAAATAACAAGTGTTTAGGTGCATTGAAGTTTCTTAAAATATATCTCAGGTCATGGAAAAAAAATAAATTAAAGCTTTGGGATATTTTATAGTGGTTAGTTAGGGTAAGCTCACCAGTGATGGACATGGGGGAACTAGGAAAATTTTTGTCTTTTTTGGCTTATACCGCCGTAATGATTATAGTTATAATCTTCTCAGTTGGAAAAATAAAATCTCTACGGTCTCCTTTTTCTATTTAGCACTTTAAAATTGAAAACATATTCAGTTATGCAGGTATAATTTCTTATTGTTCTAGTAATGGACAAGGAGCCGGTACCAGTAATGGACATAGAAAGGTATGAAACACACCTCTCAAGAGCACTATAAGAACAATAATAGGCATGTTGAATTTTTTTTTTTGGGAACTTTGTTCGTCCAGTTGTCAAAGAGGGCGTCGTTCTTCAATTTAGAAAAAAACTGAAACCTTTAAATCAACAAAAGGAAGCTTATTATTTACATTTAAACTCAAACCTGTCCTTAACTGGGGCCCCTGTCTATAACTGGTGAGTTCACCCTAGTTTAGTTAAAAAAATTTCTCTATAATAAGCAATTTTATAAATTAGTGTTGACATAATTATTATATACATCAATGAATTCATGTTATCGAATACAATTAAACATTTTCTTGCATTTGTATTTTGCACCGGCTAATTGGACTGAATTTAACCTAAATTTCTAAAATCCTTTCTGATTATATTTCATCAAAACATTGCTTCGATGAAGTAAAGCTCGTGTTTCATAATTTCTACCTCCAATTTTTCCCACAGGTGTTCTATAACATTAAGATCTGGTAACAGCGGTGGGATTTTTATAACTTTGTGGTAGTTATAAAGTATCCATTCCTTAACTAACATGTCAGAGTGTTTAGAGTCATTATCCTGATAAAAACAAAATATATTTTTTAGCCTGAATTTCTTTCAAGTTTCTTTTCAAAATGTCTATGTAAACATGTTTATTCACTATACCATGTGAATATTTCCACAATAAAGTGAAGATTTCCTACACCAGATGCCGCCATACATCCTCACATCAAGAAGCATAGCATAAGAACAAGAAAAATAACATAAGAAAATAGCACTTTACTAGGATGTTTATTGATTACAATAAATTATTGTTTTTAATGCAATATAAATTGAACTATTTATTTATTCAGTAATTTCTATCCATATCCAGGCGTATCATTTTGACTTTGAGCCACTGTATATTTATAAATTTAATAAACCTCATCAATACCAAGATTTTTTACTAATCAGTAATACACATCTCGTATCACAGAATCACACGTTGTTCAGGCAACTTTCCAATTTTAATTAAGGGAAGCAAATAACTCTCATGAGTTCAAAATAGACAACATTCAAATTATTGGCAACATTCTACTCATTTATGCAGTGGACTGCATTTTAATGAATTGTTAGGTTATATGAACTGCGCAAAAGCTTACCATTTTCATGCTGGTAAAGACATCTCTTTTACCTGAGGACCCTCAAGTTTGCCAGTCTGCTTGCATCCGTAGAAACCTTGGCTGGAATGAGGCACTCGTACAGGGAGCTCGTAAGAATTAAATTTTGTCTTTTAGATCTTCTGATCTGCCCCCACCACTCACCGCAACGAGAGAATTGGAAACTATCTTTGCACAAACACGCGTTATTAATAGGTTTGAATACATTATTCCTGCTCTACTGCATAAGATCGTCTTTTAAACCGTTTTAGGATAGGACGACTACTGTACAAAGTTTCAGAAATAGTTAACCAGTTTCAAGGACTTATATTAAGTATGAAAAACACAAAAAATACTATAATTTTATCAGGTATGAGGTAAAACCAACTCCCATTTTAAGCAGTTTTTTTTTTTCATTTCAACTCGATTCCTAGACATATATGTTCCAATTACTTAACCAACTATAGTTTAAAATAAAAAGACAGCAATAAATTATAGAAATTCAGTTTTAATTAGTGTAAATAATTTTATAATTAGAATATTATTACGAAAACATTAAGGATATTACGTAGAAATTAAAGTCTGGTGCGGTGCGTCAAACAACTTTCACTTACCATACCACTTTAAGAAAAATTAATTTTTTTGTTTAAATTGAAAGAAATCATTTCTTCTTAACATCGGGATATTGGATCCTTCCTATATAAACACATTCATTAATTATGATAAAATTTAAATTATTTTAGTTTTGTAAATTTAAATGCCTACTTTTGTTTGATAAAAAATGTATAATAAATCAAAACAAAACATCAAGGGGTTTAACAAGTAGTAGAAGAAACATTTTTGTCACAACATATTTATTAACGTTACATAATTATTATAAGCTTTCTATTAAAAAAATGCTGTTTAAAAAATTGGATTAGATCTCCAAATTAGTCTTTCAATATTTCCTGATGTCCCCAGTTATATATTTCATAGTTATATGATTCATAGTATTTGCATTTTGAATATTTTCAGTGAATAATTCTGAAATATTTGTATAGTTGAAATACAATATATTTATTCAGAGCTTTTTGAACATAAATATCTAAGAGGTCTCGGTTCCCAGAATATTTCCCTCGAAACAAATTGTTGCAGATCCCAATAATTCTTACTTAGAGATATTGTCTTTTATTATTTGTTTAATACTTTATATACATTTATTTATTTGTTAATAGCTTCTCTTTATTAAATTGACCTTATACCAGTACTTTTCATATGATATTGTATATTATAAATAATATAGACGTTGATATTCATGTGCTACATTGAATGAGAAGCCAAAGTCTGCATAAATATTGTCCAATTGACAGAATGCTATATTACTGAATAAATAGAAAAACAGATAAAACTTAACTTAATTAATATGTAATTAAAGGTTATTAATGTAATTAAAGAAGTTTTTCTAAAATTGGGATACCTTTAGTATAGTTGGAATTTTATTTTAAAAAATTACTAATAATTCATGATTTATTTAAAACAAAAAATTTGCTCACCGCTCAATTGTTCACTTTAAATCGTTTTAACAGCTAACTCTACTTTCATTTGAAGTAGATTTTGTCTAGTTTACTGTAAAGCAATTAGTAATTATTTAAATTAAATTAAATTTTTTTTAATTACCGCTTCCTATTCAACAAAAGACATGATTTCATTGAAAAATAACAAGACATCAATTTCCTAATTTTCTGCGGAAAATAAATCAGACCATGATTTATACGAGCTCTTTTAAGGTTAACCTTTTTAGGTTTAAGGTTTACTATCATCTCTTTAAATAATGCCCTTCACTTACGAGACACCGGCATAAAACGACCTAAATAAAATGTATAAAAGAGACCCACGGCGTTCAGCTTGGATGTATCTAAGTAATTTTTCTTCGACAACTAAACTGCTATCGTTTTTTTTTTTAAATAACAGTAAACTCCGTCTCTATTATATTTCTGCCTCTGTAATGTTGAAATTAATATTATTAATTATGGGTAATTACTTTCAATGACCTATATATGCAATATATAGCAATGGTAAGTATTGTGATCGTGATAATTTTCGAGCAAGAGTTTTCAACGGAAAAATATGTTTTGAAGTCTCCTGAGTTCAAACAACCAAGTACCGCAAAATGGTCTGTAAGTGTGTGTGTCTGTGTTATCAGTCTCGTTCAAAAACAAAAAGTCGTATGAAAGTGAAATTGCATATTTAATGTTTTTATTTTATAAGCTTTCGACGTTACAGCAACATTTTCGTCAAAATCGGCAAACCGGAAGTGGTACTTCATATAATCGATTTAACACATTTTTACGATTTTCTTAAAAACGGATCTAACGATTTTGATTTAACTCAGTATAACAGTGTATTATTAGGCATTTTTTAATATAATGTTGGTTTTATTCTCATTGATGTTCTCTATCAGAGCTTAAATGGCTAATTTTCAATATTGGCTTCCTCTAAAGTACCTTTTTTTTTATTTGAAATATTTAACATTTTTATTCGAATTAATCTTTGATATAAAATATAATTAAATACAAAATATGAAAGAATTTGATAATTAACTAAAGAAGAAATAACAGATCGTAGCGGATAATAGTTAAAATGGAGGAACCAAAGGAATACGAGCTCACTCGAGCTCGCCCGAAAGATTAAAACAGGCTTTCATAAGTAACATGAGCTTCATATAATACGGACTCCGACAATATTATGTTCATATAAATATGCGGTTTTCATAAATGCTATCGTTGGTATTATTTAATATTTAATTGTATAGAATACAGCGATGTAAAAATTAAAATTTATATATATATATATATATATATATATATATATATATATATATATATATATATATATATATATAATATATATATATATATATATATATTATATATATATATATATATATATATATATATATATATATATATATATATATATAAGGGTATTTAAACAAATAAAAATTCCCACAATCAATTGTATACTTTCACTTCCCCTTTGTCTGAAAATACTTATTTCAGCTAAGAAGAAGGTGGTAAGTGAAAGGCATGTGATGTGCGCACCAGATTTTTTTCTTCCTCCCTCGTTGTAGTGTCCCTTCTGAGCAGGCGCTTGGAGTAAAACCTCTCATACCTCTACGTTGATCAGGCTCTTGAATATATTTATTGTATTACTGATTTTTTTTTAATTTACTTCTGAAGTATTTTCATACAGGCCTAATATTTTTAAACGTACTGCAATGGTTAGAATAATCTGAAATGTCCTTTTGACCTCTATTCATGGTTCGTAATTTCATTGTAACTGCTGAAGGCCCTGCAAAGCCTAGATCCGCTATTGGGTGTGGGATATTATTTAGATCGGAGTTGAAGGAAACAGAAGTTGATTTTATGTGAGAGAAGGTGATTCATATTTTTCTAAATATCTTGTTCTACACCGACCACCCTACCCTTCACCTTACAATTATGTTAAACGAACAGTTACACCTCTTATGTTATACGACTTATAATTTTGATTTACATTTCTGGAGTTGATACCTATTTTTAAAAAATAAATTATTAATGGATCTATTCTTTTGGCACCTCTGAGTTTCCGCTCCTCAAAAGGCAAACGATCCAGTATTGCTCTATGTACATAAATCTTTTTATAAAAATCACACATAATACTTACATCTAATTTACAACTCGAATTATCCTGAGATTTATATCTCTAATAAATTTATAACTCTAATGACATTCTTTATATTTTTCTTCTTTATTTTGCTCAAGAACTTTTATTAATTGCCATGATACTTTTGTACTATTTACCGGAATTATATACACACCACGATTCAGCGTTTCGTTTGTGTTTTAAGTTCTCCAAACTCCATTCTTAGCAAATTCTTTATTTGTTCCGGAACGAATCTCTTAAGAATAATATTAATAAAAGCGAACTGTGGGCTTTAAATCGTTATTGAAAAATAATAGAAACAATGAAATAATAATAAATCGTAGGGTAACTTCTAATATTAATAAATTTAGAGAAGAGCGAAGCAAATATAAAATGATAATAACTACAAAGAGGAACGAGCGAGTTGAACCGCATATACCAGTATTCTACAGACAATAAAAAGGAAATTCCCTCCTCCACCCCTATCCAGTACTACTGGATCCAGGATTTAATATTTTTTTGGGAAGGGGGGCTTTAGACCAAATGCTTTTTTTCATATATATAACGATAATTAGTTTGAAAACAAAAAGAAAGATAATAACTACCTCTATGAAATGGTGTTAATGTGATTCTTGAAGTCCTATAAAATATAATTACACGAACAATAATACTTTAAGAAATAATTTTTTAATATCTTTTTTCCAAAAAACATGTTTCCTCTTTACCATTTTGGGGAGGGCTTCAGCCCGAAAGTCCCCTCTCTCCTCCGTAGATCCGCTTGTGACATCCAGCAGTAACTCACACCAACCGGGTGTAGGAGTGGTGACCCTACCCCGTGTATTTTAATCGAGAATCGCGATGAGATTTTCCATGATGTCAATAGTCACCCAGAGAAAGCAACATACGTACTCTTACGCCTGCTAACTTTGAGCAGCCGTAATCCATGGATCTAGACAGATTTATCATTGCCCTTGTACACAATAGAGTCAGTGGGAAGGACATAACCAGATTGGTTCTAAAGGTATTGACCATAAAGCTATAGGCGGCCTGCCGCTGCACCATGAAGACCATGGTCAGTAGCAACGTGAGGTGTGGTGACCATTTAGGCTATTTGTGCTCCTGCAAGCAATATACGTCTGCAAGAGAACAACATCGTGCTGACAAAGATCTACACGGTATTAAGCTCCAAAAAAAATAATATTGTATCTACATTTTTACATATGTAAAAAACAAAACTGAAAAATAAATAATAACTTAATGTTTCTATCCATTACCAAATTTTAATTCAAGATCAGGAACTGTTAATAAGGAATAGGCGGATTTTAAAAGGTGGAGAGTGTATTGGATTGACTGAGGAAAAGAATGGCATTCCATAAGGATGAGGATTGGATAATAAATAACTATCGAAGGACGTGCTTCGGTGGGCTGTTGTATATAAATCTGAAGACCGAAAAGGAATATTAGCGAATTAAGCATTATTTGAATCTAAAAGATCGGAAATGTATGATAAACGGAGATTGAAACTTGGTTGAGAAGCAATACCAACAAATACAAATAACACGCCCGGGAGGTTAAAGTCACCTCACTTCTTCATAAAGTTGAACTGTAGATAAACCTTACAAAGCAATTAATTATTGTAATTTTGGAAATAATCAAAATGAGAAAATATTAAAGAAGTAAATTAATGGAAATAGGTGACGGAGGTAATATAGTCCCTTTAAAGTGGGATATGTACGACGGGAGAGGTGTTTTTTCAGGAAAGAATTTGGTTCAAGGTCATTCTAAAGTTTTTAATGATAAAGTAAAATTGTATTGCTTTATTATTACAAATCATAGTTGAAATATTTATTTATTTATTTACATTCCACCCTACCTTGCCTGATCGGCCATACGGGCGTTTGCAGTAGTGGGCTGTTATGCATGACTGCATAACAGCATACTAATGCAAGTGAAACAGTTTAAAATATATCTTCGGTGACGTCTTATCAAGGGTGTCCGTCTTCCGGCGGTCTTTTGGTGGTGGTCCTCTTCTCCGTGCTCCGATGTTGAAGTGGGCTGGACCCACTGTCTCCTTCCAGTCATAAATAAATTTCTTGAACCGAGGGAAGTTCTCCTTACTTACCAACTGAGGAAGTTCATCCTCTGTTAGGACGTAAATTCCTGCGGTTCTCATCATCGTTGCCCTTATTCTTTCAAATGCAGTGCAGGCCGTGACCACGTGCTCGACAGTCTCCAGAACTCCACAAGTGGGGCATTGGGGATCTATGTCCTGGCCAAAGCCATGTAGCTTAGCTCGAAAAGCCCCATGCCCCGTGAGGAACTGTGAAATCCAATAGTCCGGGAGGATCCATTGTGCATCTAACCGCGACTGTACGGTGGGGAAGTATTTTCTGAGAGTACTCCCTTTCGGGGTAGCAACCCACCGACGGCTCCATTCCTCAATCGTATCCTCCCGGATTATCTTCTTCCATTTGTTGGGACTTTCCACAATCCTCACCCGTAGATTTTCTGGAACTCCAGCCAAGCCTTCTTTCTTGTATTTATGCTTGGTCACATCTTCTTGTAGGAGGAGGTCGAGAGGTACCGCCCCCGCTAGGACCTGCACTGCTTCATGTGACGTTGTCCTAAATGCTCTGGTGACACGCAACAGGGCCATCCTCTGGATCGACGCCAACCTTTTTCGCTGTCGCTGTGTGAGGTTCCTATACCAGGAGGGAGATGCATACCTCAAGATACCCAGCACAACACCTTTATCGTGTTCATCGTTGCGGGGTATCTGAGGCCCCAGAATGCACCCCCAAAACGACTGAGTCCGTTCAAGGCTTGGGTCACCTTAGTTGCTAGATAATCCAAGTGAGGTGTTAAATTTAGGCCTTTTCCTAACCTTACACCAAGATATGTTACCACCTCACTTGGGCGTATTATTTGACCTTCTATATCCATGCTAATGGGGTGTGCTCTATCAGTCGTGCCTTTCAAGAGGATGGCTTGCCTCTTTTCAGCAGCCATACGCATTTTCTTTCCCTCACACCATCTGGCTACAAGGTTGGCACATCGCTCTGCTGCTAGTTTGAACCTCATCGCCGCTATCGTTTGCAGCGGAGTCAACTTGCCCAGAGCCACCTTATACGGAATACCCCAAGGATTCTTTGAAGATTCTTTGACGATAAAATCGTCCCAAGACTTCCGCTTTCGTGAACGAACCTCATTTCGGTATACCCTGGCCATGGACTTATACTCGTTACGAAGTGCAGTGCGCCTCTCGTCGCATCTGCACCTCTGGTACGACCGCCGTGCCTTGTAGAGGTCTCTCTTCATAGCTGTTAAGGCCGGCGTCCACCACGGTACAGGTCGAGCCCTCGTCTTCCGGTGCTGGAGGGAGTTCTCGGCAGCATCACGGATGGCATCAGTAATCCTTGACACCCTGTAGTCTAGGTCATCGGTGTTTTCTGAATCCTCAACTTCCCACTCTTCGTCGACCATTTCACCCTCCATCATGCACCGAAAGACATTCCATTCACTTCTTCTGGTCAAATAGCCCTTCACGTTGCCATAGGAACATCCTGGATCATCTACCAGGCCAAATGCAATCGCATTGTGGTCCGAACTCGTCTCTGATCTGAGTGTCCAATCGAAGATGTATCTAGATAGCGTTGGTGAAGCTAGAGTGATATCTATCCAGCTCTGCCCTCTACCTCCAGAGAAGGTAGGTGTAGGAGATGGATCATTTATCACCACCAATTGGTTTCTAGCAATAAATTCACCCAGCTTGACGCCTCTTCTGTCTGTTCGATTGGACCCCCAGACCGTGTTCCAGGAGTTGGCATCTGAGCAGACGATCACGTTTCTTGTACCTTGTAAGATCGTTTCCATGGCGGATATATCCTCTTCAACATCTCTTCTATCGTGCATGTAGGCAGATATCAGTGTAAAAGCAATCTTGCCCCATCTTATGTAACATACAGCACGGTCCGCCATGGTATACTGCCTCAGTTCCATCACGTCAAGGTTGGGGTTATTGATAACTATAGCAGCCCTGGGCCTCCCCTCTCCACTGCTCAAGGCTATAACCCTTGACGTGAGGCCAAACCCCGTGACCATGTTCCTATAGCAACCTGGTTCTTGAACCGCGAAAATGTCATAGCGATGGGCTAGAGCTCGTAGCTCATCAGACACAAGACGCCGTCGGCCCATATTAAGTTGTAGGATAGTAATCTTGTTACTCATACTTGGTTCTCTTCGCTAGTTCTTGGGTCTTCTTTAAATGGACTGGGCAAGTTTGACAGCCCGCTTGGTGCTTGGCCAGGTGTTTCTGTTTCCCTTCTCGTACACAATTCGCACAAATCGGTTCTGCCCTTTCCTTCTTTCTTGGGCACTCCTTAGCTATGTAACCTGGGCAGGCACACCATTTGCAAACCAGAGAGTCTGCTGTGCAGGACGCCTTAGTGTGGTCATATCCCAGACACTTCATGCAGCAAGGAGGATCTATATAATCTTTAAAGTTCAAGGACCACCATCCTCCATCAATAACTGATGTTTGTATTAGGCCAAATCTTATCATCGGATGAACCTCTATCACCCAATTCCTTGTAAGGCCTCCTCTTGCTATTGAAGAGAAACATGCCTGGACACATTCCTTTCTTTCTAGCCCAATGGGTATTGTCCCCTGAGGCAATCTTCCCCATATTACCATTTCCAATTCAGATGCGGTCCAAGAGTGAGGTGCTCCCCTTACCTGCAGTCTAGGCTTTCTCCTCAATGCCATCTTAGTTTCTATCCCTTTCTCTAGTAACTTTTGGCACTGTAAAAGCTTGATGGCTTGATTTTCATCTTCTACGCGTACGAGAACAGCACCAGCCTTACGGATCACTTTTGCCTGTACTCCTAGTTCATTCGGAGATGGCAATTCGCTGACAATTTCTAGAGCAGATTTCCCTCCTCTAGCCATTGTAACAAACGCATGCCGCGGTGTATTTTCCTTAGGTTTAATCGGTAGCGTTTTAACTATGTCCGCCATAGTTTTCTTTGCCGGGGGTAAAATTGACGCATTAAAACTATTCTGTACTCCTTTCAGTTGCTCATTTACTTCCTCGTTCTTTTTGGCTATCATTTTAACGTTTTTCTTTTTTCTTCGACTTTGAACTATAGCAAAATCTTCTGATTCTAAAACTTCTTCTGAAGGTTTAATTATTAATTCATTGTTTAATGAATTGATCCCAGATGTTCCAGCTTTAGGCGGTGGGTTGTGGTTTTGTGTTTCCGCTGCTGGAAGCCTCTCGAAAATTCTAGGTAGAGATCGTTCAACGAGAATGTCCGTGATTTTGTCAAACACGCTAGGAGATGATAGTGTCTCCTTGACAACTCGTTCAATTAATGCTCTCTGTTCTTTCGATCTATCGATGACGGTTTCCATGATATCGATAAGATGACTCACTTTACCGTTTATATCTTTTTGTGTTTTCACACTTAATCTTTTATCCACGTTCGTAAGGTAAACTCTTAAGTTTTCTTGAATGGCCTTCGCCTCTACTAACAACGGATCCGTTTTACTCTCTTTTTGGTCTGTTATATCAGGCGATCCATTCCTGGCTCTCTTGGCTACAGGTCTTGATCTTTTAGGTTTTTTCTCATCTTCTATCTCTTCTTCCATTTCTATAACACTATCGTCCATAGTAAATAGTATTTTAACACTAATTACTGCAGTGATAACAGTTCTAACCTATCTAATTTAATATAGCTTAGGAACAGTTATCAGCAATTGTTTGTATAATTCTTTTGTAGTTCCAATGGGAACTTCCTATTATATTTGCTAATAAAGGATTCTAAATTTTTTCTTTTTGTAGTCCTTGATAACTCAATACAATAATACAATTTATTAAACGAATTTGGATAGGTTATGAATAACGTACCTCAACCTGATTTCAAAAAGAGTCTTTTCTGATAAACTTTAATTATTCTAATTATGATACTCTAATTAGATATTAATATTTAGTCTTTCTCTATCTCTAATATCTCTAGATATTAATAGTCTTTATGTACTAAGGTCAAAATTTCGTGGAAAACCATGCGAGGCTTTCTAACCTCAATATTGAAAACTATTTACACTTATAAAAAAAAAAACACTACAATTAACAAACCATGTCTAAAAAAGTTAATTAACAGTAAACAAACATAAAAAACAACAACAACATAAACAAATATTAGGAATCATTTCAAGATAATCGAATTCTATTTCAATGAACTTTGTCTTCAACTCCAACTTGTTAAATTCTGCCCAGTGACAGCTCCTAATTTAACAACGTTAACAATTAATGAATACTTAATTTACCTGTTATTGATTAATTAATAATTATCTTGCTATTGAACGGATGATATAGAAAACCTACTATTCTAAATATGGTTGGTATTAAAATGTATTATAGAATATAAATTAATTTTAACAATTCACCTTTATATTAGTACTTCAATTAATGCAAAATTCATTATGGAAAATTCTTCACTTGATAATGAGTGTGCTGTTTCCATGAATTTCTAAATGGAAAATGGAAATTATGAGGGAAAAAAAATATTTTTTTCTGGAACCTGTATTGCCATCAACCGAAACAGTGATGAAATAATCAGCAATTCAATTTTTAACAACGTTGAATCGACGCAGTTGTTGAAATTAGGTTGTTTTTTTTTTCTTTTTTTTTCTTTGGAGGAATACTGAGGCTAGAAACTTTTATGAAAGACATTTTTATATGTGCTATTAAATTTAATATTTATAAATATTTTTTGTATTATAGATTCAATCAATTTTGAACACTAGGAAAGCAACAAAGTTCTCTCTTTTTTATTTAAGATTTTGACTTTTTTTTATTAAATTTAATCCGTCTAATTAGTTTTTTTTTTAAATGTAATAATAATAAATACTTTCGAAGTGAATGATATCTACTTTTCATTCCACACCCACTGCTAAAAATATATATTATTAATTTACTTTAAATTTTTAGAAAATACTTATAAATATTTTTTGTATTATAGATTCAATAAATTTTTAACACTAGGAAAGCAACAAAGTTCTCTCTTTTTTATTTAAGATTTTGACTTTTTTTATTAAATTTAATCCGTCTAATTAGTTTTTTTTTTAAATGAAACAATAATAAATACTTGAAAGAGAATGATTTCTACTTTTCCTTCCACTCCCACTACTAAAAATATATATTATTAATTTACTTTAAATTAAAAAAAAAAATACTTATCAATACAATATATTGATAAAAAAATATTGTTAGTTAATCCCTATAGGACTCCAAACACAAACCATTATGTCACTCACAAATAATTTATCAGTCAACTTTTCACTAAGACAGGCGTCGGAAGACAAAAAGACAAGATCACATTAATTCAGAAAAACCTCACTTAAACAGCTAGTTACTTATAGACTTATAAATTAGAATTAATTCTTAAATAATTTGATAATTTAATTTTTTAATTAATGAGAGAATGAATGGGAGCTGGGTAGCTTAGTGAGTACGGTACTGTAATCCTATGCTAGCTTCCAAGCTAAGGAGACCATCATGAGAAACACCCAACCTCTGAAAAACGGGTTCTCTTGATTAAATAATTTATAAGCTGATCAATCAAATCGGTCAATTCACTTCCATTCACAACCGTTGACTAAGAAACAGTAATTCCTTACAAAGAACTGAACCCCAAGACCCTACATCAGAATATTTTTTTTTGGGAATAAGAGACAAAATACGTTTATTTTTACTTTTTAATTAATTTTTAATTTCTCTATATAATAGTATAGACAATAAGCCGCAAATTTCACCCCAAGTGTAGAAAAATTCAAATACCTCTGCTCCACAATAACCTCATTCAATGACCAAAGGACCGATATTGAATAGACCAGCGTATTTAGCGCAAACAGAGCTTTCTTCTCCCTTTCAAAGGTACTGAAATTCCAAGAAATCTCAAATTAAGGGTGTACCATATTATGATAAAGCCAGTTCTAATATATGGCTGTGAGACCTGGATACTAACCAGCAATCTAGAAAAAAAGTGTTGAAAGATTTGAGAAAAAAATCCTCCGCATGATTACCGGAGCGATCTGAGATCAGAGTAGTAACTCATGAAAATGAAAAAACTATAAAGAACTGCTTACAGAAACCGGTCAATCAATATCCCATGATATGAAGGCACGGAGAGTAAGATGGGTTCGTAGCAATACATCTGGAAGCCTCTGCGTAACAATGAATGCCTCAATAGAATGCAGATGATCACGTGAAAGGCCAAAAAGCAGATGGATAGATATAATTAACAACGATGCAATAGAACTGAGTGCAGACTAGTGGAATGAAATAGCCCAAAACAGTTTTACAGTTTATTCAGGTCTAAATTACAGAGTCTGTAATGTCAAAAAAATTAAATAAAAATATAGAAGAAGGATAAAAGTAAAATTTTTGGGGGGACATTTAGTCACCTAAGAGTACTGACTATGAACAATAGGAATAACATTTTGATTTATCTGTCACACAATGATAGACAAAACTAGCATAGTTATACTATTGAAATTATAAATGTCAATATGTTTATATTGGTAAGCAATAATAAATATTAAATAACAGTGAAATAAGCCTAGAAACATTAAAACATGATTATTTGATTCTTATATATATTTGGAAGATTGATAGCTGAGGAGATGGAAAAATAATTGGTGTTTGATAGAAGTTACAGGTTTATAATGATTTTATTGAGTATTGATACAGTATTTCATACTGAAAGGCATTAGAACTAGGGCTATAGTATTTATTCGCATAATACATAAATAAGAATGGAAAATAAGTATAAATAACTTTCTTTTTTTTTTTTTTATATTTAAAACACTTTATTCAGAAATATTACAATTTGTCACAGTTTAAGGACACTTATAATAGAGTTCAGAGATTGCATTCATACCGTATATACAAAAATATAAATAAATAAAGTAATAACAAAAGAATAAGAAAAAAGAACAAAAGAGTAAAGAAAAAAAAATATATATATATATACACATAAGCAAATAAAAACAGAAATAAAAGTAAAACAAACACCTTATATAAAACATACCTATAACATTATTTACAATTTGCCAGGTGATCTCCGAACCAATCCTGTCCCCTCCACATGTGGAGAGAAAAGGGAGGCTTAGGAGATCCCTACGCTTCTCCCTCAGCCACTTCACTGGTATTTTAAACCAGCGGAGGATGAGTAAGAGCGCTACAGCCACAGACACTCATGACTTGAGTGGAGAATCTGGCCATTGCTAGAACTCCAAAATATCCATATTTACAAAAGGTCTCGTGGCCACTGCCGCTTTAACCTACGAAGGGGATTGTAGGGATGGGTGGTGCTTGATAGGGATTGTACAACGGGATTTGGGTGATGAGAAAGGTTCTGGTGAAATTTGGAAAATTTGGCTGGGATAAGATCAAGAATAAATGGGATATTAAGGTCATGGTGTAGGGTTTTATTGGTTACATAGAAGGGAGCATTGACTATTGTACGGAGGACTTTAGACTGAAAGGATTGAATGCGTTTGATGTTAGAAAATTTGGCTGTTCCCCATAGTTCTAGTCCGTAAGTCCAGATGGGTTTCAGTATTGTCTTGTAGATCAGTAATTTGTTTTCACCAGAAAGTTTAGATTTTTTATTCAGTAGTCTATATAGCTGGCCATATCGTCTGTTAAAAGTATAAATAACTAAAGTAAAATTATGATACTTCTTCACCAGCAGGCCGGGACTGACTGCTATCTGCCAATGTTTATAACCTGAACACTGATAGTTCCGATAAGGCAGTGATAAGCCTTCTCGTAATTCCTATCTTCGTATTATTGTATTATATTCGTATTATTGAAACTTTAAACAGAAACAAAAACAAATCTTATAACAAAAGAAAATACTTTTATTTTACGACACATATATTAATGAAATAATAAAAAAACACTATGTACATATAAAAGATCAAAATGAAGTAATAAAAAAAACAATTAAAGAACAGATATACATATAAAAGAGGAAAATGAAATAATGAAAAAAACACTTGAAGAACATATGTACACATAAAAGAAAAAATATCAACACTATAAACGACATATGTGCAATTTATTTTCACTTCGTCTTATTTATTTTGGTAAAAATAGTTTTATGCTATTTAATAATGGCGAGGAACGGGTCCTCTTCTTTGTGAACCCGCCGTTTTTCACACAATTTCACGTCTGCAAGTATCCCAACGTTTTGAAAATAGTCAATAGCTTGTTCTTCTGAAGACGGTAAATCCCAGAATGTAACAAGATTCATAATTTGACGAAAATAAACTTTTAAAAAAATGAAAAATAAACACAAACGGGCCAAAAATGAAGAATTCAATAAGTGAACGTAATAAGGGAATAACTGAAAAATAAACAATGTAATAACTGAAAGATTTGGCGGAAAAAGAAGAGGGAGGTTATGTGACGTGTGTTAGATAACATAGATAACAAGTGAGGTTTCGACCCGGCCTGCTAGTGAAGTAGTACCGAATTTATATATAGATAAATAAAAACATAAAGTAATATACAAGATATATAAAATAACAGATTGAAGCCGAATCATAATAAAATAAATAAAACACATTCACACCTGATAGAAGATAATGATGCGATTTTGTGTATTGAGGTGCGTAAGAATTTCCAAAACAAAGTAGAATGCATTATGGATTTTTCAAAGGAAACAGCTCTATATGAAGAAATAAAGAGGTTATTGGGCAAGAGTTATGTCTTTAAAGAATGGGTAGAAGAACAAGGAGTAAACAAATCAAGAAGATAAGAAGTTTTTTGCATTGGAAAAGTTGGAAAAAGAAATAAAGAATTAATGTCATCGGAAAACTGAATAGAGCTATATCAACTCAGCATACCAATAAGAGACATGGGGTCTCCAATGATGAATATAATGAAACACTTCATTAGTCTCGGAAATGAAAACGATTTACATTACACATTGGTAGTAATTTCTTACATTTCTTAACTTCTTGCAGTTCTTTTCTTACATTGGTAATAAATTCATTTTACTTTCACTTAAGTATATATGAAATATATAGTAAAGAGAAATATTACGATCGTGAAAATTTTTTAATAAGAGTTTTCAACGGAAATACACGTTTTGGGGTACCCTGAGTTCAAATAACCAAGTCCCGAAAAATGGTCTGTGTGTCTGTGTGTGTGCATGTTAGCAGTCTAGCTCAAAAACGAAAAGTCGTACGAAACTGATATTGTCTATTTAAGATAGATATATGCCTTAGATGTCCTATCAACTTTTTCCTTAAAATCGGCTAACCGGAAGTGCCACATTATATCAACGGTGAAACACATTTTTACTATTTTCTCAAAAACAGCTCTAACGATTTTGATTAAACCAATGGAAATTGAATAATGGAGGAAAAAATAAAAATGCTTATGCAGGTCGAAAATGAATCTCCGGAAATACTTGTCAGAAGGTAATACGTATAATATATCTTTGGAAAGCGGAAAATTTTAGAAAAATCAATGTCTAATATAGAAAGTTGTAGAAGGTAATGGAGAATGGCAAAAAAATTATAAATAATAATTTTAGAAAACTAATAATATTTAACGTAAATCACATGTTTTCAAGGAAATTTAATGAAATTTACTAACTAAATGTAAACCTTTAAAATATCGTTAAGTTTGAAAAAAGTATTTAAAAACAACCTAATCAAGGCAATGGACATAGATTAAAAAACTATTTCATTGTACTTGTGTGAAAGAAGAAGTAAAATATAAAATCATTTCATGGATGTATAAAGTATATGTATATAACCTTAAACACATTTACTGTATTTTAATAACTCTAGATCTGATATTATATTTAAATAATTAGATATCTATCGTCCGTTTATTCCGAAAAATCATCATGTAACCTTTTAGAAAATTGAATTTTTGAATACTTTGATGAATTTTCCCGTGTTCTTCCAACAGTATCCATTTACAATTAGTGTGACAACTTTTGACCTGTCTATGACAGACAATGCAAATCTCTTAATTCCATTTTAGTAAACTTTGAAAATAACAGTTTAATAACTAATAGTCGTACAATCCATAATCAACCGGTGATACAATAAATAGGACTTTTGTTATTTTAATGGTATTTATGATTTGTTAGCTGTATTTTTTACTTTCACTTACGTATATATGTAATATATAGTAAGGGTAAGTATTGCGATCGTGAAAATTTTCGATTCTGTTTTCAATGGAAATACACGTTTTGAAGTTCCCTGAGTCCAAATAACCAAGTGTCGCAAAATGGTCTGTGTGTGTGTGTGTGTGTTAACAGTCTAGCTCATAAACGAAAAGTAGTACGAAATTGATATTATGTATTTAAGGTTTGTATATGAGCCGGATGTGACAGCAACTTTTTTGTTAAAATCGGCTAACCGAAAGTGTCACTTTATATGAACGCTGAAACACATTTTTACAATTTTTTTCAAAAACGGCTCTAACGATTTTGATTAAAATCGGTGTATCATTGTATAATTAAGTGGTCTTTAATATCAGTTAGGTATTATCCCCATTAATGTCACTTTACAGGGCTTAAATGCCCAATGTTCATATACGTCTTCCTCTAAAGTGCCTTTAATATGGTTTATTTTAAAAAGTTAATCATTTCGCATTATTCAGAATTACGAAAAAATGCTACATATAACTTTTGAAAGAATTTGATGTGTTAATAAAGAAAAAAATGCAGAAAAACCTGCGTTGCTATAGACTGTAGCGCCTAAACGAATGTACTGATTTCAATGAAACTTCACTAAAATCATTTTCTCGACACCCTTTAAATTTATCTATATAACATACTTCAACGAAAATAAGCTGGAAAAAAAGTTGCAAGGGATGGTAAAATTAAATTCCGAATAACTCAAAAAGTACGCTTTTTTTGGGATATTGTATATGGTTTTTTAAAAGTTTATATTTCAAAAAAAAAAATCGTTAAAATCGGACAATTAGGAGGAAAGATATGGTCTCAAGTTTTTTTCCTCTGAAGAGGCGAAAATTTGTATAAATTTAAAATATACTTTTTTAATTGTTGAGAATAAAAAACTTATTTTCTACAGATATTTAATGAAGTATCTTACCTCAGAACATCTTTCATAAGAAATAAGTACCTAAATATATACCTTTATTCTCAGTTCTATATTTCAACACTGTAATCACCACCTCCGGAATCAACTTACTCACTGCCTGCATAAATAACTTTTTCAACTAAAAATTGACATTACTCAAAAATGTTGAAATTGGAGTTAGTCATTCTGTGGTTTATAAAAGCACATGGAGTGATTAGATTTTTATTACCTACCGCCAATATATTAAATAGACATTTTGTCATTATAATGATCTTAATTACTTGGGTCTCCTCAACTCCTCTCTCAGTTTTTACTAATTTTATAGCGGAATCTCTCTGATTATTCACGTGATACAGTTAAAGTGTATATCAGAGCAGTTGATATTTACTGTTGGCATCTTTTTTTTTGTTATTTTAAGGAAAAAAAAAAAAAAAAAATTTTTTTTTTTTCTTTTTTTTTATTTATTTATTTATTTTTCTCTTATGATATGCGGTATGATCAGCAAGTGATGGCCAGTAAGGTGCCCAAGAGGTCTCGGTCAGACGGAGTTAGCTCACCAGCCAAACAAAGGACTCGTCGCTGCCTACGAGAAATACCTCCAGTGACCAAAATGAACACTTCAGAACCAGAACCTCAGCCCCAACCAGGTACGTCTGCACAAGAAACGATTGAAGAATCACCTTTCTTTACTCCAAACCCCTACCAAGTGCTTCAAAATGACAAAGAAGTAATGGAGTCTGCAGCAATACCCAGAGAACCAAAGCCTCCTCCGATATTTGTGAAAAATATAAAAAATTTCCAGATGTTCTGCACCCAACTAAATAAAATCTGCTCTGGCAGTTATTCATGCCTTAACAGGACCAATGACACCAAGATAACACCTGATTCTGCAGAAGCCTACCGAAAAATAGTGAAGTACTTATCAGAAACAAATGCGAATTTTCACACTTACCAGCTGAGGCAGGAAAGAGCTTTACGAGTGGTGATAAGAAATTTACATTCCTCAACCCCCACTGAAGTTATTAAAGAAGAACTAACGACGCTTGGTTTCAATGTACGCCAGGTAACAAACGTTTTGAAGGAGGACAGGGAACAGCCAGGATTACGAAATAGGATCCCACTACCATTGTTTTTCGTGGACTTGGAGCCATCACCAGGTATCGAAAAAATATATGATATCACAAGAATATACTATACAATGGTGAAAGTTGAGAAGCCATATCCCAAGAGAGACATCGTGCAGTGCCATAATTGTCAGACCTATGGCCACACGAAGACATATTGCCACCATCTGCCGCGTTGCGTGAAGTGCGGTGAACAGCACAAATCTGTAGAGTGCACCAAACCTATACAAGATCCAGCAGTATGTGCCCTATGCTTGGAGGGACACCCGGCCAACTACAAAGGCTGCCAAATTTACAAGAATCTCAAAACCAGACACCAGAAAAACCGGATTCAAGATGAAGCACTAAGAACAAGAAGAGAGAGAGAGCCTTCCAGAATTGTAAACAATGATGTATCATTCTCCCAACTACTTAGAGGTAAGACTTTAACCGATAAATGTCAAGCCCTGCCACAACAACAACCTCAAACCCAACCTCAAAATCCTCTTCATCCTAATATACCTAACCACCAACAACAAATTCCTCATATTCCTCCTCCTTCAAATGCAACAGATCTCACAAGTTTGTTAGCATCTTTCCTCACCGATTTCAAATCCCTTGTTACTCCACTCATATCACTCCTCACGAATCTCGTATCTCACCTCATCCCTCCTTTGAAAAATCCTTAAATGACTCACATCCCTAAACCCATATCCATTCTCCTTTGGAATGCGAATGGTGTTAGAAATCATACAGACGAACTATCTACTTTACTACTTGACAAGAACATTGATGTGGCACTAATTACTGAAACTCGACTAACCACTAAACAGCACTTCAATATACCACAATACCTGACATATCGTACTGACCACCCTGACGGAAAAGCACATGCCGGTACTGCTGTAATTGTACACCAATCCCTCTCCCATCACCTACTCCCATTACCAATACATGATTTCCTACAGTCCACCGCTATCGTGATAAAAACCTTCTCCTTTCCGGTCACTCTTGCATCAGCGTATTGCCCTCCTAACCGATCCATATCCAATGCCCAATTCAGTTCTCTCCTCGACTCCTTAGGACATCACTTCATCTTGGGTGCAGACCTAAATGCCAAGCACCAACAATGGGGTTCCAGAACCACGAATTCTCGTGGCCGAACCCTGCTGTCTGCACTCAATTCCCAACGTTTTCACCTCCTTTCCCCCAACTCTCCTACCTACTGGCCCACAGATCCCAACCGTAATCCTGATCTTCTAGATTTCTTTATCCACAGCGGCTTAAGTCCCCTCAATTGTTCCATTACACGTCTAAATGAACTTTCCTCTGACCATAGTCCTCTAATCCTTAATGTTTCACTTGAACCTGTTCCCAAACCTTCTCCACCGTCATTCATTAGGGGCCCAGTAAACTGGGACCTTTTCCGCCAAATAATCTCCGATAATATTGATCTCAACATATCCCTCAAAACTCCCGATGACCTTGATAGTGCCGTAAATTCCTTTACTACCACAATCCAACAAGCCGCCTGGACTGCCTCCTTTCCAAAAGACTCCTCCAGAATTCCTATAAAGACCATTCTACCCCAACACCTCCTTAACCTAATCCGCACCAAACGCCGTGCCAGATTATTATGGCAACGATCCCGACATCCTACCGACCGCTGCTCCTATAATTACTACTGCAAACAATTAAAACTGGAATTAGCCACCTTCAGATCACAATCCTTCAACTCCTACCTATCCTCCCTCTCTTCTCGCGACAATTCCCTTTGGAAAACCACAACAAAAATCCTAAATCCTCACCGCATTTCCCATCCTCTCCGACGAGGTGATGGCTCCTGGGCAGCATCTGACGAAGATAAAGCTGAGGAGTTCGCCATTCACCTATCCAATACATTTATTTCACATCCGGAATCCCATCCTGCCCACACCGTAACAGTAGAAGAACTCCTTACATCACCAATCCCACTTTCCTTGCCCCCAAAAGCTATTCATCCTTCCGAAGTAAAATTTCAATTAAAAAAACTAATCCTCCGTAAAGCTCCTGGACATGATCTCCTTACACCTCAAATCCTTCGACAACTTCCATCCAAAGCAGTCATATTCCTTACATATATCTACAATTGTATCCTACGCACCACCCACTTCCCTCTGTTATGGAAACACTCCACTATTATCCTTTTCCCAAAACCAGGAAAACCTCTCAATAGCTCAACATCCTATAGACCAATCAGCCTACTCCCAATCCTTTCAAAAATTTTTGAAAAGATCCTTTTGAAACGAATCCTACCCATTATAGAATCCCAAAATATCCCTTCCCATCAGTTTGGTTTTCGCTCTCAACATTCTACTGTTCAACAAGGACTCCGAGTCGTTGATCATATTTCCTCAGCCCTAGAAAACAAGGAATACTGTTCGGGTGCCTTTCTGGACATTGCACAGGCATTTGACCGGGTATGGCACTCCGGACTGCTCTCCAAGCTTAAAATCCATTTACCTCAGTCCTTGTACCTAGTCCTCCGATCCTACCTCTCTGACCGCTCCTTTCGAGTTCGCTGTGGAACAGAATTTTCCAATATCTACTCCGTTAAAGCCGGTGTTCCCCAAGGCAGCGTCTTGGGTCCCGTGCTTTACATCCTCTTTACTGCTGACATCCCTGTTCATCCCGATACTTTTCTTGCAACATTCGCTGACGACACCGCAATCTTATCATCCAACTCTGATCCCGAAATAGCATCCTTAAATCTCCAAAGTCATCTCACCTTGATTGAGCACTGGTGTAATAACTGGCGCATTAAAGTTAATGAATCTAAATGCCAACACATTACTTTTACACTCCGACGCAATTCCTGTCCACCAGTACTCTTTAATTCCATCCAGCTTCCTTATTCAGACACAGTCCGGTATCTTGGCTTTCATTTAGACCGAAGACTAACTTGGAACCCGCATACTAGACTCAAAAGACAAGAACTCAACCGACGATACGGCCAACTATACCGACTACTAAGCAGAAAATCTAAACTTTCCATTGAAAACAAGCTACTGATCTACAAGACAATACTGAAACCTATTTGGACTTACGGACTAGAACTGTGGGGATCAGCAAAATTTTCTAACATCAAGCGCATCCAATCCTTCCAGTCTAAAGTCCTTCGAACAATAGTCGATGCTCCTTTCTATGTATCCAACAAAACCCTACATCATGACCTTAACATCCCATTTGGCCTAGACCTTATCCCAGAAAAGTTCTCCAAATTTCACCAGAACCTTACTTACCACCCAAATCCTCTTGCACAATCCCTATCAAGCATCTCCCATCCCTATAATCCTCCAAGAAGGTTGAAACGGCAGTGGCCTCGCGACCTTTTGTAAATTATATAAATTGGAGTTCTGGCAATGGCCAGATTCTTCACTCAAGACATGTGTGTATGTGGCTAAAGTGCTCTCGACCAATCTCCGCTGGCTTTAGTACCAGTGACGCGGTTGGAAGAGTAGCGCAGGGTTCTCCTGGAGTTCCCTCGCCTGATTGTATATAGGTATGCATGTTATTTTTTTTTTTTTTCCTTAGTTTTAATTTTCTTATTTTTTAGGTTATTTTATTTTATTGTCTATTGTATATACTTTTGATTATTATTTTGTTCTATTTATTTTATTTTTTTGTACATATGGTGTGAATGTCATCCTACCTCACTATAACCAATGTCCAACAGACAGATTGTTATAATACTCAATAAAGAAATTAAAAAAAAATTACTTGTTATCTGTAAGCTTTAAGCTTTAGCTCCGTTAAAAATGCAATTCAAAAATTTGATAATAGCCCATGGCCAGAAAATAATTTCTATTCAAAGTTGAGCGGTAGGTGAAAGTTGTGTGTTACGCACACCAGAATTTTTTATATTTAATTCAATATCGTTCCTCGCGCGGGCTCATTACCGCGTATGGGGAGCGTCCCACGGGTGGCGGATGTGGGGATGGTCGGAGGAAATTCCTTGGAAGTTCCTCCCGGCTAAGTCCGATGGACTCGCTGACCAACAATGAGAGGGGCCCTCCAGACTTGCTGGAGGGAGGGGACCTCCAGACTTGCTGGAGGTAGGGGCCCACCAGACTTGCTGGAGGGTGTGACGTAGGATTGAACGCCCTACTCACATATCTTTAGTTCACCAAACACCACAAATAGTCATGGATCTCCCTAAGGTAAAACGCTCATTATCCGGAGGTAAACTAGTCCCCCGTTCGGGTCTCCGGGTGGGGACTGCTTTAGGGGATTCATGGCGCAATTTGAAATATAAGGATTTAAATATCGGTACGTGGAACATAAGGAGTTTAAAAACAGCAGGGGGGCTAAAATCGGTCGCGAATGAGGTAAATGGGTACAATTTGGATGTCGTGGCTCTGGAAGAGGTTCGCTGGCCAGGGGAGGGCTCGATGAGGGAAGGAAAGTACACTATTTGGTACGGAGGAAGCAGGAATCATTGTTTAGGTACCGGGTTTCTAATTAGGAGTAGATTACTATCCTCTTTGAGGGACGTACAATTCTTTAGTGATAGAATTTCGGTAGCTATATTTCAGGGACGTTGGTTTAAAATCGCATTAATAAACATACATTGTCCGACCGAAGACAGTGACGATGAAGTCAAAAGTGAATTTTACGATAAACTCGAATGGGTTTATGATAAACTACCGCGAAACTACATGAAAATAATTGTAGGTGATGCGAACGCAAAGGTAGGAAGGGAAGAAGTTTATATTCTGACTATTGGTAAAGAAAGTTTGCACGAATATAGTAATGATAATGGGATCCGTCTGATAAACTTTGCCATCTCGAAAAACCTGATAATTAAAAGTACGACGTTTAAACATAAGGATATTCATAAATATACTTGCACATCACCGGATTCGCAAACACGAAATCAAATCGATCATGTCTTGATACAACACAGCTGGCAAAGCAGTATAATTAATGTACGGTCTTATCGCGGAGCAGAATGTGGGTCGGATCATGAATTAGTAATCGCGAAACTTCGACAAAAACTTAATATAAAAAAGAGAAAAGAAAACCGTTTCGATTTTGAGAATTTTAATTTGGAAAAATTAAAAAATCCATCAATTAGAAACCAATTCGAGCTAGATGTTAAGAATAGGTTTGAAGCTTTAGAGCTTCCTGACGAGGACCACGAGGATATTGACAAGTTATGGGTAGAGATCAGGGATAATATTAAAGCGGTCGGTAACTCGTGTCTAGGAAAAAAGGAAAATAAGAATAACAAACCGTGGTTTGATGAAGATTGCTTAAACATGTGCGAAAAAAGAAAAGCCGCTAAATTAAAAGCTCTAAATAATCCTAGCGAAGACAATCTGGAATACTTCCGAATCTCAAAGAACGAAACGACAAAATTGCTCAAAAATAAAAAAAGGGAGTATCTTAAAAATAAAATAATTGAAATAGAAACTAATAGAATCGAAAATAACGTAAGAGACATGTACAAAGGTATAAACAGATCACGTAAATATGTAGGGCCCGTAACGTCTGGAATTAGGGATGATAATAACAATATTCTGACCGATCCGGTTGACATATTGAATAAGTTTAAGGACCACTTTGACAATATTTTAAATACGGGAAATTATGATCTGTGTCCTCCTTCTGAGTACCAGAGTGCTGAACCGTTAATAGAAGGACCAAGTAAAGAGGAAGTTGAAGTAGCTATCGGAAAATTAAAATCATATAAAGCAGCGGGAATCGATAATATTCCTACTGAACTAATTAAGGCATGCGGGGAAGCTGGAGTTTCTAAAATACATCGGTTGGTTAAAAAGATCTGGGTGAACGAGAAATTACCTGAAGAATGGAAAGAATCTATTCTTATTCCGATTCACAAAAAGGGTCCGAGGACGGATTGTAATAACTATCGAGGAATTTCACTCCTTCCGGTATGTTATAAAATATTCACTTCAATCTTAACCAGTCGAATCACGGAATACGCCGAGGAAATTATCGGAGACTACCAATGCGGATTTAGACGGAATCGTTCGACAATTGATCAAATATTTTCTTTACGGCAAATATTAGAGAAAAAATTGGAGTATAACGGTATTGTTCACCAGCTGTATATAGATTTTAAAAAGGCTTACGATTCTATTGACCGCCAGAAACTGTATAATATTCTAATCGAGCAGGGGATTCCAAAAAAACTAGTAAATCTAGTCAGGATGTGCTTGACGGAGACACTCAATAAAGTTAGAATCGGTAATAATTTGTCCGAAAAATTTGAGGTTCGTTCGGGCTTAAAACAGGGGGATTCTCTTTCGCCTGTCCTGTTCAATTTGGCATTAGAACATGCCATTAGGGAGGTAATGCGTACCGAGAAAGGGTTGGATCTGGGCGGGACAACATCCGTGCTGGGCTATGCTGATGATCTGGTACTGTTAAGCGAAGACGTTGAAACTATAAAACTAAATACGACAACGTTAATGAAAGCCGGTAAAGAACTAGGACTCGAAATAAACGTGGATAAAACAAAATATATGGTTAGCTGCAAAAATGGCGATACTACTGGTGATATCGATATAGATGGTAATATGTTTGAACAGGTAGATAAATTTAGGTATCTAGGTTCTACGATAACTAGAAAAAACGAAATTGAAGAAGAGATTAAGGTTAGACTGAAGGCGGGAAATGCTTGTTATTTTTCTGTGACAAAACTACTTAGGTCGCGCCTATTGTCCCGGAACTTAAAAATTAGAATCTATAAAACAATTATCTTGCCTACAGTTCTTTATGGATGCGAAACTTGGCCGCTTACATTAAGGGATGAGCAGCGTCTAAGGTTTTTGAAAATAAAGTATTGCGTAGAATATTCGGACCGAAGAAGGATGAGTTAACCGGAGAGTTCAGACGGTTACACAACGCCGAATTGCGTGAGCTGTATCCGGGTAATATAATTGAGGTAATTTCATCGCGGCGAATCAAATGGGCTTGTAAAGTTGTTGGGCTTAGTAACGAGAGAATTCCTAAAAGGTTAATATGTGCGGTGCCAAATGGTAAGCGTCCGAGGGGTAAACCGAAGCGAAGGTGGGAAGATTGCATTAAAGCCGATCTGAAGGGACTGGGTTTGGACGGCGAACGGTGGAGGGAGGTGTGTAATAAGCGATTGGTGGTGTCGGCATCGAACCTTCGGGTTCGCTAAGCCTTTTATTATTGTTATTATAATTCAATATCGTTAGTTTGGAGCAATCCATCTGGAAGCCTCTACCCAACAATAAAGCAGATAACTGGAAAGAAATATACCAAGAGGTACAGATGAAGAAGGCTGATTAAGGCGGAAAATGATTTATACCAACAGTATAAACTTTTATAATATAACTTATATGAATATAAATATAAAAGACACATTGGTAGTAAAATTAGTTCTTCTAACCGCTTCGACAGAGTAAATCACACGAGACCATTTTCTATTCAGGAGCCGAGTATTAAGACCTATATCTTGTAATATGACAGTAGACTCATTTCTTCACTATTTCAATACTTCACTGCAAGCACTTGCCTTTTTATCTTGGACAAATAATTATATAATCCTTGCAGCGTTATGGTAAGAGTAAACAAAGGTGTTTTCATTTTGTAAGTGTTCACGGTAAAAATGTGGAAATAATCGGTTAGCTATGCCCTATTCTTAAATATATATAAGAAAAGATATGTGATGGAGCTTTATATACATTAACTGGATAAATGAACAACTATTAGTATAAAAACAAAACGGTTACACCGTTTATTAAAATTGGCAGATTTCGACGTTTTATTTCCAAATTCTGTAACTGAATTGTTTGCTAATGGTCAATATGATAAATATTAATAATAATTTATTTGTATTGAATAAGTTAAAAAATCAGATATCTGTGAATTACCATAAAGCTATGATCTCCAGTTGTTTCCTTAATGAAAAAAATCAGAAAGAAAGTAATTATAATATATATTTTAAATCGATAATTAATAAAATTATATTATACACACACACACACACACACACACACACACACACACATATATATATATATATATATATATATATATATATATATATATATCATTAATCATACATATAAAACAGCATCACACTGTTTATCCCTGAGAACAGTATTATTTTTAACTATCCACCGAAAGAAGAAGAATTTATTTATAATTTATACCACGGTCGGTAGGAAAAATAAATTTAAAACCAGTAATTAACTATATTATAGATGAAAAAACAGTTTTTATTAAATTCATCAGGTTTTTTTTAAACTGTTTATTCAAGATATTTACAACTGTATTACAATATAAATACATTAAGTAAATGTGTACACACGAATATAATCACATGAAAACGCTTGTTGAGAAACTAGCCACTGGTAGCACTCTAATAATATGTTTATATAAGGAGATCACGAGGCCATCGTTTCACACCCCTCAGAGGATTATCAGGAATCGAAGAGGAAGCAAAGTTAGCAAGGAAAGGATCCGGATGGGTATGAACTGTATTATAGAAGGATAGGTATATGGATGTCTGTTGTAATTAATTGGAAGTTTAGAGCGTTTGTCAAGTAAGTGTTACAGTAAGCGAAAACGCAGAGCAGTTTCTTATTGTTTCAGTCTTGTAGGAGGATTCCAAGTGAGACGTTTGCCCAGGTGGAGTCCTAGATATCGGGGATAAGTTGGGTGTTATTAAAGGATACTGTAGGACAGGAAGTCATAGGCTTATTGTAGGTTTTGACTTCAAGGGGTAAAACCCTAGTTGGAAATACACCAATTCGGTAGATAGGTTTCTGCTGAAACCCTTTATGTAGTTTATAAAATTAGCATAAATCGCTATCCATTGCTGCTGAATTGAATCGATTAATGGAATCGATCGATGGAATTAGCGATTAGTTTAGAAACTTACCCTTTTGTTATTATGTTATGTTAATTCTTAAAATTATAATTTTTGTAAAAATTATGGTTTAACGTTTTTCTTCAGTTTTACTATATTCATTTATCTGTTCCATGTTTAAACTCGGCAAATACAATTGTATACTATTGTGTTGGTAAATAAGTCCTTTCGTTTTTTCAGGGTAAAATAAAACTCATTGTGTTATAGAGATAAAATTTATTTTAATCTACAATATATTGACCATTATTTAATATGACTTTTTCCTATATTTGCACTAACTGCATAACGTTACGTTCATAGAATGTCTGGAGTATTTTGTTAAAAAACTGATCCAAGTGGTTTTTGATGTCCTCATCTTTTGGAATTTCTTTCCCTTCATGGAGTTTTCGAGAAACCGGAATAAGTGGTAGTCACTTGAAGCTAGGGAGTAGTCTGAATAGGGAGGGTGGGGCAAAAGGTTCCATCCAAGGCCCAATAATTTATTGTGAGTGACCAATGAGATGTGGGGCCTAGGCGTTGTCTTGGTAGAACACAACACCCTTCCGATCATTCATAACTCTTCAGGATGTTCTCCAAATTCGACGTTATTATATCCGTTGGAAATCTGAATTATTGTTCTTGAAAGCCGTATAAATGGTTTGGAATTTAATGCCTACATAAGGAATAAATAAACAAAAACTTCTTATGGGTTTTTATTTTTTATCTCTATTTTTAGTTTGTTTACGAAGATCCTGTTGATGTCATTTTGTGTAGTTAACCACCCCTAACCAGCTAACCACCCCTAAATTCCTGCTAAATTTCTTGTAGATAGCTAAAGTCGTTTTGAAGTTATAACATTTTTTGTGATTTTCGAAAAAAAATCATGTGCTGGACCGAAACATTAAGCCTGGAAACACAGCTGAGCTAGTGCAAATGGTTTTCTACGCTTGTGTGAGACACATTTAGGGTCATAGCAATCGCTCGCACTGATTGGGTGGGATTTTGATCAACAATGGCCTTAACATTGTTCGTTTCAATTTCATGTGGGCGACCAGACCGTTGAGCATCATTGATATCAAAATTTCCTGAACCAATTTTGACAGGTGCATTCGGTTAAGGCATCATCCCATAAAAACGTCAAATTTTTCTTTGAGCTTATGCAGCAAGCTTACTATTTTTAAAATAATACAACAAAATATGCCGATAATGAATGAATGGACGAACACTAGAATGAATTTTTCGCCTGATATGAACATATTCTTAGAATAAATATTTAGTAAACAATTCTCAGGAACTCCTCAAATGCCCAATTTTCTCTCTTTATATTCAGTTTTAACTACACTCTTTATATGAAAAATCCGTTTCTATATAAATAAAGAAAAAAAGCAAACAAAAAACTGTTATCTACGTCAGGTGTCGATACTTAACAGCTTTACGAGTAATTGCGTCATTTGACACCGCATTACAGGCCAAGAACTATGCAGAGAAAATTAAATGAATCCAACTCATCTTTTTAAAATGGATAATATTAAATAGTTTCAGTGGATCAAAAAGAGTTATTTATTTTTTTAATAAAATAAAGTTTGACGTTTCGGGCATGTGGCGGGCTGCCAATGTTCAGTGACACAGAACGCGATCGCAGCGACCAATAACAAAGATATCGCGCGTTCTATCTGCATGGGCCTCAAGGCTCGTAACAGCCTTGGATTGCGCTGAATTACAAAAAAAAAAAAATAGTCCTCGGTATAGAACCCATTTTATCAAATTATTAACACTCATCTAAAAATTCTTAAAATGATTCGTTTTAGCTTAGCCTATAACTTTTATATTTATGAAAATTCTCGGAAATGAGACGTATTCAATCTGGAGATCGTTAAATTTGTCATTTTAATGATGTACTAATCATCACCCGTTTGCTTTCCACTTGAATCTTAAGATAATTTTATCACAAAATCGAGAGAGAAAAAAAAATGGCCTATAAACATATTGTGCTTGTTCTTCATCCACCGCATATCAAAATAAAGAGGTTACATGAGCCAAACGAGCGAATTTTTTTGTAGTCCATTTTTTTCATTTATGTGATCAAATTATCTTACGAATCAAGCAGGTAGGTGGTATATTTCCGTTTCTAGTATCTCAATAATTTAATTACTTTAATCAGAAAACGCCCCGTTTCTGAGAATTTTCGTAGATAAGAAAGTTGGAGGTTATGATAAGACGACTAAGTCAGTCACGAAGTTTTAAAAGAGTGTTAATAATTCGATAAAAAAAAGGTTAATAAAAAATATTAGTCCAGAAAAGAAAAGTGCATGGAAATTGAATTCGCTTCATCAGCTAAATATCCTACTATCCCATTTTCCTTTCACCCGTATGGATATTCTAAACGTGGGCAGTACTATGCTATTAGATAATGGAAGAAACTTGACAAAAGACTAGAACTGGGGCAGTACGAACATTTTCTTGCTCCCAGTTTAACATTGTGAAGACATGGATGACACCTTCCGCCCTAAATTGAGTTTCCTGGGCGTCATTATTCACCCCTTCACTTTCTAGGAAGGGCTGAATGAGGGCGATGAACTGACTCAATGGGACGTCACCATGGAGACCCAACGCAAAACAGAAGTGAGCTGCTGCAGGGCTGTATCGCCAGTCGGCAACGCTCCGCCCAGGACAGCACAACCGGTGGTGAGTACCTCATCCTATGCTCTTCTCCTGCGTCTATGCTAGAAATATACCAGTCACTCATCCTGATGAGGACCAAATCTCCCAAATTACTTTTTCTTTTATATATATATATTTATACACATATGATATAATTTTATCGGACATAATTTGACATAATTTTTAACCTCATGTTTTTCGGCAAGATTGTTTGCATTACTTGACTTCAGGGTATGTTTCAAAAGTTTCCTCGATTACCCATTTTAAACCATATTCAACAGTTCGCCAAACAAATTATTTATTCTGCCAGAAAATGCAAACTTTCCAAAAATAAAATAAATTAAAAAAAAAATAGTTGTACTGGATACGGATGTTTCCCAACTATTAACAGTTTTAGCAGACCAAGCAGTCGTGTGATGTTTTTTTTTTTTTTTTTTTTTTTTTCCTTCAAACAAAAGTTTTTGTTAACTTGGTTTTCTATAATAAAAATCTTAATTTTTACTACAATAAATTCAAAGACACTAAAGTTTAAATGAGGAGGTCGTATTTGAGTGGCGAATGATTTTATTTTTAAAATAATTAAAATATACTGGTAATGAAAGATAAATAGTTTTTCTTTAAAAAAATAACACACACACAGAATTAATATGAATTTTTTTTTTATTTATAATTTTATTGAAATTTACAACTGTATTACATAATATGAATTAAAACGAAAAAAGTACATATGATTGCATTTTAAACCACATTCCAAACTAGCTCAGCAGTTCGCCAAACAGATTAAACATTATTCCAAACAACTCAAACTTTTTAAGAATAAAATAAATAGTTTTAAAAGACACTCATTTCTGCCAATTATTAACAGTTTTAGCAGACCAATCTTATATTGGTGTTGTTTTTTTTCTTCAAACAAAATGTTTTGTTAAGTTGGTTTTCTACAAAAAAAAAAAAATTATTTTTAATACAAATAATACAATACAATACAAATAATACAAATAAATATTTTTAAAATCAGAGATATTAAATTCTAAATTAGGAGGCCGTATCTGATTTTATTTTTAAAATAATCAAAATATGTTGGTAATGAAAGATAAATAGTTTTTCTTAAAAACATAATAACACACACACAGAATTTATATGAAATTAAACGAAATAAAAAGTACATATGATTCTATTTTAAATCATATTCCAAACTAGCTCAACAGATCGCAAAACAGATGAAATATTATTACAAACAACTCAAACTTTCAAAAAATAAAATAAATTAAAAAAAAAATAGTTTTACTAGGCACACATTTCTCCCAACAGTTTTAGCATAGCAATCTTATATTTATATTTAGCGGCCAATCTTATATTTGTGTTGTTTTTTTTTCTTCAAACAAATTGTTTTGTCAGCCTGGTTTTGTTCAATAAAAATGAAAATTTTACAACAAAAAAATTATAAATTTTATAGTCTAAATTATGAAACTCTATTTGATTCACTATAGTATTCATAAAATCATCGGAACATATTTATAACCCTAGTTAGTTACTCTTTTTTATTGTCAATTTAATTGAATAATAATACAATCTTCCACATTGAAGGGCAACAAGTATTAGAGAAATAAGTGTTCATTCCTACATATACATACAAAAGTTTAATACATTTAAATAATTTAAAAAATAAATACATAATTAAAATATAAAATAATAATTGATAAATATTATAAAAAAATAATATATTTGAAGCTGAGAAAAAATAAAATAAGTCTTGCAGATAATGAAAGATAAATAGTTTTTCCTAAAGATATAAAGCACACACACAAATAATTTATGTGATATAAAACGAAATAAGTATATATGACAGTCATATTCATTCTGGACCTATGTGAGATGGAGAAAGTTTGTCTAAATATAAAGTATTTTTTTTACTAACTTTAGTAACGTCTATATACATACAATGTACAAGTTCCATTACCTTACACTTACACATTCAAATTAACTTTTATTTTTATAAAGAATTTTACGTTTTTCCTTCTTTTTTTCAGAGCCATTAAAATTTTGTCCGAACATATTAACATTTCTATCAGTTTAATTAATGTTTATTAATTCAGTTAACATGTTTTTATTCCTTGTTGTCTATCCTACAACTAATCCAAAATTCATTTTATTAATATAATAAATTTATTTGATTAACACCTAAATTGATTTAGATGTGACGGTTTTAAGCACAATAGAATAATAAATAATAGGAAAAAAATATGTTTCACAATAATTTGGAAAGAAAATTATTAAACTATAAGTTTACTTCTGAAAATGGGTAACAAAAGCCCGATACTTCAAGCTAACAGAGAATCGTAAAAAATAAACATCTTATTAATCCTTAATACAAAAAAAAATAATTAGTTGTTTTTTTAAGATTCCAAATAATATCTCTTGGATGCATTTGATAAGTAACTTGTCAAAATTCATTCATGCGACATGCATGCACCTCCTTAAGCTGAAGTGAGATGTGCCACTTGTAGCTTCTACTTTTTTTTATTTTATTTTTTATTTATTTATAAATATAATAATCTGTCACGTGGACAATAAGTATAGTGAGATATGAACACATCCACGCCATATATACAGAAAACATAAAATTAACAAAGTACTATAGTGATTTTGTGATTTTCACTATGATGCCTCAATTGACAATACATTAATTACTTAACTATTTAGGAGTATTTTAGAAAATTATGATTGAAATACTTCATTAATAACATAGTTTTAATTTGTATACTCAGTATGTATAATTTATGAGCAAAATTAGTGAAAAATGCTTTGTAAATGAATTTACTTCTAATATAAGTGAGAATAGGTGATAGCCCTAGATTCTAATCGTTTTATCCATTATTATTTTGATAAAAATATTAATGAAATTATTTAGTATAATTATGTTTTGTTTAAATATAAATTCTGTCAAATACAGTGGAAAGAATAGTACAACAATTAAGACATCATCAAAGCAGAAAAATAAGATGCAAAATTAGAGTAAGCACATCACTCCAAGATATTGGAAAACATACTGATAGTATTTTTATTTGGAATTATTTAATTTTTTTTTTTACTGCTATCATTATTTATACACATTGCGTGTGGTATGAATGAATCAACTAGACAAAAAAAAATAAACTGACGAAAATTGAAAAAAAAAAATTGTTAATTCAACTAGGAAAAAAATGTAATGTCCCCGAGAAAATATATAATTTGCCTAGAAAAAGGTTTTATTGGTTAGCAAAAAAGTTCAATCTGTCTGACAAATTGTTGAAGTTCCCTATATATGAGTGGTATAGAACGTTTTATGGAAATTCCATATTGCAGACAAAATCGATCAAGTCATTATCAGATAATATCCACATTGTTATTAACTCATGCTATTCTCTTTCACGCTACCATCACTTTATCAAACGTTTTATATAAAGTTGTCTATAATACAATCCTACCCAAAAACAACATAACTAAATATCAATTAATATATACGTTATAAAAAAGTTAACATTTAATGATATAAGGAATTAAATCAAATAAACTCTTATACAAATATCATTGAAATGAATTGACAGAATAAAATAATAGTATGTAAATTAATGAATAAAAGAAAGAAAAAGAAATTAAGACTATGAATCAATTTTTAATGTTATTGTAATTATCATTCACTTTTATCAAAATTTTATTGTTAAATTAAAATTTCATGATTATAGAGCGTCTGTTTGGGATGTGAGAAGGTAGGACAAGAATAAATTTTAATAAAGATATGAAAAAGGTATGAGGTATGACATTGTTAAGAATTCCAGAAGGCGCTAAGCAGGCAAGAAAGGAACGTTCAAAGGTTTTAGTTCAGTGGGAAAGGATACAGAGCTCCGAAAAACAGAGTCTTGTTTTCTGTGAGTGGACCAAGGGTTTCAATTGTAGGAACGATACTTAATAAGTTAATAGTTTGGTGTAGAGATACGAGGAAATATTGTCTGCGGGAGGAGGGGAAGTACCACTATAATGTGCCATAAAAATGGGCTAAATGACATCGCTTCGTAATACCGAAGACAAATCTTGAAGCGCAGTAATGTCAATTCATTCCATACTGTAGGTTTTTTTACGAAATTTATTAAAAAATTAAGGAATTGATTTCAAATTTGAGACTATGTAAACCTTTTCTTTATAATATAATATAATATAAAATTTTTCATCCTAGGGTGTACCAAAATATAAACATCAAAATATGGGTGAAAGGAGTAAATTAAAAATTTTCCATTTTAATACTTCTAGAAGCCAATTTCTTTCCTGGTTTAGTGTAGAAAAAAATTACCATTAAGAGTTATTGGATGCAGTACTTTGTAAGGAGGAAGCACAGATTCTTGTTCAAAGTTGAGCAATGTAAAGAGATGATCTTACCTATATTAAGTTTAACAGCTAGGGATTTCCTTTTTAATTCTTCAATTAATAAAATATATCCACTTTGTATGAAGTGGTTGTGATTCAGAAAAGTCTTCTGACAACATTAGGGATCCACGATTTTTGTAACAGAATAAATAAATATCACAGCCGGAATCGAACCCGGGACAAACGTATTATAATTGTTTCCCTCTCACTTAGTTACCCGCTTCAAATATGATTTCAAAACTTTTAATACTGATTAATAATTATAATTAACGAAATTGAAGGTTATTTAATTCTTATGTTTTTCTTAGGGTAGATATTACCTTTCGCAATACAATAATAAAATCTCAGGGAATGAACAAATCCATAAACGAACGAAAACATGGGTTAGAAGTTCATAGCACCTTAAATCTCTGGTCACAATATAGTATTATTTACCTACACCCTGATAAAGGAACTTTTTATAGAAATCTCACCAAAATGTATTACATGTTTATATTTTTAAGTTAAACCATTAGGTAAAAATACCTATGTTCGTGACAAAGGAATGTTGGGTGAAGCTTGATAACTAGTTTTGCTCAAATGCGAGACCGCGACGAGTCTTGATATAGAAATATTACTGTAATTTTTTAGATAAGAGAAACCTAACTAAGCCCTAATGAAACATTAGAGGAGTTAAATGCAAAAGTATATTGGTTATATCAATTATTAACATATAGTAACTAAGATTGTCGAGTATTAGTAACTATTTTGCCTTAATATTTATTTAAAAAATATATTTTTTTACCGGTCCTGGTCTTGGTCTAGCAACAGTTAGGTAGCCTTGGTCTTGGTCTAGCAACAATTCGGTAGCCTTGGTCTTGGTCTAGTAAAGTGCAAGACCAAGACCGATTTTGGGCAACACTATTGATAACAGGTTTTCCTAGCTTCGTCCGGCACTGCTGGATGAAATACCCTAATGAATATCAAAAACGTAAGTCGAAACTTTGAAATTAAAATAAACGCAACTATAACAGAACTTCTCCTTAAATTAAAATTACGATCAACTATTTCCTTATTATCATTAATCCACCCAGTACACTTGTATGGTACAGAAACATGGGTGACAATTTAAAAAAATGAGAAACACCTCCTAGTCTTTGAGATGAAATTTCTTCGAAGAATTTCCAGAGGAGTTTATATCGATGTGAACTGGAGAAACTGGACACTCATCAAAATCTACCTAATTTTTAATGAAGAAGATGTTCTAAGAATGAAGCTTGGAAGAATGAGATGGCTATGATGGAGGACGAAGCAACCGCATGGTTCTGACTAAACCTCTCCACGGTCCTAGACGAAGGGAGAGACCAAGCCTGAGGACCTTCTATGGCTGGCAGATGGCTGGAGGAAGCTGGTGGAGGAGACCAAGATTCGGTCATCGAGTATTAGAGCCGAGATAGATAGATTTCCAAAATATTAAAAAATAGCTAGTGGTCAATAAAAATACTGAACACTTAAATTAACCCGGTCTATAAGCATTTATTTTTCCGACTAAACCAGATTGTTATAAATTAAATCACTTTTAAATAACACATATATATATATATATATATATATATATGTTATAAATTTCAATAATAATATATATATATATTTATTATTATTGAAATTTACAACTGTATAAATGATAAATACAACAAGTAAATTTGAACAAGTAACATGGCTTATACAACATGAAGAGAAACTACTTAAATGAAAGGCACTCCAATTATATTTCTATATTAGAAGGTCCCGAGGCCATCTTCTTTTCAGACGCCTCGGAGGGTTATCAGGGGTAGAGGAGGAAGCAAGGTTGGAAACAAGAGGGTTCGGATGGTTCAGAAGTTTATTATGAAAGGATAGGTATCTGGATTGAGCTAAATCGGAAACATATGGTTCATTAAGGTCGTTATGGATGATTTTATATGTGACAAAGTAGAGAGCATTGAGGATTTTACGAAGGATTTTGGATTGTAGAGATTGAATACGAAAGGAATTTAACGGTTTAGTAGAGTTCCAAAGCTCGATCCCGTAAGTCAAAATACGCCTTATTATAGTAATATATATGAGTCTTTTAATAGTTGATAATGAGTCTAGTAAATAGTTGGAAGTTTAGAGCGTTTGTCTAGTAAGTGCTAGATCTAGTTCTAGTCGATTCAGTCTGGTATGGAGATTCCAAGTGAGTCGTTTGTCCAGGTGGAGTCCTAGGAATCGGGTTTGTTCAACAGGGATAAGTGGAAATAATAGATAAACGTAAATAAAATAAATTCCTCTTAACATAAATGATTCTGAACAATTCAGAGAAAATAGATAGATAGAAAAAAAACTTTATTCTGGGACTAAGTCCCTTTAGAATAACAATATTGTACAAAAGAATAGAATATTACTGGTCTAAAAGTTTGAAACAATAAATAAAATTGATAAAATAAACTAAAAAGTAAAGAAAACCTTAGGTGCACAAGCTGTATACAATACAGAGAAAACTATGTACAGAGCATTTAAAACTATGAACAAAACAATTAAAACTATGAAAGAATCACTTGAACTATGAACAAAACTATATATAAGGGTTGAACAACATAAACATACACTTTGAGAAATGAAGAACGAAAAAGAGATAGAATGAGTTCATTTCATAAAAAAAACTTTACTTGTATATATATATATATATATAAACAGCTAATTATAATTGAATAAAAAAAGAATGTATGTATTGAAATTCCTACGTCGATAGTAGGAAATGCATGTACTATCTCTTACCAAGTATTATATGATTATATGATTGCTACACAATACATATATAGTATTAATAGTTAGCTGGTATCTGACTGTTTTGGAACAGGAATTGGAATAGGAGGTTTTTGAATGTGTATAGGGAGGGGGCATGCCGAATTTTGATCGGGAGGGAATTCCAAAAGTTGACAGAGCGGGCTATAAAGGAGTTTTGGAATGAGGCAGATCTATGAGAAGGGATGTATAGGTCAGAGGGTCGAGATCTTATTGTGAGGGAATGGATTAAGGACTTAAATTGGATAAGATTGTAGGCATAAAAAGGACGATGATCGGTAATGATTTGATAAAGGAAAGTGCCTAGGAAATATTGTCTTCTTAAGGAGGGGAAGAGCCACCCTAGCTCAGTTTAGTGGTGGGAGACACGAATGGGCATCTCCATAAAGTGATACACACCTTTAAATTCTATTGAAATTGATAAATCTACAGCTAATGCTTAAATTTAATTATATATATATATATATATATATATATATATATATATATATATATATATACATATTCGGATTTTTATGACAAATAGAAATAAAATTTTGAGTGACCCTTAAAAGCTTGAATGCATAAGATGATTATGAGATTGGCCGATATGGAGAAATTAGGTTAGCGGGCGGAATGGCAGTGACCATGCGGGAGACAAACGCAGACAGTTCACGGGCCAGTGGGCCGCCGGAAGGGGCAACTTACAAGCATTGTGTCAGCGCTCATTCCGATTCACACCGCTCGCATTATCGCCTACCATTGATCCTCGTTTTTAAATTTGTTTTCGGCCTTTCCATCTCGTTTCCAGGCAGCGTAACGCGGGATCTGATCTGGAAACCCTGTTTAAAAAATCTAAACCGATTCCGAATCAGCTCATACAAATGAGCTAGCGACAGAGTTTATTTCCAAAAAGTTCAGTTCACGAGAGGCTCTATATCCAGCCTGAGAATGTTGACTTTTATTTTGTGGCGGACTCGAGGAAATCAATCTTTTATTCCGCGGAGAAGATTCCTTTTATCAAATTATTAACATACTTCCCCATCCCTTCCTGGCATGTTTGTCATACAAGATTTCGGCAGCAGTGGATTAATACGTTGGAAATACGTTCTTCTACTGCTGCCAACAAGACTCTTTATTTATCTATTTTATTTTATTTTTGTATAAGTTGCTCTTATTGTACGATTGTACAATTTTAATGGTTTTTACATTTTTTATAAGAGAAGAATGGTTGGGGCGATCAGTCAGAAATAAGAAGGCAAAAATAAATAATAATATTTATTTTGACATTTGCCGACGTTTCGACCTGAAGTTCAGGCCTTCATCAGGGCTAAGAAAAGAACTAGATAACAAGGTATGAGAAAACATAAATAATGTAGTAAAAAAAAAAAAAAAAGTAAAATGAAGTGGGTAGAAAAATGACAATAGTAAGAACTAAGAGATAAATAATAATAACCGTTACGAAGTGTAGAATGATGAAGTAAACATAATCGAAAAAGGTGACATAAGTATTAAAATGGTAAACTTAGAATAAAATATGGAGTTATATAAGAAATAAAAATAAATAGTAAAATTAAAATATTAAAAATATAAAGTTAGATAGAAAATTGAGATATTGTAAAGTCTATCAAAATGTACTGACAACGTATAATAGAATAAAGAGTTAAAACAGAGAAAAGGAATAAAAGGAAGAGAAAACCGAAAAAAGAGTGAAAAAAAATTGTTCTACAATTTTAATGGATTTATACTGTGTTGCGGCCCGTTGCACGGGTTTGCGCCTTACTGATGAGGCCGCACCTTAGTCTACAGCTGGTTGCCCGTCCTCCAGCAGCTAGATCCTATACGTGCTACCTCTGCCGATCCTCTTCCTCCTGGACTGCTGATGGAAGTCCTCTCCCTATCGTGAAGTGAGGGTGTTTAACATCCGTCTTAAACTTCGTTAATGGCTTCATCTTATTGTAACCAAAATTTTTTTTTTATTTACGAAACTTCTCATTGGGGTGTTTCCTTGTTAAGTTATGTGGTACTAATGAGGTACTAAAAACTCATAAATACCCATTTGCTTCCCACTTGAATCGTAAGATGATCTGATCATAAAAATAGCTTCTTGCAAAAATATTGTGCCGATTGGCTTGGCCTTCACCACCAAAATTAACGATATTATATAGGCCAAACGGCACTATATTTTTGTATGCCAATTTTTTTTTCCTCGATTTTGTGATCACATTATCTTACGAATCAAGTTGAAAGTTGGGTATTCATGAGTTTTTAATACGTCATTAAATTAATTAAGTTAATAAGAAAACCATACCTTTTGAGAATTTTCGTAGATAAAAAATTGTAAATTACGATAAGATGAAAACCTTCACGGAGGTTCCTTTTTGGTGAAAAGGAGTCTGTACCGTGGACTAGTTGTCTTCATATTTTTCATTATAGAGAAGTTCGTTACATTTATAATAACCCATCTTTCAAGCCATAGGCTTCGATCTCTATACGGATGATGGAGTCGTGGCTGCCCAATGTTTAAAATGGTCCTATTCGTCCCCACAGATATTGTTAATGGTCCCGTACGAGCATAAAATAACTCATCTTGGAAATTGGCATTAACAAATGCATAAGAATAAATAAGCACATTATTACAATTGTATTCGCGTAATATTCCTTTGTCTATGATAAATTTCTGTTAAGCCGCGTTAAAACAATTACCAAATCATGACGAACACTAGCTTGTAAAAAAGTAATTGCGCTTAGCTCACATATTTTTCCTAGTTCTTGTGGCCAATACGTACAGGGCCACCAAACAGATATTGCGGAAAGTGTAACATATACGCTAGTTTTGCTAACTATTTTCTAAAATATTTATAAGAAATGTCGCAGCCATTAGAAATATACAAAAAAAATATTTATTTTTTTTTGTGCCGAAGTTTCACCTTAAGTGTTTTGTATTTATCAGGGCTGCTTGATCAAAAGATAATCGGACGAATAGCCGAAACGTCGACGCAAAGAAGAAGAAAATATATATATATATATATATATATATATATATATATATATATATATATATATATATATATATATATATACAAAACCAACTTATAAGAATCTACAGAGAACTATTTCTTCAATATTATAAAATATTTACATTTCTACTTGGTTTTTAACAATTTTTTTCTAATACCTTAAAGGTTAACTGTGTTCTTAAAGGTATGCGAACAAAATTGTTTTCTTCTCTCTGGGGTAAATTCTTTTATTAATCATGAGATATCTTACATATTAACGTTTTGATGCTCTGCCTCTCCTCAAGATTATTCTATTTCATAATATTCATAAATATAGACCTTTTTGTTATCCTTAATTCTTTTATTTTTTTCATTTTTCTTATAACATTATAACTTCTATTCTATTTAGGGACATTCTGATCTTGGATTGTAACCCTGACTCAATTTTTTTTTTTTTTTTCAAATCAAAAATAATTTAAACCAAAATGTTTGAGTGCTATCAGTTGATAGTTTCTCAAAAAGCGATTTCATGTTATTATATTCCTATGTGCACATTTACTAGTTGTATTTTTTATATTACAGTGATAAATATCAATGAACAAAAAAAAAAAAATAAAAAAATTAAATAAAATATTTCATTGTGATACAAGCATGTTTACACTTCTCCCACCATCCGTTTGTTGTTATTATGTTTACCGAGAGTTTTTATGCGTTCAAAAAAACAGCCAAACATATGTCAGAAGTTCAATAATAGTATTGTTATTTATTATTTACAATTATTTCCTTTTGTTTTTATTTCTATAAAATTTTATATTAAAATACTTGGCATCCGTGTAAATACCCGAATCTTCCCCAATAATTGAGGGGAGGGGTTGCCGGTACTGTTATAACAGTACCAATGATTATTGTTATAGAGAACCGGTTCCATAAGTTAATGACAAACTAACATCGTTTCCCCGTCACGTCCTGCAATTTTCGACTTGATTGTCGCATTAATAACACCCTGATGTGAGATAATAGGAGAAGAAATGAAAACCATCTTTTTAATGTTTAGAGCTGGTTTGCCGGTATTTTTTCTTCAAACCTAGCGGTATGTGCTGGGCAGAATTAGGTACTTCTAGTAAATGCTAAGACAGCTGAAACTTCGGTTTATATAAATAAACATAGTTGTTACGACGTTTCAAACAATTACAAGCAATTTTGGTCCATTTCGGAAGTCGTCCGAAAAACTAGATAGACATAGTTGTTAACATAGGTTCGAACTTCTAAAAACAGTTGTTTCAACCGGCCACCCATTCTTGAAGATTATTGAGGATTTAACACGCGGGAACATTTAATTTAGAGTGACTACCATTCAATTTTATTTATTACGTTTTAAAAAATAAATAAAAAATATTTTTTATTATTACATTCATGTTACTTTATATATTTATATTTTAGTATAATATGTCGTTATGAAATAAGTGATAAATTATAAAATACCTAAACAATGTAATGTTTACAATACAAACTACAAGACATGAATTTTAATCAATTTATTAGTATCTGACTCGAATATTTTTACAATATTTATGTTACGTGCAATATGCATGTATCATGAAATAATTATTTTACAGGAAACACTTATCATGTAGTATAAAATACCTGACATGAATAGCAATTGATAATTTAGAGCAATAACCTCCAAACATAATTTGTTCATAGAATATTTATTTTAATGAATTAAAATGAAAATAGAACTATTTACTACGTTTCAAAATATTGCTTACATTTGAATAAATACAATATTTTACTTTTGATAAAATTAAATCTGGTGAGCGCATCACACGACTTTCACTTGCCACCCTCTTCTAAGCAGAAATATTTTTTTCTGAAAAGGGGAAGTGAAAGTAAAAATTATAAACTCTATATTTATTTACACTTCATTGTTGATATTTTATGTTTAAATACCCTTATATTCATCCATAAAGACCTTAATGTTCCATATGTTTCCGATTTGGCCCAATCCAGATACCTGTCCTTCCATAACAAACTACAGAACCATCTGAATCCTCTCGTTTCAAACCTTGCTTCCTCCTCGATCCCTGATAACCCTCCGAGGCGTCTGAAAAGAAGATGGCCTCGGGATCTTCTAATATAGAACTTTAATTTGAGTTCTACCAATGGGTAGTTTCTCTTCATGTTACCAATTTCACATTTAATTATTGTATTTTCTATGTAATACAGTTGTAAATTCCATTAAAATAATTTTAAAAAAAAAATACCCTTATATAGACAAATATTAATTGTGTGCTGTTTTTGATAAAATCGTAAAAAATGTTTTAAATCGATTATATAAAGTGCCAATTCGGGTAAGTCGATTTTGACGAAAAAATTGCCGTAACAAACGAAGGCTGTAACAATATAAAAAACTTAAATATGAAATTTCACTTTCATACGACTTTTCGTTTTAGAGATAGACTGATCGCATACATACATACACACACAGACCATTTTCCGAGAATTGGTTGTTTCAACTCAGGAGACCTCAAAACATGTATTACCGTTGAAAACTCAGATTCAAAAATTTTCACGATCGCAATACTTACCCTTACTATATATATTTCACGTATATGTGTTGGTGAAAGTTAAAATATAGTAAAAATTGTTGAAAAACTCTGCTTTTACGTTTTAAATTGTTAACTTGAATTAATTTAACTTACAATTAGTTTTATTTTGGTTTATATGCGTATGCTAAATACCTCTGTCGAAAACGCCTATGGTGGTACGTCTTTTAACAGTTTATCATCGTAATGGTATTGAGCTTAGGTGTGTTCCACGGAAAAATATTTTAAACACATGGATGATCCAAGGTTGATAGAACACGAAATGAATTATTTACAGCCTGGTTTCGGAAGTTAAGAGGTCATTGCTTTACTGGCTGAGCTATCCCTCTCCTCTTATATATTTTTGTACGTTTTAATAATATATATATATATATATATATATATATATATATATATATATATACATATATATATATATATATATATATATATATATATATATTTAAATTTATTTTATATCTTTTATTTTTAAGCATAGACGCAGACTTCGGAGAGCGAGATTTCATTTTATCACATATATCGCCGCAAATTTGAAGCATCAAACCTTTAAATACAAATAAAAATATATAATATATCTAATTATATATATCTAAATATGCTTTGTTGACATATTTTCAATCTACCTATACGAAAAAAAAATTGATATATTTATAAATTTATTTTTATGTACAGTATTACATTGTTCATTTTACAATTATAATTTCGATTATGTTATCACTCATAATTTTTAGACATAATATAAATATCCGAGACATTTTTGGGTGGTACATTGCTCACCCTCCCCCCCCCCCTCCACAACCAGGATGGAACGTCTGCACCTATGTTTTCTAACACTTTAATATAATATTATTAAATAATTAACATATTAATTTTAATTTAATAAATTATGAAATAATATTTAAAATATTTATATTTATTTAATATAATATTTTTATTTTAAATTTTCAACTATTATATTTATGCAATTTTTGTTACTGCGTTATAATTGTAGCAACAATATCATCATATTCATATGTTAATTGTTAAATGCCGAATTAATTTTGCGTCAAAAAATGTGAAAATATGGGAAATAATGTGTCGGAAAAAATCCTCAAACATGCAGTAATATTCAGTAAAATATGGATAAGTCAAACTAAAATACCAAATCAAAAAAAAAAAAAATCAACAAAATAACTATAGTCAAAATTGATTTATTTAAAAGATATTTTTATAATTTACAATATTAAGACGATAACAAAACAAACGTTATTCACGAATTTATACATACAATTGTTTGGTTTTTTATGTATTTAGAATATTTAATTATAGAATTATTTTATCTTGCATATCGTTTGCCGTCACCAGCCTTCTTCATCTTTGACCACTTTGGGCTATTGTTCTCGTTCATAGTTTGTAAAAAAATTCAGCATAGATACTACTTATGGCTCTTTTCGGGAAAAGAAAATCACTTTTTCCTGAAACGTCACTAAAACTATGCCCCTAGATCGGGGGGCAACTCACTTTATAAGAAAAATAAATAAATCAACCAAACACTCAACCGAGGAGAATAAATCATCACCTCCAACCAGAAACAAACCAAATGCTATAAAACCAGAACGAACTCCACCAAGCACCACAACTAACGAGAATTCCGTCCCCACTAATAACTCAAGAGGATAGCATATTTACAAATACACTATTTGTATATATGATTGTTTATTACTGAACGTGAATGACTATTTCAACTACTGTGTTTCTCCCTTAATCAGTGATTAAAATTAGAATTTTAAAGAAAAGTGATTCTTAACTCGCTTCATAAATAAACATGAATACTTTTGGGATCTATGCATTAGTCATCGATTTCAGATTCCAATGTTTTTTGTAGTTCCTGCTTAATGTCGTAATTCAACATTGGATCTCCATCAGTGGGGAAGTATAATAGCGAACTCTATGACCTCAATTACCCCAGCGTTGCGCTTGCGATATCATTGACCCACATATGGCAGATAAAAGGATCATTACCATACCCAAATACTTTGCGGGAAGGAAACTGTAATTGAAAAAAAAAAATAAGGTGGTCTGGAATTGTGAATTCAGTCCATCGATTCTGAGACTATAAACGATGTGGTAAAATAAAAATACATATTTGAAATTAACAACAATATCTTCGAAAACAAATCAAAAATCAGAGAAAGAAATTGTTAAAAATCGGCATGTAAACCCTCTTTATATACTTACACGATATGGAACAAACATTTTATGTTATATCGGCATGACAATTTTAATAAAATTTGTTAGAGCTGTTTTCGAGAAAATCGTAAAAATGTGTAAAATTTATGGTATAAATTACTACTGCCGATTAGTCGATTTCGACGAAAATGTTACTGTAACATCCCAGGCGTATGCCTACATCAGCACAAATATTAGGAAGACCAGAAACTAATGTCGTTTCTGAATATGTTACTATTTGATTGTCATTTGACAGTTCATTGTGTAAATCTACGTCGTGGCAAAGACATTCTAAGGTTATAGTGACTTATTTATTTGCAAATAATTTGGTAAAATGGCCAGCCAAATTCCAGAAGAGGGGGATATCCGGCATTTCATGCTTGACAGGTTTCGAATGGGTAGTAACGCAAATACAATTGCATAAATGTGCATGTGCGAACGCAATTATCTGAACATCGCAATTTCATTAGATGTTCGTAAATGCCAAAGGTGGTTTTCAAGTTTAAATCCGGTAATTTTGATTTTTCGGACTCTTATCGATCAGGAAAACCAATGACGTGATATGGGTGGAAGTCGAAGTAAATACATGTCAGACAATCGAGGAACTGTCAAATAGTCTTAAGCAATCTTGGTCGACTATCCAAGAACACTTGCAGCAGATTGGAAAACCACCACAAGCAACTTATTGCTTCAACGGCACAATTCAGAAACGCTTTTTGATGGCTTGATCATCAGGTAGTAGCACACTCCAAAAGAATCGTCACGAACCAATGCTAAAACTAGGTTTACATCCCAAGAAGACCCTTTTGTGTGTTTGGTGGAGTACCCCCGGAGTCGCTCATTTTGAAGTGCTGAAACTTGGAAAAACTGTGAATACAGACCTACATTGTGAATAATTTGATCGTGTAAATCAATCTGTAATTAAATAGTGGCCAGCGGTTGTCACTTTTTTTTTTTGTTCTCCCCTTCCTCGCCTTTTAGGCTATACGAAGTTTTTCCGGCGAAAGATTAATGCCTGAGTTAAAGCCCCCTCCCCTCCTTCCCCCAGATTCCCGGACGCGAACTCGTGATTATTTTATGATACATAACTTCGGTTTTCTGGTTGCCGGGCAACGCGCGGTATTGTGTACACGCGTTCGCCCGCTTGGGTACTCGGTTAATATAATTGAGGTGATTAAGTTGCGACAAATAGAATGGGTATGTAAAATTGCTCGGCTTATTAACGAATGAATCCCTAAAAAGTTAATATACGCTGTGCCGACTGGTAATCGTCCGAGGGGTAATGTACGAGTATTGGTCTATATCGACCATATTGTTGGATCGATTCGATTTTAGTGAAAATACTTACACTTCTTATTGGGAATATTGTTAAATATATTCACAATTATTATTTACACTCAAGGAATTGCGTCTCATAGTCAGACTTCGTAATCATTTTTGTCCGGAAAAAAAAATCAAGAAGAGTAAGAGAAACGTTGGAAATATGAAAATACTATATTTCTTAAAACTGAAAATTTTACTAAGGTTACCTTATGAACTGTTATATACAAAAACATAGTGCAGTAAAAACTATCTCAGGTTTAGCTAAGTAGTTGACTTTTGAAATTATAAGGATGAAAACATTCAGGATTCGCAGTCAATAATGTCTTTAATGAGTTAGCCGACGTTTATTATTACTACTATCTTATTTATTTATTTTCATTACTATTATCTTGTTACTGTTTTTCTTCATTTTTACTTTATTCTGTACTCTTGCACTTCTACAATGAGCGGAGTAGCTCAGTGGGGGAGCACTGACTTCCAGAGCTTAAAGTCCCGGATTCGAATCCGGCCGATGACTAGTAATTTTTCATCAGTCCGGAGCCGCGAGACCCTCCTGGGGCAAACCCAGCCTCTATAAAGTGGGTACTCTTAATTTAATAATTAAGGGGGGAAACCTGGCGATTGAGCGTGATATTGGCACTTCATCTCCTTGCACAACCGTTGGCCTTGTAACAGTACTTCCTCACATTGAACTGCGTGGATTGTTAGTGGTACAGGTTTTTTTACACTTTTATATTTATCATTATTCTGATGTCTGATGTTACATTTTTTTAATTATTAGCCCTGATGACCCACATGTTTGGACCAAACGTCGGCTCTTGCCCTAATTTTATGTAAAAAAACTTTCTTCACTACTAAATTATATTCTTTCATAGGATGTCGAAAAAACAAATTTACTTGCTAAAATTGGAAAATGTATGTTAATATGAGTCTTAGTGCTTTATGTACCCTGTTTTTTTCCAGAATGGCATTCGGTTATTCACCTTGCCAATGCACAACGAATAGGAACATGACCTAACATTTTACACTAATTGTCATTTTCAGGTAAAATTAAATAAAAGGATAAAATTCATCCTTAGAACAGTCTAAAAAATAAATTTGTTTAATTTGCACCAAAGAATTTTCATTTCTATCACATGGTTGAGAAATTAATCATTACTCTTGAGTTAAATTGAATTTAATAATTTTTTAATAATTTTTGTTCAAAAATACCACCGAATTGATGGATAGACGTGTGGTTTGAAACAATCCCGGAGTGACATGGTTTGAAAAAAAATATATAAGTAGGTACTATATAAAAATATGTTACTATTAATCGAATTAAAGGTTTTTATTAAGTATAAATAATTACCTTGACTTGATTTAACTTAATTATTGACAAATAAAAATGATCTTTCACACGGAAAATACAATTTTATGAAGTCCGTGTAGAGGGAAAAATAAATCATCATTTGAGTCAGTACTCATTTATTTACTTAAATTAAATGTTGTAAGAATATTTCATACATTTTAATAAACTACTTTTAAACTTCATCTATTATTTAAGAAGGATCTTCATTTTCTCATTATTATTTATAATTTAACTCTTTTTATATTTATGAAAGTTTAAATGCTGAAGGAAAAACTATTATTTACTTTTTTCAATACTTACTTTTGACCTAAACATTTTTTTTTTCATTATTAGTAATTTGCTAAATTAAAAAAAATAGCTTAATTAACACAAAAAAAAAATTACTTCATTAACACACTCAAAAATCAAAATCCAAAACATATGATATAACTTTTGTAGTAGAACATATAAAAAAACATCAAGAGACCATATCTTTGCTCCAAATTGTCCGATTTTAACAATTGGTTTTTGTTTTTTTAAGAAATTTTAAATATATACAATATCCACAAACAAGTGTATACATTTTGAGTTATTCGGAATCTAATTTGACCAACCCTCGTAACTTTTTTTCCAGCTTCTTTTCGTTGAAATATATTATATAGATAAATTTAAAGGGTGTCGAGAAAATGATTTTAACCAAATTTCATTGAAATCTGTACATTCGTTTAGGCGCTATAGTCTATGGTAACGCAAGTTTTTCGGCAGCCATCATGAAAAGAAAAGGCGGATAGTAATGTCGATGAAGGAGGATCATCCTCGAGTGACCTCTGACATTAAATCCAAATTTGAAATAAATCGGTCCAGTAGTTTCGGAGAAAATGCGCGGAAGGCGGACGGACAAAAAAAATTGTATTCATTTTTCGAATTCTACGTACCCTGAAACGTAAAACCTCAAATTTTGAGAGGTGGTTAAGGTTTTGAAATTTTTGTTCGATCACAATAGTTCATTATTGAAGATAATAAAATAAAATTAATTTTACTAAGAGGGGTAGAATACTTGATATTTCTATTAATTAGTTTAAATAGGTTCATCTTTAAACATCTTTTTTGATGCGCATGTGTGGTAGAGAATCAATATTCATATTTCTAAAATGTTTATATCGAAGAAAATATCGATCATCGATATTTTGATGCTATCGATAAATATCTTCGATATCTCATCCATAGCCATCCTGACTGAAACCTTCGACTCCACTGGGTCTGTAATATTGAACACCTTTAAATCTCATAAAAAGGTCCTTTTTTATGTGACTATACAAAATCGAAGTGAAGCGAATGACCGTCCCAAACGAAATCGTACCTGAAATCCTGTTTAAGCAAAGATCCGTTTCCTGAACGGATGATCCGGAAGGTCTGGAAATGGTTCATTAAAAACATCAACATCAACAGCACGAATTCACCACTATCGATGTCGGCGATTTAAACAAAATAATTCTTCGCTTCGATGCCTTTTTCGAAAGTTAACGAATCGGAGGCAGTGAAGACTTTATAAGTAATATTTTTATTCATAACGTCTGTTACAAATGACAGGACTCCTACAAGAGTGTGACTTCAAGAATGTAACTGCAAGAGTTATTAGTCAAGAGGATCATGGCCTTTATATACTCAAGAATAGAAAGTGGCTAAGGGGAAGTCGGAAGAGGACTGCAAAGGAAGCGTGAGATTGAAGTTGTTATCTATTAAGAAATGGTATCCTTATCTTTTAGAATTAATATGAAGTCTGTGAGACAGGGGTCTTTTGATGAAATCTGTTATTGTTGCCTAAGGCTTGATAAAGGGTCTTGTGTTCTAAACTCTTAGAAGTGGGATGTTTTCAATCTGGATGGAGGCTAACTTTGTCTATTAAGTACTAAAAACTCGTAAATACCCATTTGCTTTCTATTTGGATCGTTAGATAAATTGATCACAAAGTCGAGAAAAAATGTGGCTTATAAAAATATTGGACCGCTTGTCCTATATAACCTCCTTATTTTGAAAATTTGGGGGTGTAGGTCACGCCAAACGGCTCAATATTTTTGAACGCCACCTTGTTTCTCGACTTTGTGATCAAATTATCTTACGATCCAAGTAGAAAGCAAATGGGTATTTACGAGTTTTTAGTATCTAATTAAATAGACAAAGTTTACCCCCCTCCCACCCCTCCAGATTGAAAGCAAATGGGTATTTACGAGTTTTTAGTACGTAATAGACAAAGTTAGCCTCCATCCAGATTGAAAACAACCCAATTCCAAGATTTTTCGTAAATAAAATAGTTGTAGATTACGATGAGATGAAACTATTTACGAGGTTTCAGGTGGATGTTAATAGTTTCATAAAAAGAGGTCTGTACCATGGACTAAAGTATTTTATGCTAAAAACGAGATTTGCCATTTACCGTAGAGCAAAAAATAATAAAAAGGGGGATTTCTTGTTAAGCGGCTGATACATAACTGTAGAATTCATAAAAATTAAATAACCTCCACCCATGTAAAATTAGAAACTATATATTTTAGAACGATTGATAACATTTAATTACAAAAAAAAAAATTGAGTTCTTACAATGTGTAGTTTCTCTTAGTAATGTTACCAATGTCACATTTACTTGTTGTATTTTTCATGTAATACAGTTGTAAATTTCATTAAAATAAAAAAAAAAATTCCAAAAAAAGTTTAGGTCTCACAGTTTTAGATCAGAACTATACGCCACAGGTGGATCTAAAGCGGGGGTTTCGGGTTTAAGCCCCCAAAATGTTAAAATATAACCTCGTTTTATGTAAAAAAAAAATTTAAAAATTATCTCTTAAAGTATTATTGTTCGTGCAATTATATTTAATAGGACTTCAAGAATCACTTAAACATCGTTTCATATATGCAGTTACTTTCTTCTTTTTTTCTGCTCAAGTAATTATAGTTTTATATGTATGAAAAAAAAAGCAGATGCTCCCCAAGATAAATCCTTATTCCGCTTCTGTTCTTTTTTGTCAAAGTAATTATCGTTATGTATATGAAAAAAAAATTTGGGTTAAATCCCTCCTCCTCCCTCTAAAAGTAAATCCGCTAGTGATATATAGGAATAAATATAGTGTTATATATTTTATTATTTAAGCTATACGCTGATCTATTCTTGAAAATCTCGAGATAACGGATAACGAGATAGCTCTGGAGATAAATAACAAGGAGAGATTACGGACGGGTAGTCACCGATTTCAACGAAACCTTTTTTGGTGATACGAAAACGATAATTATTACACCCATGCCGGAGGGTTCTTGCGAATGCTCCCTGGAAGCAGAGAAAAATTAAATTGTTATCTTATATTACTCTTTTTCTGACTTGGTACTGCTTGGATTTCTAAGTTATTATATACCAATCGATTATTTTTTTTTAAATAAGAAAACACATATATCTAATTGTATTAAACGAATTCAAATGTTTAATAAATTACAAAAACCCAAACGGCATGAAAAAATCCTCTCGTCCGAAAATTTGTGTTTTTTTTTTTTTTATTTCAAAACAAACTCGTATTTTACTTGAGGTGTCTTTCTTTATTAATTTATTAATTTATCATACATTAGAAGATTGGTTCGGAGTTTCTCTGGCTGATTGTAAATAGTGTATATAGGAATGCTTGTGTCTAAGAATTTTATTTTACTTTAAGTAAATTGTATTTTTTACTTTTGTTTTTATTTTTACTTATAGATATATATTTTTTTTTTTCCTGTTCACCCTATACTTTAAATAATTTTTTTTTTTTTTTTGTTTACTGGATTACTTGTTTATTGATAAATATTACAATCTGTCTCAATAAAGGACATTTATAATAGAGTTCAGAGAGTACATTCACACCATGTTTACATAATCAAAAAATAAATAAGGTAATTTCAAAATAATATACAGCGAAATAAAAACAAAATATAATATCATAATGAAGGAAAAAAATATAAATAATAAAATTAAAATAAACATCTTAGAGGAAGGCATACCTATTTACACTATTTACAATCGGTCATGGGAACTCCGAACCAGACTTGTCCAGTCACTTGTGCAGGGAAAAGCGAGGCTTCAGGACATTCCTGCTCTTCTCCCTCAACCACTTCTCTGGTATTAAAAGCCAGCGGAGGCTGAATAAGGGCGCTACAACCACAGACACTCTTAAGTGGAGACTCTGGCCATTGCCAGAACTCCAATATATACATGTTACAAAAGGTCACGGGGCCACTGCCGTTTTAACCTGCGAGGAGGATTGTAGGGACGGGTGGTGCTCGATAGGGACTGTGCTACGGGATTAGGGTGATGGGTAAGGTTCTGATGAATTAAATAAAATAAAATTTAATATTTTAGTTTGTTCTTATTTATATGTATTCTTTTTTTATTACGTTATTTATGTTTCTGTATATACGGTGTGGATGTGCTCCCTGAACTCTAGCATAAGTGTCCTTAATTGAGACAGATCGTAATATTTCTCAATAAAAAAGTTAAAGTAAAAAAAATTATACATTAGGATTCGTTTAGTAAAATTTTCATTATATTTTTTTTTTACCAAAGTATATGTAAGAAAAATAATACAATAATAAAATTGTATACAAATTGTTATATGGGTCCAGTATTTTTCAACCTAGTAATATCAAAGCGCTTACTCAGCCTCAGCTGGTTTTTAAAACCAGTGAAGTGGTTGAGCGAGAAGCGCAAGGATCTCTTGAAGCCTCGCTTTTCCCTCCATAAGTGTGAGGACAAGTCTGGTTCGGAGTTCCCATGGCCGATTGTAAATAGCGTAAATAGGTATGCCTGAGTCTAAGATGTTTATTTTTATTATTTTTTTTTTAATTCTATTTTATTTATTTATTTTTATTTTATTATTACTATTATTATTAGTTTCTTCCCTCGTTATGATATTTTATTTTGTTCTTGTTTCGCTGAATATTATTTTGAAATTACCTTATTTATATTTTGATTTTGTAAATATGGTGTGAATGTGCTCTCTGAACTTTATTATAAGTGTCCTTAATTGAGACAGATTGTAATATTTATCAATAAACAAGTAATCTATTAATAAGTATCATCAAAAAAAGTTTCATTGAAATCGGAGACCCCACGTCCGTGAACTCCCATTGTAAGTGTGATTTTATGATCCATAGAAAGAAAATTTGGAATGCTGGATTAGAATTCGTGCATTCAAAAATATGAAAGGAATTGTCACCTCTCCATTTTTATTCGTGAGTGGTTCTATGCATTCAGTTCTAAATTTTACTTCAAATTCGGTTTCAGTGATCCCAGGAACTTTGAAAAGTAATTTAAAAGTGTTTTAAAATTACTTTGAAAAGTAATTTAAAAACGTTTTAAAATTTCTCGATTTATTTTTCGACCATAAGTTCCTCTACTTGTTCGTGGTTTTTAAAAGCCCTAATTTCTCGAAAATTCATACACGAAACCATTAGCGGTTTTAAACATGTATTCAGACTAGCTTTATTATAACGTTGTAAACCCTTAATGTTAGACTTCTAGGCATTTTTCGGGTTTTTAATACTTTTGAAAGAGAGAAGAGAGCTCTGTTTGTGCTTGTTATACGCCCGTCTATTGTTTGATCATTCTTTGAAGTTATTATGGAGCCGAGGTATTTTAATAAGCCCACTCTAGTTGAACGATTTCTCTTCCACGCAGATTCTGTATGGATAAGTGCTTATAGCATATTAATGGTATATTTATTATACATTTCTTTGAAGTAATTATTAAATTTACTGAGCATTTGCTAGTTTAAAATTAACCAAAGTTCTTTCTTTCTATTTTTTTTTTATTTTTTTTGTAAACAGATCTTTTGTTGGTGATAGATTTTTCACAACGAAACAGTTCTCATTCCTGACCTCAGTTTTTTTTAATGTATTATAGCTAAGTTAGCAAAGGTATCGCTCTTGAAGAACACAATCTACATTGTTTGGCAAATGAATAAAAGTCTGAAAAAGTCTTCAATATCTTTCCTCTTCTTATTCAGAAGAAGCAATGGGTCCAGAGGAATCAATATTTGAAATATTTATATTTAATTCTAACCAATTGGCCCATAATTTGGTATATTTGCAATTCCTTGTTATCAGTTACGTATTAAAATTTAGAGAAACGAATTCAAATTTTTTTTTTTTTAAATATCTGAGCAGCATCATGATAACTTTATAGATCCACTAAAAACTCTTGTGAAATGTATTTACAATCATTTATATCCATTACTATTTTATTTTCTATCATTTAAATGATTAAAAAAGATTCTTCTAGACAATTCAATTCTCGCATCTGAAATATTTAAAATGTAATCATTACCAACAACAGAAAAAAAAACAGGCTTCAAAAAGTAGTAAACATATAAACTACACGCTAAACCAAAAATTTAATATTGAGATTAGAAGACTACCGTGGAACTTAACGGCCAACTATACAGAATACTGACTAGAAAATCTCAACTTTTAGATGACAATAATTTACTGATTTACAAGACAATCCTGAAACCAATTTGGACCTACGGACTAGAGCTTTAGAGGACAGAAAAATTTCCTAATACCAAACGCATCTAATCCTTTCTTATAGTTCTAAACTATTCAATCAATAACTATGGATTGTTAAACAGATTGGTCCCAGATAGATGGGTAAAACACAAGGGGTCTCGTATATAATGGGAAATATTAACAGAGGTAATAAGATAGACCTAAATTTCAACAATTTTTGTTTTTTTCTCTGCACAACCTCTCAAATTATTTTATTTTTGTTCAGTGTAAAATATACAATGGATGTGGAAGAATTCTTGATTGAATGTGTAAGGAAAAATATTTTCGATTTTTCTTTTAAACTCCGACATGATCAACTTTGCTATTTTTATATATGCTATAATATAGAACTAAGATCCTTGACTCTTGAAAAGAGGGCTGTACGTTATCCCAGTTCTCCGTGGATTCATGTGTACACCGATGGGTCTGCCGAACTAGCAACACACAATGGAGGGGCAGGTACACACTGTTTGCTATTTCGAAACTTGTTGGGAAATGGGCCTCAAGTTTTTACAGCGAAATAAGAGCAATTTTATTGACACTGCAAACCTTGGATTCAAAGGGGCTATTCTAGCTGTGTCACGGCCCAATAACTCCTTTACTCAGGATATTCTGAAGTGCCAAAAGTTCATAGAGGAACTACTACTTTAAGGAACAGAGGTATTCTTTCAATGGATACCAAGTCACTGTGGTCTCCATGGCAACGAAATGGATACCAAGTCACTGTTGTCTCCATGGCAACGAAATGGATAATAAACTCACCATGGAAGGCTCCACATTGAACCAGCCAGAAAATGGAATAGCCTATCATAGAGCCAAAAAAGAAATAAATAAGTCCAGTGAGGCTCTACTACTAGAATACGTAAAGAGCAGTATTGTGGAAAATCAATGGAGAAAATTGTTTAATGAAGCGAATCGAGTTCTCATGAGCCTGCTGAGAAAGGAGGCTGCGGCAGAGTTCCGGATGATAGCAGGCCACGACTACCTTAGGGAAACACCTGCATAGAATAGGAGTTGCAGACTCCACATTGCAACCTATGTAATTCGGGAGCACATATGGACGTAGCGCATCTATTTGTATGCAAGATGTACTCCAGCAGTTGCAAAAGTATGAAGCTCCCAGCAACCTGTACGACCTCTTAAGAAGCTATCTAGAAGACCGTAAATTAATGATAAAAGGTAACTTCTTTGCTGTAGAGGATTCTGTAGAAAGAGGATGCCCACAAGGATCTGTACTAGGTCCAGCCTTGTGGAAACTGGTATTTGACGAGCTGCTGGGAGTACTGGAAGAGCAGCGGTTCCCCGCCACTGCTTACGTAGACGATCTCGCAGTCGTGGTGGCATCGAACAGCAGAGCCAGATTAAAGGAAGAGGCTGAACGGTGCGCCAACCTTGTAGGAGAATGGTGCGAGAGAAAGAAGATGAAGATGGCGGCTTCAAAGACCCAGTCCGTTCTTTTGAGGGGTAAGACTGACAGGGCCCACCCTATCACTCTGAATATACAGAGAGAAACGATACGTCCAAGTGACGCGGTCACCTATCTTGGGATAAGGACTGGAAGAAAGTTTAACTTCACCCCTCACTTGGACTATCTGAGAAGTAGAGTGGCCCTGGCTCTTAATGGACTGAGTCGCATCGGGGGCGCCTTTTGCGGTCTCAGATACCCAGCCACTTTGGCTATTTATAACGGAGTTATCTTGGGTATCCTGAGATATGCGTCCCCTGCGTGGAGTCAGACTCTCTCGCACCAACAGAAGAAAAGGTTGGCGACGATCCAGCGTATGGCTCTGCTGCGTGTCACTAGGGCGTACCGGTCAGTATCTCATGAGGCGGTACAAGTCTTAGCCGGAAGTATTCCAATCGATCTTCAACTTCGTGAAGACTACTTTCGGCACGAAATGAAGAGAGATGGCATGGTGGATCTACCGGCTAATCTCCGAGTGAGGATCAGTGAAGACCCAAGCAGATGGAAGAGGATTCTCCGGGAATGCACATTAGAAGAATGGAACCGGCGTTGGATGACAACGCCAAAAGGATCAACCCTAAGGAAATACTTCCCCACCGTCGGTTCAAGAATGGAAACTACATGGCTCCTCCCGGACTATTGGGTCTCGCAATTCCTCACGGGGCATGGGGGATTCCGAGCAAAGCTTGTTCAACATGGTAAGAACATTGATCCCCTATGTCCAAGTTGTAGGGTACCGGAGACCGCCGAGCACGTCTTATTAGCCTGTACCGCCTATGAGGCATTGAGGGCTAAGTTGCTGAGGGAGACTGGGCTCTATGTCTTATCAGAGCGCGATCTACCTCAGCTAGTGACCAGAGAGAACTACCCGCACTACAAGGCCTTTGTGTACGGGTGGAAAGACATCATTGGCCCAGCCCACTTCTATTTGGGTAGAAGAGAAGAAGCTCAACCACAGAGGATGGAAGAGCCAAGCTAAACAGAAAATCTTATTGTATCGATTGAAGTATTGGCTAGTTATGCACACACGTGTAGCTATCCAATACTGCAAACACTCGTATTGCCAAACTGGCAGGGCAGAGATTTAAATAAATAAAAAAAATGTATGCAAGATGTAACGCTATATGCAACTTTTTTTATCGTATTTCAGCCAAATAATCTTTTAGAGCCATTACTTCTAACTTATAGCTTTTTAGTTACTTTGAAAAACAGGTATTAGTTATGTAAAAGCAATCATATTTATCGTAGTAACACACATAACTTTGTTAATAATGATCAAAGCATGACAGGAACAAAATCGGTTCCCCAAATGTAGAAAAACGATATTTCAAATGAAAATTTATAAAAAATTTGAATGGAAATTTGATCACACGGGTTATTAAGTTTTTGTTGCCCAGTGCAGAGGCGGCTCGAACGGAATGCATGCGTCCCATTTTGGATTATTCTAACTTTTTTTTTAACGTACTTAACTTTATGTGGACATGGTTTGATTCACAAATGCTTGGTATGTTCTAAGTAACCTGCTAATGTAGATCACTTCATTTCTGAGCATCTTGCGATTTCGAAGATTCATTGGTGAAATGAAATTAGAGTTCTTTTCGTGTTAAATTTTCCCATTAATGAAATCAATTATCTGTCTCTCACTATCTGGAATTCGACGGCATTGTTACTTTTTTCCAGTCAAGCTCATTTTGCAGTGTCCAGGAGGTTTCTGTTGTTTTCAAGGTCATTTAATATTATATTCTCACTTAGTACTCTCTTCTTTGCTTTGTTCAGTTCCATGGTAAGCAGTGCCTGTCTCAGAAGTAGGGAACACGGGTATTTGCCCAGAAGCGCCGGGCAGGAAATTCTCGACACTTATTAGAAATAGAATAGAATTCTAAAGTAATTAATTAATTATTTTCGCTATTCATTGGTTACTCGGATCATGTGTCGATTATAACCTGCTTGGTTATAATCGATACTTGATAAAAAATAAAATTTTAACCCATGGCTATTTCTTTTGGAGAAGAAATAATTGAACCGTTTTCCTCAGCTACACCACTAGAACAAATTATAAAGCTCTAAAACTATCTAGGAATCAGATGAAAGCGAGGTTATGGTACCATTACTCGTGATTTAGTATTCATTCATAAAACCATCAATAATTCTTTGTTGATACAGTCAATTAAACTTTGTGGACCCAGGTGATGGAACACATACACAAAATGTTAATTCTTAAATGGCCAAACAGAAATTAAGAATAAAAAATGAAAGGGGTTACAAGAGAAAAACTTTCTGATTATTTAATGGAATTTATGTGGCGAGTTTTGTTAGTAATGATTCTTTTGAATATTTATTAAAAACATTTTAAAGTTTAATATATTTTTTAAATTGTTTGTTTATCAAATTAATTAATTTATTTATTTAATTTTTATTCAGGTTATAATCGAAACATGATAACTCAAAAGGTTATAATCAACACATGATGCGGTTACATTTTTGTGTAAAGTACATATCTATACAGGGTATCCCATAAGTAGAGGGAAATATTTAAAAGTTTAGTAGTGGACATTAAGATCTGCAAAAAAGTTTATATAAACAATTGTCCCATTTCCATCTAAAAAGGACGAAATTTAAGATTTGTGTTTTTTTAAAGTAAGTCCGGTTTGTTGTTGTATAGGATTATACATATTAATTAAAAATTAAACAAATAAAAATACCTACAATATATACATATTTACCAGCCTTCATTAGCAGTGGCACTCATTTCGGACTAAAAATATTTCGTGGCACTTAATTATTTATTATAAATAAATAAGTAAAATATAGAATCGTTAAAGGCAATGCGAAAAAAAAACACATAATATATTAAACGGCTGTGAAAAACGTGTGGTAATTGATAGTTCCAAAAAATATTATGTACCGTCTGTGATTTTTGATGTCTCTTCTCTTCGTTTGCAAATACCTATTTCTTCTAAAAGAAGAGTGGTAAGTAAAATTTGTGTGATACGTGCACCGCACCAGATTTTTATTAGTAGAAAGCTATACCTAAATTGTAATTTTTTTTTTTTTATTTCTTTATGACATTTACAACTGTATTACATAAATACATCAAGTAAATTTGAACATAATTGATATAATGACATGAATACACTTGCTGAGTAACTACCCAATGGTAGCACTCTAATGATATGACTACATTAGGAGATCACGGGGCCATCTTCTTTTCAGACGCCTCGGAGGGTTATCAGGAATTGAAGAGGAAGCAAGGTTAGAAACGAGAGGGTTGGGATGATTCTGAAGTTTATTATGGAAGGATAGGTATCTGGATTGGGCCAGATCTGAAACATAAGGAACATTAAGATCTTTATGGATAATTTTATTAGTGACAAAGTAAGGAGCATTGAGGATTTTACGAAGGATTTTGGATTGTAAGGATTGGATGCGAGAGGAATTCGATGGTTTAGTGGAGCCCCATAGCTCAACTCCGTAAGTCCAAATAGGTCTTATTATAGTCAAGTATATGAGTCTTTTGTAATTAATGGGAAGTTTAGAGCGTTTGTCTAGTAAGTGCTGAAGTAATCGGAAACGTCGAGCGGTTTCTTGTCGTTTCAGTCTAGTATGAGGATTCCAAGTTAGTCGTTTGTCCAGGTGGAGTCCTAGGTATCGGATTTGCTCAACAGGGATAAGTGGAGTATTGTTAAAGGAAACTGTAGGACAGGAAGTCGTTGGTTTACGACGAAGGGTAAAGGTAATTTGGTGGGATTTATTGGAGTTTATTTTAATTCTCCAGTTTTGACACCATTCTTCTAGATTTATGATGTGTGATTGAAGCATTTGGGATGCAATTGCTGGGTCATTGTTTACTGATAGGATACATGTGTCATCGGCATATGTGGTGATGACAGTGTTGGGATGGGTTGGGATGTCAGCTGTATAAACTGTATAGAGGATAGGACCTAGGATACTACCTTGAGGAACACCAGCGGACTGGGAAAAAAGGGATGAATAGGCGTTATTGTGATTTACTTTAAAGTATCTATCAGTAAGGTAAGAACGGATAATGAGGAAGTATGTAGGTGGTAGGAATTTTCGGAGTTTGTACAGCAGTCCCGGGTGCCAAACTCTATCAAACGCCTGTTCAACGTCGAGAAAGACTCCCGTACAGTACATTCCGCGCTCCAATGCAGAGGATACTACGTCTACCACACGATGACATTGCTGTATAGTGGAATGGGAAGTTCGGAAACCAAATTGGTGATCTGGGATTATGTGTTTAGAATTTAGGATAGGGTACAGGCGTTTTAAGATGAGTTTTTCTAGGATCTTGCCCATGATGGGTAAAAGAGAGATAGGACGGTAAGAGGATGGGTATTCTGGTGGTTTTTTGGGTTTGTGGATCATTTTAACAATAGATCGTTTCCAAGGATCAGGAAAATATGTAGAACGGAGTACAGCATTATATATGTAAGTAAGGAATAGGATGGCTTTTCGAGGAAGAAGTTTTAGGATCTGGGATGTAATTAGATCATGTCCAGGAGCTTTACGGGAAGGCAATTTTTGAATGATGTTGGATATTTCTATGGGATGAAATGCTTTGGGTGGCAGAGACATTTGGAGAGGAATATCCAGTTCTGCCTCAATACAATTGATGTGAGTCGAATTAAGGATATCGGAATGTGGGTTAAAAGTTTGGAAGAGATGTTGACCAAATAGTTGGGCTTTTTCTTCGTCGGATTTGGACCAGGTTTGGGAATCAGTAAGTAGTGGGTGATTAAAGTCTTGAAACTTAAGAAGTTTTTTGGTGGTCATCCATAATGATTTGTCAGTGGTTGAAAGTTTTTCAGTAAAATTTAGTAAATTTTGAATTTTGTATTTTCTTATTTCTGATTTCAGTTTGTTAGTCAGTTGGGTGTAATGCGATTTATCTGTTGGGTATCTAGTCATATGCAACTTCGATCTTGCTCTGCGTTTTTCCTGTAATAAGATACGAATATGCTGTGGCAAGTTAGTATTTTGTGGGAAGTTAATCTTATTGATAAATGTGTTATTATTTATACTGTCTGTTATTGATGATGTCAGTTTTTCTATGGCACAATTAATGTCTTCTTTTGTCTTTAGCGGGATTTTGAGGTCGAGTTTGTTTTCCAAATCATCACGAAATTTGTCCCAGTTTACTCGTCCAGTGATCAGTTTAGGAAGCAAAGTCAGAATGTAGTGAAACCAGAACTGGACTATGGTCTGAAGAAAGGTCATCCAGGGATTTGATTATAGTTTGGGAGGAGGAAATCTGGGAGGTGATAAATATGTCCAGGATATCGGGACGTTTTTTGAGGGATGTTGGAAAATAAGTAGGATTCATGGGCGAGAGGATGGAATAATTGTTGGAAGAAGAAACTTGTGAAAGGGTATTACCACGGGAGTTGGATGATCGACAACCCCATCGTTGGTGTTTAGCATTGTAGTCTCCTCCAGCAATAAAGCGCGATCCGAGGGATTGTAATAAGGATTCAAGTAGGCTGTACGAGAGGGAATTGCCAGGAGGACAGTATACAGCTGAAAGTGTTAGATGGAAAGGACGAGTTGAGAGGATTACAGAAGTTGACTGAATGGCATCTGTTGGAATAGAAGGAATAAGTGAATGGGGTAAAGATTTGTGGATAAGGATGCAAGAACCGGCGTGGGCAGTGTTGTCTGGGTGGTCAGATCTATAGGTGATGTAGTCACGTATGTAGAAATGTGTCCGTTGGGTGAAGTGAGTTTCTGTCAGGAGAGCAATGTCAATATAATTGTCATGGAGAAATATGTCTAGTTCGTCACGGTGGTTTTGCAGTCCATTAGCGTTCCATAAGAGAATAGCTAGGGACTTCGTGTTCATCGAGGGAAGCTAAGCGGGATTTCGGAAAGGAGTCTGGTTAGAAGGGTTATGAGCGGTTTGATAGTCTGTTGAAGATCTATCAGGAATAAATTGTAATTTAGTGTAGTAAATTAGAAAATAAAATTCAGAGAGCTTATTATAAGAATTTTTGAAATAATCAAACCCGCCATTACTGGAATTATTTTCATGAACATGCAAATATTAGAATTAGAATTAGAAAATAGGAATATTCTATCTGATTCCATGAGGATCAATTTTCATAATTGTGATATATCTAAATAGTCCCATGATGGCCTTAGACAAAAAACGGTATTTGTGGGAAATAATTTATAAAGTTTTGTTCTTCACAGATGTTTTTCTTTTTAGAGTCAGGAATAAGAATCAAAAGAGTTCCTTCACCCCTGATGGATGAAATATCTCTTGATTTGCGAGAAGAAAAACTTCCCTCCCCCAAACAAACAATGCCCAACTGAAAAGACAAGAAACCGCTCGACGTTTCCGCCTATTTCAGTACTCACTAGACAAACGCTCTAAGCTTCCAATTAATTACAAAAGACTCATATACATGACTTTAATATGGCCTATATGGACATATGGAGTTGAGCTTTGGGACTCCACTAAACCATCGAATTCCTCTCGTATCCAAACCTTCTAATCCAAAATCTTCAATGTTCCTTACTTTGTCACAGATAAAAGCATCCACAACGACCTTAATGTTGCATATGTTTCCGATTTGGTCCAATCCATCTGGGCAAAAGTATCTACCTATCCCTCCAATATAAACTTCAAAACCATCTTAATCCTCTCTTTTCTAACCTTACTTCCTCTTCGATCCCTGATAATCCCTCGAAATCTCTGAAAAGAAGATGGTCTAGCGATCTCCTAATTTAGAAGTCTTTTCATTTCATTGAATTTCTCTGTATCACATTTACTGTATGTACATTTATTTTTATACAGTTGTAAATTTCATGAATAAAAAAAAATCTTAATTTGTCATAATTTTATTTGTTCTCCAAAGAAAAGTATTTTTTTTTATTTATTTAATGAAATTTACAACTGCATAAACATTACAACAAGTAAAAATGCACAAATTAGAAATAATGGCATGAACAAGACTTGAAGAGATACTGCCCAGTGGTAGCACTCCCTATTTAATTCTAGGTGAGAAGATCACGAGACCATCTTCTTTTCGAATGACGCCAAAGCAGATTATCAGGAATCGAGGAAGAAGCAAGGCTGGAAACAAGTGGATTCGGATAGGACTGGAGTTTATCATGAAAGGATAGGTATCCGGCTCGGGCTAAATCAGTGGCATATGGAACTTATGGTCTTTATGAATGGTTTTATTTCTGACAAAATATGGGGCATTAAGGATTTTACGAAGGATTTTGGATTGTAAGGATTGGATACGATAGGTATTCGATGGTTTGGTAGAGACCCAAAGCTTTACTCCGTAGGTGCATATACGTCTTATTATGGTTAAGTAGATGAGTCTTCTGTAATTATTTGAAAGTTTAGAGCGTTTGTCTAGTAAATGTTGGAGCAGTCGGATAGAAAAGTAATTATCAAAAAAATCTGTACTGACGGTGGGGAGGAGGCTCAAGCGCTGCAATAAAAAACATATTTCTAGGTCATGTCATGCATTCCCACACTTCAAGGGCCCGTGTGTGAACTGTCTGAATTTCCTTGAAAATTTTGGAAAAAATGAACACCAATGAACATTAATGAATTGTCTGTATAAGCCCATAATATAGAATACTACAAATGGACTCTAATTAAGATGGTAGGACTGAATGAAGCTGTTACATGGGGAGAGAGGAAGAGCCCATCTATTCAGGAGTTTTTATTGTCCTCATTTGGCAAACAGTGTAGCTGGAGTGTTGTATGGTTTTTGTATGAGTTTCGTACGAGCTCACATCGGAATTGCCGGTTTGTTCATGTTGGTTTTTGTTTTCTTTTTTAATTATATTTATTTTATATTTATTAGCATAGCATATTTATTTATTGTTTTGTATCTATATTGAATAGTTGGCAATATTGATTATTGTTATTTTAACCTGATGAAAGTCTGAAGATCGAAACTGTTTCCTCAAAAGATAAAACCTAAAACAAATGATTTTTTTTTTAAATCACACATTTATAGTAAACAAGTAATTATTAATAAACATAATAATTAATAAACCTAATCTAGATCTCAATAATATCAAAAGACATATTTTTTTTTTTTTTTTTTTTTTGTAAATCATGAAATTTAAATTAAAACATGGGATTGGTCACTATAATGTCCAAATGTTTTGTCATACTAAAAACATGTTGAAAAATATCTATTAACCAGTAAATCGGAGCAATTTGAAATAATTAAAAGAAGAAGTTGAAGAAATATCTCATTGTTGTTAAGCGATCTTACCGAATCGGTCAGACCAAGACCAACAGGTCCAAAAAAAAAAAGTAATAATTAAGGCAAAATAATTAATTAATATATATAATGTTAATATATATATATATATATATATATATACAATGTTAGTTAATATATATAAAGAATTGATAGAACCATTATACTTTTGCATTTAACTCTTCCAATTTTTCATTCGGGGTTTAGTTAGGTTTCCCAATTCTGAAAAATGATAGTAATATCTTTATGGTATGTAACGATAACGTAAGCTGTATAATTGCAAAGAAGTAAACACATTTTTTTTTAAAGCTCATAGATTTTTAAGAGGCTTAATTTCAAAGCCACTTACTACTGATATTTTACATAAAGCGAGCGTACTCACGTATTTATAATAATAATAATCACTCAACAGATTGAGGATATGACTTCTTTAAAAAGCTGAACTTTCTATGGCAACATATAGTATATAAAAAGATTCATGTACTGGTAAACGTTAATTCCATTTGTAAGCCGGAATGTTCTGAACATGATGTAGTTCGTTGGAAAGGTGAAGGAAAATCCATCTTTGAGTATAGTGTTGCCCAAAATCGGTCTTGGTCTTGCACTTTGCCAAACCAAGACAGGTAAGAATAATAAAATAGTTTTTGTGGATGAAAATCAAGGAAAAATAGTTACTAATACTAAACAATTTTAGTCACTATATGTAAAGTAATGGTAGAACCAATATACTTTTGCATTTAACTCTTCCATTTTTCATTCGGGGTTTAGTTAGGTTTTCCCATTCTGAAAAATGACAGTGATGTCTCTATAGTATGCAATGCTAACAATTTTTAAAAAGTTATCAAATTTCCGACAAAACTATAAAAATCGTGTAATGCATCGTACAACTTTGATTTAGCTCGCTACTCTGAATAGAAATTAATTTTTAAAAAGTTAAAAGCATTAAGAATACTATTTTAATTATAAATACAAACTTAAGAGAATTGTTATAAATTATGAAGATTCTGTTTACTGTATGTTTCAGTTTTTGTTGGGAAAAAAATTTATTTTTCCACACATTTTGGATGAAAATTCTATTAATTTCTATGAATATGTTTATTCGTCATTCCATAATATAAAATTAAACACTATTAATTGCAAAGATTAAAATCCATTAACTTTTCGCCACTCCCCATTACCTTCAACGACCTTATATGTTAGATATTCATTTTTCTAGAAACTTTAGCTTTCCAACGATATCTCATACATTCACTGCCGAATATATGGGAGTGATGAGGGGCTTTCAGGCTGAAGCCCCCACAAAATGGAAACTTTTTTTTTTCTTTGATCCATACTTGTTACTATCAGTGATATAAACTAAATACTCAAAGTTCTATTTTTTTTTTTAATTATTATTTAAATTATTTATATTGAATATTTAATGGTTACCGTTGCATTATAAAGGAAGGAGATGGTCCGGGGTTGCGGTCATAAAAAGGCTAAATATTGGTAAAACTATTTTATTGAAAGCCAACGTTTCGACCCGACATGCAGGTCTTCATCAGGGCTAGAACGGACAAGATACAAAAAGATAGAGAATTGTGGCAATTACATAATATTTAGACATAATTTATAAACAATGTGAATAAGCTTATTAGAATTATAAACAGTAAGTACAATACAATATGGACTAAGTAAGCTGAGTAACAAGATCCTAAAATAAAGTAAATAGATGCTAACAATTGTTGTAATGTAATATATAACAAATGAAAATGTGAGTATAATTCTACAAAATCTACAGGAGAAAAAAATAAGATTAGAGACTTACAGGTGTGTTCCTCTATGAAAAAAGACTCATTTCCTAACCACTCAGTCCCTAACCATGAAAAAAGACTCATTTCCGAACCCATCCACATTCACATGGAACACAATCCCGTTAATCACAAAGTAGACAAAAACTGTATTTCTCTTACATATAGACACATTTTAAGTCTTATAAGAGAAAAATAACTTAAATATTCTATTCTATTATTTTCATCTACTCTCATTTTTTATTAATTAAATCATTTAATTGTTCATTATTCTAAATATTCCTTCTTTGTATGATCTCTCTTCTATTTTATTCTAAATTTACATTTACACTCTACACCAATGTATGACCACCCTATTTTTTTTCCCCTCTCTATACTTTTAAGTTAGCTCTGCAATGTATGTATGTTAATGAAGTTATTTCTATATTTACATTTTACTTTTTACCAATTTTGGGTTTATTCACATTGTACTCTGATCTAGAATCATGAAATACCTCTCACATCTCTCAACTCTATTTTATATGTATATTTATATATTTATAATTTAATATTTCATAGATATAGTATTTTTCCATTGTATCCATCCATATCTTCAAAAATTCCTAGGTACTGTACATTCCTGGGTTTTTCAATCTTTACTTAGTTAACACATGTTAACTCCCCCTATACCTGCAATCCTTACCGCTGCCTTTCCAGTTCTAAGTGAAACTCCTAGAGGAACACACCTGTAAGTCTCTAATCTTATTTTTTTTCTCCTGTAGATTTTGTAGAATTATACTCACATTTTCATCTGTTATATATTACACTACAACAATTGTTAGCATCTATTTACTTTATTTTAGGATCTTGTTACTCAGCTTACTTAGTCCATATTGTATTGTACTTACTGTTTATAATTCTAATAAGCTTATTCACATTGTTTATAAATTATGTCTAAATATTATGTAATTGCCACAATTCTCTATCTTTTTGTATCTTGTCCGTTCTAGCCCTGATGAAGACCTGCAAAGTCGGGTCGAAACGTTGCCTTTCAATAAAATAGTTTTACCACTATTTAGCCTTTTTATGACCGCAACCCCGGACCATCTCCTTCCTTTAAATTATTTATAGTGTGAATGAACCACGCTATCACAATTACTAATGTCCTTAAATGTGGCATATATATATACACTTTGGAACTTTAGATCTGTAGGCCCCCAAAAATTAAATCCAGGAACCTACTTACTACATATATCTATATTACTATTCAAATTTTCGAGAAAAACGTTTTCAACCTGCTAAATATTTCTCCTTTATTTAATGATCTAATATAATTTTTTTTTATTTGTCTTCCCAAGACTTTCACTGAAGTCCTATACTCTCCTTATTATTATATTATAAAAAAATGAATGTATGACCATAAAGTCTATTTTAGATTCTCCTATAAATTTGCACAGCGACTGAATGATATCCCTATCCATCTGTCAGCCCTGGGAGATAAACGCTATTGTTTTGGAAGAGATAGTATTTATACCGGTATTTATCATAAATGCTGTAGATGAATGGATCATATATGCTGCAATGGATCCCCGATGGAGTTGCAGGTCGAACATTTATCATTTTTATTAACTCTAGTCAATATTAAACCACTAGGTACAATCATGGTTAATTCTCAATCTTTTTGGTATGACCATTTCTTTTTTTTTTTTTTTAAGTCGGCCCAAGATTCCCACTGAAGTCCTGTACTGCCCTGACCATTTCTTTTCTGTTGAACTTAACACAAGCGTTGGAGAACCATGGGTTTAGAGAGAGGTTAGGTTGTAAAGTGAAATGATCTTTGCCTTTTGAACCTGACTCCCAGGCATATCTACCATGCCATTCACTAATGAAGTATTTTTTAACTTATCCATAAATTTCCTGTAAATGCTTTGCTCTTCCGGAGCACCGGCTTGCTATAGTATCAACTCGTTCATTCCCATACAAACCGACACGACCTTAAACCCATTGAACCTTAAACATGTTATTTGTAGAACTATGAACTTTTTCTATTATTTTTTTATTAGGCTGGATGAGATATGTTGTTGATGTATGTTTTTGAGTGAATTGCATACAGCAGCGGAATTTGTTAGAATTACGATTTTTGTCAAATTATTTCATAGTTCTTATTTACCCATTTCGTATTACTACCAACAATGAGAGACCTTAAAAAATTTTCAATTAAAAAATTTTTTTTTACTAATTTATTTATTTATTGAATAATATAACATTCTGTTGCTTGGAAAATTGCTGTAGAGAAGTAAAATCACATTCACACCATGTGTACAAAAATATATAAAATAAACAGAATCAAAATAACAACTAAATAAAAATCAAAAAGTATTTACAATAAATAAAATAACTTAAAGATAAGTAAAAAAAAACAACAACACATAATTAACAAAATTAAAATAACTTTAGATTCTAAATCCATCTTAAATACTTAATTTCAGTTTCATATAGTTTTCGTGTTTTGTTTTTTTAAGCTAGACTGTTCACATATACATATATAGGTTATTGCGAGAGTGTTATTTGGACTCATGGGACCTTGAAACATGTACTTCCGGTGAAAACTCGGATTCATTTTTTATTAAAATCGCAATACTTTCCCTTACTAAATATTTCATTATAGTAGATTTATGGTTGAATAGTGAAAATTGAAGTGAATTTGGTTAGGGTGTTCAGTAAAATAATAAAAAGTAAAAATAAATAAATGACATATATATTTATTTTTGTCGACGTTTCGACACAAATTTCAGGCCTTGATCAGAAAGTTTCTTCCCGTAATGGTAAGATTAAATTAAAAATTAGTTTCCATAAGATTAAATATTTCATAAATGGGTAAGAGAAAGTAAAAAATTAAGTCAAATGAAACCAATTATATGAGAAGGAGTTAATCGGGGGGTGCGGTCAAATAAATACTAAATTAAAATATATTAATTATTTTAAAATAATTAGTATAAATTAATATATATTTTTATATTTTAATTTAGTATTTATTTGACCGCACCCCCCGATTAACTCGTTGTCATATTATATCAACGGTCAACCATCTCTACATCATTATGAAACCAATTATACTTGCATTTTAATTCCTGGAATGTTTAAACGATTTATAAGACGCCCTACTTACTGTGTAACTGATTTGATTTGTCAAAGTTGTTTAGTCGAATATCAAGACCCATTGCTGGTTGCACTCAGAAGCACCCGCTTACAAGATTGTTAATCATCCTCTTATTTTTATTTCTAATTTTTAATTGTAATAAATAAACGATTAGTATCATCATGGTATAAGGAAGTTCTAGTTGATTGATTATTAGAATTAATTGTGAAAATGTTGAATCTTAATATAGGCTTATTAAACCCTGCAGATATATGGCATAGTAACAAACAAGATTTAAGATTATAAGCATAAAGTTCTATAGTAATAAATTTATTTCTTCATAAAATTATTGCACACCTATTCAAGTCTTATTAATGTCATCTATAAAAGTTAAATGTTATAAAACCGGATAATTCTTAAGTTATAACCAGAGCGCGGATTTTTATGCAGCAAAAAACCGTAGAATATATGCGATGAAAAAATGTGAAGTACACAAACAAAAAAATGCAACGAAAAATCTCAAAAGATACAATCAAACAGCTAAAATATTTAAATGTAGTTAACCCTCTAATGGTAACACTCGAGAGTGAAACGGTAGCAGTAACGCTGGGTCAATCTGACCCTGCAATAATTCTCTTTCATGTTTATATCTTTCATATTAATGTGTGTATATATATATATATATATATATATATATATATATATATATATATATACATATATATATATATATAGTAACATATAAATTTCCTTCCATATAAATCCCGTCAACTCCTGGTTTCCTCCCTTGTGTTCCCCCACTTCGACTACGGCTCTTAGGTGTATTGCGGACTCGGTAGAATTCAAGGCCAAACATAAACGCCTAATGAACTACAATACGTTTTGTTTTCGGAATCTCAAGAGATACGCATATAATTCAGTATTACACCGAGTTGAAGTGGATCTATCTAGCCAACCGCCGCCTGTACCTTGCTACCTTTCTACACCAAGCCATCAGAACTCAGCGACCTTCCTATATTTTTGACAGCCTACAATTTAAATATTCCACTCAATCCCGTCCCACTAGATCTCGTACTTCCGACCTCTATCCACCTCCTCACCGAATTGCGGCGTTTGACAAATCCTTTATAATTCAAGCCGTCTCCTTCTGGAAACCATCCCTCCCGATATCGGACATGCGCAATCAGTTTCCTCATTTAAATCTCTCCTTTTTAAGCACCTAATCCTTTCCCAACCCGATTGTTCATTAAAAGTAGACAACAGAACTTTTTAAGTTCCCCTAGAAATGATTTTATTTACTTATGTTATTTTAATTTCCCATGTTTGTATTATATATATATATATATATATATATATATATATATATATATATATATATATCGTTTTAGTGTTTTTGTTCTATTCTTCTTCCAATATTTAAATTTTAATGAGAATTGTAAATATTTAATTTAACGTACGGCCACAGAGGCATTTTTTATGTATCTATAATTTGTCCTGAAGGTACAACAATCCCAGGATAGTAAAAAAATATTTTCATTTCATTTCATAATATATATTTAATAATTTTTATTACTTAACTAATTTTCTGAAAACAATAAAATAAAAACATAAAACTGAACAAAAAAATTCTTGAAGTACAACACAAAGTAAAAATTAATATAAAACATTAATAAAATACATTAAATTTCAAATTAACACATAAAGTTATATGACACGTAAAATTATGTGACTGGGACTATATAGTCTCCTTCATAACAATATGTGCATATAAAAATTTGTTGCTCTCCAAATGTGGTAACCACCTTTTGGTTCTTGCTTATGACCAGGAAGATGATTATCAAATTTTGAAGACAAGTTCCTTGAAAACTATGATTTCAATGGTTGATTGGTCCAAATAGTGTTACATCTTTCTCCAATAGTAAATCCCCAATAGTACTGTTCACGGGAGGGGCTTTCGGGCTAAAGCCCCCCCCCCTCCAAAATGGTAAAATATAACCATGTTTTATGGAAAAATATATTAAAAAATTATCTCTTAAAGTATTAATGTTCGTGTAATTACATTTAAAAGGACTTCAGGAATCACTAAAACACCATTTCATATAGATAGTTAGTTTCTTCCTTTTTTTCCAAAGTAATTATCGTCATTTTTATGAAAAAAAAAAAGCTTCCGGGCTGAAGCCTCCCCCAAAATTAAATCCTGGATCCGCTAGTGGTACTGTTATAATAGAAATATTTTTTTTATTTACAGTAAGGTTGGGTCAAATTGACCCAAAATTCGAAAAGTACGTGCGTTATTGCGAATAGATCAACAATGCTTATTATCAGAATAAAACCACTTTGAAGACAATTAGTTCAACAATGGATAGGAGGATATCTGGAGTTTGCTGGAGGAAATTCTAGAATTGTATGCGTTATATATAAAAATGTACCGCTCGGGTCAGGTTGGCCCAAGTATTACCGTTTGAGGGTTGAAATTCATTAAACTGGAAAAATCAAACTTAACCACTTAAAAACTTTATTTTTATACCTAAATAAAACAACCGAATCACCTGAAAATGGCCGGATAGCCGAAATGGATAAAAAAAGTATATTTTAATATAGTTTTTATTTTATTTAATTAAATTTCGTCCCTTAAATATACTAGAATATTCGAATATACTGATGTGCCTAAACAGTTCTGAAATCAATAAAAAATGGGAGGAATGATTAAAAATCAAATGAAAATAGTTTCAATTTTTTTCATGAACCAAAATCATTAGAACTAAATTTTGACGATAAAAAACTGGAAACAAAAAAATTTCATACATTAACGGTTCAAAATATAGATGACATGAGACACTTTTTACAAACTACAATTTTAAAGTAATATAAGCTTGCGTTAAACAACAAAAATAAGTAATTATATATAAAAAAAATAACTAATCGACAGTATTGAAAAAAAATAATAATAAAATACAACGAATATAAAAATATTAATTATACATGAGAAACAGTAAGTACGCAAATTTATTAAAAATTCAAAGGCTAATGTCTTAAAGGCTAATGAGAGATATTATTAAAAATTTTTTTTGTATCTCTTAGTCAAAGGACATTTTATTTATTGACTATTTGCTGTATGTGATAGCATATTAAAGAGAAGGAATACATAATCAATCTCTTAGCTAAATGTTTGCACATTAACGTTCATTACTACCTCAAGATATGTAATTTAATGAAAACTATCGAGGAGTGGAATAGATCAGTATCAGATTGGTTTCCGTTGACAATAGGTGAAGATCCGTCTTGTAAAGACAGTTGTAACAAGTCGACACGGAGCTTAAAACTGATTAAACTTACAGAGCCTTATCATTAAAAACTAAAATATTAAAGTAAAAGAAACTTGCTATTATTAATTAAAAAAAAGCAGCGATTGTATTAAAAAATAATTGACAGTAAAAATAAAATGAAAATAGTTTCGTTAGCAACATTTTCTGCAATGAGCTTAGTTGATAAATTTCTAATTTTTCGGTCGTTTTATTTCTGGAAAACATTATCTTCTATCGTTAGAACAAAAACATTTTTGTCTAATCAGAAAGTGATATTTCTACATCGGCAGATATGATGTGATCAAATTTATATTCCCTTATAATTATCTATGTTGTTATCAGTAGAAACTTGTATTACCCATTTTGCAAAAACGACTTTTTCAATAACTGTTTTATTTTTTATACTGTTAAGGTCGATTCAAAATTACCTAATAACTAAAGAAAGCGATGTACATAATTCTAACATTTCAAATAATAATAAATATTACAGCTTGTACAGAAAGTAAGAAATAAACTAAAGTTAAAACTAAGTTTGTTGTTTAAAAGCTATAAAATACCCAGGCAATAAAAAAATACATATTCGAAGTAGTAACAGTTTATAAAATGAACGATTACAGAAGGAAATGGCGGCGACACAACTTTTGGGACATTGTTTGGACTTGTAAGGTTTTTTTTTTTTTTTTATCTGTTAATTGAGATATAATACATTTTGCCACACTTAAGGGCACTGAGTACTAAGGCTGAGTGAGGCACATTCACACCATATATACAATACAAAAAAAAAAAAAAGTAAATAAATAAAAAAATATATATATACATCTATATAACAAAGGCAAAAACTATAATAAACCAAGGAAATGTAACTTAGAGTTAAAATTAAATGAAATACAGAATTTCGTAGCAAAATTGTAAGGAGGTAAACATACTAAAAGTCATCACTCCTAGGTGGTGAGCTAAATGTGGGGGAGGGGACACCTAGAAAGTCTCTTTTTTCGGGTTTTCGCTTATAGAACAGAATAGAATAGAATAGAAAATAATTTTATTCTGGGACAAAGTCCTTTCAGAATAACAAAAAAGTACAAAATTAAAATATTATAGCTGGTCTAAATAAAAACAAACATAAAAAGTAAAAACAAAAAACATTTTAGTTATACATACTATATATAAAAAAATCTATATACAAAACACTTGAAACCATTCCAAGACACTTAAAACTATGTACAGTGTTAAAACATAAATAAACTTATATCAAGAAAACTATCCATCGCCTCCATAAAAACGTTCTCTACAAAATTAAAGCTGCTAAAATTAGATTGAATATATATATTTTTTCTCTATATCGCTTAGTTCCCGAGATATCCGTCCTCAGCTATCGCTAATTTGGAAAAAAATTAGTTTACCTGGTGGTTTTTCACTGTATTTAACTAGCTAACTCTCGATTGCTTCATTTTACAATAAAGCCATGCAGAAGAAAGTTTTTAATAATTAAATTTTCTTCAAGAATATATATTATTTTACTAGTTTATCTTTAACGGTTCAAAAATTATATCAGTTGTAACTTTATATGTCGATTCCGAATATTTGCAAAAAAAAAATAACTTTTATAATATTCGTTATTATTATATTGCTCTAACTCTTTATACATCTGAATCTCTAATTACATATACATACAACAACGTTTATAAACTAATGAAGATAGCGCTATTTTGTTGATTGAAAATGAACCAACGATTGTAATATAGAATTTTATTTTCAATGTTCAATGCACTTTAATTTTTAATTTATATAATTGAAATTTACCACAATTGTAATCATTTGCCTTTTTCATGCACTATGCAATTTAAAATTTGTCTGATTGTATCAAAGTACACTGATTCGTAAATTTATTTGACCATCAAATAAAATATACAATTGCATAAAAATCTGGGTTTTAGCTAAATCTGGTCTAAGCTAACTGAAATTTTTCGTCCCGAACTTCATAAATTTGTAAATAATAATAAATCGTGATATTTCACTATTTATTTCAGATGCAAGAATTTTAAACGTACAAATGAAAGACTGTTATTAATAAATTAATAAAAAACAAAATTTAATAATGTTTTTTTTTGTTTTTTTCAGAGGATATGAAAACATGGTGTATCATAAGTCTAGCCTATCTTGGTTTAGTTGTAGGCAAACCGGCTACTGACGTTGGCTTGCCACTGAAAACATCTACAACTACCAAGGTAAAAAAATGTTTTAAATGTGAAAAAAAAATGTGTATATATATACACATATATATATGTATATATACAGTTATACTATAATGGTATAAGCTCATTTATGAGAAAAGGAAGGATTGACATATTGGAAACTCCAGTATACTCCCGTAAGTAGATAATTTAGATAATTTATTTATTGGCTATTATGTACATCATTTAGCTATGGAGTTTGGCCCATTTGGTGTTAGTAGTGGTTATTATTGAATGGCAATGAAAGCATAAACAAAGCATAAATAAATAAAGATATAAATACGTATACATATGTAAATTGCTATTGAAAGAGAACAAAACAAAATATAAAATATGTATATATATATAATATATTCCCAATAAGTAAATAGAATAAATAAACATATACATAATTATTTCTAAAACCCAAAACAATATAAAAAAGTGTATATCCGAAAATTAATTAACGATTCAATAACATCAATAGTTTTTCCCAAAGCCATATACATATAAATAAATAAATGGTTATTCCTAAAACAATATAATATAGTCCTTACTATATACAGCCTTTAACAAAAAGAAACAGATGTTACTGAGTTTTTCCGCACTATCAATATTTAGAAGATTTTCTAAAGATAATTGTTTATTGTTTTGGACAGTATAATCTCCTAGGTATTTTTCTCTATCAATACTTAGTCTGGGGCATTGCAATAGCAGGTGTTCCATGTTTTGGGTGATATGTTCTTGACACCATCCACATTTTCCCCCCACTTTTATAACCAAAGTGGTATTTTTATGAAAAAGTTACAGCTTTTCCGTATCTGAAATTCTTAATTGGCTAACTAGCCTCAATTTGTTTATATTTACATGGTAAGTTAAATATTCTCGCGGCTGAGGGTTGTTAAAGCTACAAACAGTTCTGTAAAGTGGGTTGTATTTTGAGTTGAGAGCTCTATCAATATCTATAGAGTAGAGATGATTTTTTACTTTTTCGATAATTATGTCTTTATTAGTAAGTAGGTAATTTGGTTTTAGGTCTTTAAAAAGGTCGTCATCAATATAATTATTTCTTGCTATTTTTTTAATTTGTGAGATCCAGTTAAAACCTGAGTCTCTCTCTTTTGTATCTAAATTAATGAGTCTGACAAGGCATTTGCTTGGTAGTCGGTTTTTGAGGCATTGGAAGAAGCTTAATACAAAAATTAATACTTTTCTTCAAAATTTTTACTTTTAAAGGAGTTCGTCCAGATTCTAAGCGAACAATATAATTTGGAGTACATTTGGGCCAGAAATGTAAATACTTCAAAAATTTAGTCTGAATCGACTCTAAGCCTTCCAGGTAATTCAAACTCCAAATCTCGGCTCCATAAAGAAGTGTCGATGAAACCATGGAATCAAATAGGGCCATTCTTACTCCCGTAAGTACGCGGCTGCAATCTCAAAGTAGCCAGGCTTCAGGAGTTGGCAATAAGAACCACAAAGCCAACCACTTACCAGACTAGTTCCCCCACCAGTACTGATACCAGCAAGGATTAAAATGGAAAGTTTAATACGAGCTTTGAAATGATTCTCAAACACATCTGTCTAACGACCATCTTATCTGTTTTTAAACATTTATTAAGTATTTTTATCTGAAATTTATTTTTCATTTATTTAAATTAAATAACTTGCTGGTACCTTTAAAAAATATACAAAGGTGATTGATAAATATGATAACTTTCTTTTTTTTTTATTAATGTTATTTATTTGATTCATAAGGCCAGAAATATACACTTAATATGTCTGATAGGTGATTTGTTATCGACTTCTCATATGAAACAAACGAGAAAAAAAAAATATTATGTGTTATTTATAATTAATTTTTTACTTTAAATCGTAAAAAAGAGGATCCTCTTTTTTTTTTTTAATTAATATTTCTAAAAACAAAAATATCCTTTTTTTTATGAAAAAGAAATATAAACATTAGAAAGATTTATTCTGTCACTTAAGACAATAGGAATCAATTCACATGGTTCCTTATCATCTTAGATTATGAAGTTTTGAAAAAGCAGTTTTTTTAATAAAAATAAAAAGTATGTTTTCATAATAAATTTATTACAGAACGTCTCTACGGCAATTCCTTCTTGGTGTTTTTCTTTTCTAAGTCCTCAGAACCAAAAACACTCCCTGCATCTTAGAAACTGCATATAGAAGTTTGTAATATATCGTTATTTTTGCAGAAAACACAGGTACACTCAAGTACTCAAGGAGCGAAAAATCTCTCCTCCCATGCCCACATTTGATACTCCCAGTCAGTCTCATTTAACTTCGAATCCATTGATCGGACGGAAATAATAAATTTGAATGAAAATACACCTCATGAAATTTTACACAAAAAGTGCTGTATTAATAATTTAGCTAGTTCTTACCGGTTTTGAGTAAATGGCTTTCGTAGTTAAGAACAGTTTGAAAAGCTGCTCTACCTTTAGACTAAAAAGGTTATTTGTGGGAAATAATATATAAAGTTTTGCCCTTCACAGATTTTTTTCTTTTTATGATCAGGAATAAGAATCAAAAGAGTTCCTTCCTCCCTGATGGATAAAACATCCCCTAATTTGCGAGAAAAAAACTCTCCTCCCACCTCCACATTTGATACTCTAGTCAGTTTTTCTCATTTAACTTCGAACCCATTGATCGGACGGAAATAATGAATAACAACGAAAATACTCCTCATGAAATTTCGCACAAAAAGTGTTGTATTAATAATTTGGCTAGTACTTATCGGTTTTGAGTAAACGGCTTTCGAAGTTGAGAACTGTTTGAAACGTTGCACAACCTTAGACTAAATAGGTCATTTGTGGGAAAAATTTATAAAGTTTTGCCATTCACAGAAGTTTTTCTTTTTAGGGCCAGGAACATGAATCAAAAGAATTCCACCCCTACATTTGACACTCTTTGCCAGTTTTTTTTCATTTAACTTCGAATCCATTGATTGGATGGAAATAATGAATAAGGATGAAAATATTTCTCGTAAAATTCAACATAAAATGTATTAATAATTTGGATTTCGAGTAAGCTTTCGAAGTTGAAAACAGTTCGAAGTACTTAGCTAAAAATAACTGTAACGACCTTTGAAAGCCAATGCCTAAAAATTATTTGGTTATTAATAGAAAACTTTTTATGTAAAAGTTTATGAGGAATATTTTCATTCCTATGCATTGTTTCCGGCCGATCAATGGATTCGAAGTTTAAATTAAGAAAACGGACACAAAATGCCAAATGTGGAAATGAGAGGAGTATTTTTTCGCGAATTTTGGGATGTTTCATCCACCAGACAACTGAGAGCTCTGTTGATTCTTTTTCCTGACTCTTAAAAGAAAACCTCCTAAAGGGCAGAACTTAATCAATTATTTCTCTCCAAAACCCTAAAGTCACGAGACTATTCCAATCTTAAGATAATTTGATGACAAAATCCAGAAAAAAAAGTGGCCTACAAACATATTGAGCAGTTTGGCGTGACCTTTACCACCAACATGCCAAAATAACGAGATTATATAGGCTAAACGGCCCAATATTTTTGTAGGCCACTTTTTTTTCGATTTTATGATCAAGATAATGTGTATTTATGAGTTTTAAGTACCTCATTAAATTAATTTATTTATTTTCAAGTTTATTTATTATCAGCCAATTTTACACCAATTTTTAAAATTTTGTCAACTTAAAGACATCACATCTAATTACGACGTTTCGGCTCGTTGAGCCATTTTCAAGTCTAAAAAATTTTTACAATTTACAATCATATTTAAAACATTACATATTTCAACATATAGAGATTCTTTTTATATACCTAAATACCCATCATGTACCTGTCCTTTTCACTTATGCGAATTGCATGCGTCCACTCATAATAATTTTTTTTATTTTTGTCATGTCCACCTTTAATTATTTTATAACATTATTATTACTCAATTATTTCTTATTAAATGATTCAATTAAGTTAAAATTACCTTATCATGTGTCACCGACATATCATCAGTCTCATTTCTATTCAGTGACTGGTTATTCTTAAAGGAGTAGGGGAAGACTATTCATTAAGTTGACAAACTTTTAAAAATTGGTGTTAAATTGTCTGATAATAAATAAACTTGAAAATGTTAATTAATTTAGTGAAAACACACCTCATTTCTGAGAATTTTCGTAAATATAAAATTTGTAGGTTATGATAAGATGAAGCCGTCCACGAAGTTTTAAGCAGATATTAATAATTTGATAAAAAGGGGTCTTATAACATGGACTATAACCTGCACCCTACAGAAAATAAAAATGGGAGACTTTAGTGGAAAGTCCTCCGCACGATGACCATCAATAATCATCATCGACTCTATAGGTGCTTTGGAGATTGCATGTCAAAAACTCCGGGTCTTTGAACTGTAATTGATAGGGCAATATCGACCAACTTAGTCGACAGTTATGGAAAATCATTTATTCATGATAACGGTCAATTCAAAGCATCAACGAAAAAAATAAAATAAAATGTCTATGCTTCAAATAAAAGTATTAGACGAATAACTTACTCCATTTAACTATCTTAAGTTTCGTTGAATATGGTGGGATTATCCTCTGACGTTAACGACTTTCTGTACATAGGATAAATTCGAAGTTCATTTCTTAAACATGTAAAGTACATTAATTAAATAACTAATAATAAAAAAATAGGGCCATTTCTTTCATCCTGAAAAAAAAGATACAAAGCAATATTGTTTATTAATAATACATAAGCTTTATTAATTTATTTCACATATTTGTACGCTTTCGGCCTGATTTTGACCATTTTCGAACTTATCACCTTTATATACCGTTTACCACCTTGATATAATAATAATGAAAGGCTTAACGAACCCGGAGGTTCGATGCCGACACAACCAATCGCTGTCTACACACCTCCCTCCATCGGTCGCCGTCCAAACCCCCTGTCCCTTCAGATCGGCCTTAAAGCAAATTCCCACCTTCGCTACGGTCTACCCCTCGGACGGTTACCAGTCGGCACAGCAGATATTAACCTATTAGGAATTCTTTCGTTACTAATTCCAACAATTTTACAAGCCCGTTTTATTCTACGCGATATAATCGCCTCAATTTATTAACCGGATACAATTCACGTGATTTGGTGTTGTATTACTGTCTGAACTCTTCGGTTAGCTCATCCTTCTTCGGTCCGAATATTCTACGCAAAACTTTATTTTCAAAAACCTTAATACATTGCTCTTCCCTTGATGTAAGCTGCTACGTTTCGCGTTCATAAAGAACGATATGTAGGATAGTGGTTTTATAGTTTTCAAGTTTTAAGTTCCGGGACAGAAGGCGCGAGCTAATTAATTTTGTCACAGAAAAATAACGAGCGTTTCCCGCCTTCAGCCTAACCACCATTAAAAAGAAAATTAAGTTGAAATAGGAACCGGTGTGATTAAGAGTTACTGAAAATAAATGAAGAAAAATTAAAAATGATATTTCCTCTTCGTCATCATCGAACATAAATACACGCCGAGAGGAAGTGATCCTTACACACCTGCATATAGGTCATACACATCAAACCAATGGATACCCGATAGCCCCGAACTTTAATAACTATAAAACGCGTTCGGATTGAATGCCGAGCCAACGAACCACTTAGAATATCTTGTAACTTACCAAACGGCCATACAGATCATTGTACAAGACAATACGAATGCATTTGACAAACTTTTTCAATTTTTGAAACTTGCGAAACTGGACAATAAAATTTAATGATCAACGAAATAAGACAATAATGGCCCCGGTGGTTGACGCCTTTAAACTACATTTTAAAAAATCATTATTGTTAAATTAAATTATTGTTAAAATAAGTTTTCAAACTCTTTAATTGTATATAAACTATTTATTTTTTTATAAATGTTTATAGATATGCATTTTACACCAAAATGTTAAAGTAGCCTAATGAAACGTAGAAATAATTAATTAATTACTTTAGAATTCTATTATGAATTTTCATGAAATACTTGACATTCTCACAAATCGCTCCCTCACAAAAAAAATCACAACGTTTTATATTATTGTAAATAAATTGAGTATATAGACGGTAAAACTCCTTGTTCACCCAAAATGAATGTAATTTTAATCTTTGCTTCTTTCTATTAATTTATTGGGTCACTCCTCTCTACCAAACAATGCCTGTACTTAACTCAACTGTTTATTTTATTTACTTTTTTTAATTTCTTACTTAATCCATCATTGAAAACCTTATATTATTTATAACAATCTAAACCTTAATTTAATAATAGAATTGCTAATGAACTTACATGGAAGAATTTGATGAAAAAAATATTAAATAACAAATCACATAGCAGTACAACAATTCACTGTAGACCGTTGTTTTCAGCATTGTGCTCAGTCACATGATTTATCATACTGCAAAGCTCCCATTTTTTGGGGGCTGAAAGGGTAGGTGAAACCACGATTAAATTAATATCACACTTAAACTCCGTTTTATGACTTGGAAACCCTATATTCAGAAAGAAATATCGAAATCCTAAATTCCTCCATATCACAGATAATAATTTCGATTACATATCTTCCCTTGAAAGTTGGATGTCTGTCACAATCAAATTTATACCTTTTTTTTTTTAGAGCCTCTCAAAGATCACTTGTTGAGACCTAACCGTCATTTTTTATTTTACCTATCACGATACTAAACACTATTAGAAGTTTATATTTTTTTATAATAAGTTTTGATCATTTTTTAAATTTTATCGTCTAATAATAGTAAAATTTAAAAAAATGGGAAAGCTTTGATCAACAAATAGTTTGTTGAAATATACTATTTAAAAAATTTTGTCAATAGAATTCTTAAAACGTTTCGAAATGTTACACCATTCAGAAACATTGCTATTAGGGGTAAACAAATAATTTATTTTCAACAGCTAAGGAAATTTCTTTATTGAATATATTACAATCTGTCACATTTAAGGACAATGGTAATAGTGATAAATAGTAGCTCATTCATACTATGCACAATAAATAATAGTAATAAACAGCAATAAAATAGTACTAAACATAAATGTATATAAACTAAAAGATACTAAACTAAACAAAAATAAACTAATCTCACAAAATAAATACTTTAAAACATACATTCTTTTATACAATATTTACAAAATTCATTCACTCAAGATCTCCGAGCCAAGAATTTCCCAACACTCAGGGAGGGAAAGGCAGAACTCTAGGTGATCCCAGCGTCTTTCATTCAGCCGCATCACTGGACCAATGAAGGCTGAGCAGAGACACTATAACCACACATACATGGCTTGAGTGAAGAATCTGGCCATTGCCAGAACTCCAATATTGAACATATAATTAAATACAAAATATATTGAGCCCTGACAGGAAAAAAAAATACTAAACAAAAAAAAAATTGATTATTCTGTGATTATTCTGATTAATTTATTTATGTTTTTGATTTACAGACAAGGAACAGGAGACAAGACACTTCTGGTGAGTCGACATTTTTAAGTATGTTTTTAGGATTAAGAAGTTATCTGTTACATATCTCTAAACCTCTATAGGATTGTGAGCTTACGTGGAAGTTACAGAAGGCAACATTTTCAAGGCAAAGAAGATAAAGCATTGATAAAGATCATTCATTAAAAAAAAAAAACAGGTCTATGCGAACAACCGAACTATCCCTAACGTAAGATTGGTGTTAGTGCGATAATCGTCATCGATAATGCCATGATAGCAATGGCATTGCTAACAAACGTTTTCTCAAGCTTCATCTGTCATGTCGTGTTTATGCAATTGTGATTAGTTTCATTTTGAAATAAAACAATTTTATATCAATAAATATTCGAAAAAAAACCTACGGGACTACGACGCTATAGGGCGGGACTTTTTTTTTAGTATAAGTAATTATTTAGGAAGAAAAAGAAAGGAAACTAACTATATGAAATAATGTTTAATTGATCCTTAAAGGAAGAAAAAAAACAATACTTTTAGAGAAAAATATCTTATATTTTTTCTAGACACGTGCTTACATTTACTATCTATACATACACTATAATTTAAAAAGAGAATATATTGTGACTGTTTAATTATTTAGTTTAGCTCAAACACAAAAACAAATATGAACCAATGAAAAAAAATATTATTTTTCCATTCCGGAGGGCTTCGAAAACGACTTCTCCTCCCCCGTAGATTTCGCTTAGAAAAATAGTTCTGAATCGGATACACCTGATGATCCATCATCATTATTATAATTGATCGAAATTGCCAGAATTTCAAGATTTAACTCTATTATTTCGAAAATATGTTAAGACCAATTGACTGATACGATATATTTTATTTTATAAGATAAAGACCGGAGACTGGCGATATCAGCCTTAATACCATCTTGTAATGTAAATAAACATAGCAATTGTATATAAGGCAGATTATTGGACGAATAAAGCAGTGTTTATTCAGAAGTCGTGAGTATTGTTTCTCGTTCCTCTTTCCTTCTTTTTTTTTATTTTTACAAGCCCGGAGACGCTTAACTGGTGCCGAAACCCGGGAGAACGTCAGGAGAACACGGAAGTAAAATTTTTTTTTCTGTCTTTATTTTAATTTTTTTTTTTTCTCTTCTCCTAGTCATAAGGAAAAGACGAGATGCCGACAGAGGGCATAATTCGACCAGGAGTGTTGAACGCACCTGAAATGCCGCAACCTCAGGAAATGCCGATAGCGCAGATTCCTCAGATCGCCCCTCAGGTTCCGCAGATTCCGCAGATACCTCAGATACCGCAAGTACCGCAGATACAAGAGATCCCTCCCTTACCTAGGGACACATTGGCAGAGGCGCATGCCAATGCATTGGAGTGGATGAAGATAAGGGCAGCAACCACGCAGGATCTACGGAGAGCAATCGCAGACCTGGAGCGATTCGGGGGCGAGATAGGTGAACTTAATCACTTCCTGAAAGGCGGAGACCGCCTCATATCAAGAATCGAAGCAAAGGTGGCGGAGGACCTCGTGAACCTGGGAGACGCAGAAGCACTGAAGGCAGCTCTCGTGTGCCGAGTGAGGAGGAACATCCTCAACCAAATCCAAGCGGACGAGGAGACACCATGGCCAGTGATTAAGGAGCGTTTGAAGAAGGCTTTCGGAGGGGGCCGATGGACGCCGGAAGAAGATATCTTCCAAATGTTTAGGGAGTGTCGGTCCCAACGCCAAACAAGAGGACAGTATGCGGGGGTACTAGTGGCGAAGTACAACCGCATAACTGAGAAAATGCGTGAAACCATGAGTGTGGGAGAGGTCGAGGCTAGGATGGAATTCCTTTCGACAATACTCAAGGTTCAGTTAGCTAAGGAGACTGGGAGAAGGGACGGACTGCCTAGAGAGCGATCGTTCCTCGAGTGTGCCCAAGAAATGATAGATCTGAGTGCAAGAGAGGAAGAGACGCGGATGGAAGTAGAAGAACCAGGGTGGACCCGAGTGAGTGACAGACGACCCCGGACAGCCCAGATAGGGTGGAGGAAGAGGGAAATGAAACACCCGAACGGAGAAAAAGCCACGACGGGCGAGAGAAGATCCGGACAGTCCAGGCCTAGGAATGGACCCCGGAGGGAAGACCGAAAATGTCACGGGTGCGGGAAACCGGGACATTTGGTAGCACAATGTCCGCGCACTAGATGTTTCGAGTGCGGGACTGAAGGGCATATTGCCAGACAGTGCCCGTACATGTTTCGCAGGAGGGAGAGACCTCTAGACGAGCCAATGGAGGTGAACGCTCAAAAGTTGAAAAAACGAGCTAGGATGCAGCAGAGAGACGGATCTTCGGAAGAGGCAACCGAGGAGTCGGGGACGTCGGGAACGGAGACTGACGAGCCAGCCAGCAGTGGAGGCGAAGGAGGCAGGAGCAGCCAACGGAGCGAGCAACGACGAGCGACGGCGGTAAGGAGGAAGCGAGGTGGCATCTGAGAAGGGTGTCAGCAGAGAGGCGACCGCACAGCAACCTGCAACAATATTAGAGGTAAGCCATGCTGGTTGCCGATTATTGAAGTAGATGGGGGAGTGAAGTGTCTCGTGGACACAGGGAGCTCGAGTACTATCTTGACTCGGGGGGCGTTGGGGAGAGTGTGCGGGAGCGAGAGGGTACTCCGGATACAAAACTGTGGCTGCCAGCTAATCACTCTGGGTGGTCCCTGTAAAGTAGAAGGGGAAGCGTCAATTACGCTTGACCGGTGGGCAGGGAAGAAGGGGGAGCTAAGGGTGCATGTGGTAGAGAGCATGGCGCGGGAGTACCAAGTCATAATAGGGTGTGATCTGTTAGGACAGGTAGGGGTAAGCATTAGAAACCGTAGAGGAGCTTGGAGTATCAGGCTGGGAAAGAGGAAATTTGGATGTATAGGGGTCGCGAGAGAAAGAAGGGTGCGGATAGGAGCGGTGAACAGGGTGGAGGACTGGAGAAAGGCGTTACAAGCGGAGTTCGTAGATATTTTCTTCAGGGAGGGCGAGGTATTGGGGGTAACAGGGAAGACGGTACACGAAGTTCCACTGAAGCAAGATAGGGTGACCTACGTAAAGGAAAGGAGATACCCGCAGGCGATGAGGCAGCATATTCGGGAGGAATTGGAAAGCCTGAAAGAGCAAGGGATCATAGTCGATAGCACCTCGCCATTTAATAGTCCCCTGTGGGCAGTGAAAAAGAAGGCAGCGCCAGGGGATAATAAGGAAAAATACAGAGTGGTAGTGGACTATCGTAGGTTGAACGACAACACGGTAGACGAAAAGTACCCGATCCCTAGATTCGAAGATATACTTGATAGGTTGAGTGGGGCCGTGGTGTTTAGCACGTTGGACCTCAAGGCGGGATACCACCAAATACGGATGCACCCGAAGGACCAACATAAGACGGCGTTTACATTCGAAAGGGGGCATTACGAATTCACCAGAATGCCGTTTGGTCTGAAGAATGCGCCCATAACGTTTCAACGCCTGATGGACGAATTTCTGAGGGGGATCGACGACTCCGTATGTCAAGTATATATGGACGACCTGCTGATTTTTAGCAGAACGGAAGCCGAACACGTGGGGCATTTGAGGTCGGTATTCGAAAGGCTGCGACAATTCGGGCTGAAACTGTCAAGTGAGAAGTCCCTGTTGGGACAAACGCGAATCAATTTTTTAGGCCACACTATTTCTAGCGAGGGGGTCAGACCGGATGCGGCAAAGGTGGAGGCTATCACACGAATGGCGGTGCCACGGGACGTTAAAGGGATTCGTAGGCTTCTCGGGACGCTGAATTATTATAGAAGATTCGTACCTGAGATGGCAGAATACTTGGTACCTATCAATAACTTGCTGAAGAAAGGCGCGAGGATCGTGGTGACACCGGAAATGGAAAATAATATTCGGAAATGCATGGATAGGTTGCAGGCAGAACCCGTATTGGCGTTCCCGGATTTTGAGAAGCAGTTCAACGTCACCACCGATGCGAGCGAATACGCGTTGGGGGCCGTTTTATCTCAGGGCAGAAGTGAGGGTGAACGTCCGATAGCATACGCGAGCCGACGACTTACGAGCGCGGAATCACGGTACAGCGCGTTAGAGAGGGAGCTACTCGCGATAGTGTGGGCCATCGACCATTTCAGGCCGTATATATTTGGGAGGAAGTTTCGAGTCCACACCGATCACAAACCCCTTCAGTGGGTAGGAAAACTTAAGGAAACCTCTGCGAGGGTCACGAGATGGAAAGAATTCCTTAGTCAGTACAACATGGAGGTGGTGTATAAGCCGGGAAAGGAAAACGTGGTGGCAGACTGGCTCTCTAGGGCCATCATGATCAACGCGGTAGAAGAGGACGGAGGAGGTCCATCGCGGGACGTGCGCCAATTCTTGAGGGAATGGACTCCTGAGGGTGAAGGGGCAGATGATACCGTCAGTATAGAGGACAGGGAGGGGTCCCCGGAAGAAGATAGCTCAGCGGAGGAAAGACCAGAGGCGATGGAGGAAATAGACGAAATCATCAACGACAAGCATAGACAGGTAATCTGGAAAACCAGGACAACAGGGATCATGAAAATAGATTACCGAAGGTACGGGAAAAGTAGGATTCGCGTCATTTGGTCGCAACCCGGGGTGAGCGAGGAGCAAATCCGTACGGCACTGAAGGACGCCACGGAGCCAGGAAAGACACACCATCTCTATGTTGGGAACAACACGGTATGGGAGAAAATAAAGCGGATGTGGAGATCCGAGCGGATAGGCATGGATAGAACGATCATCCGGTGCAAGTATGCAGTGGAAACCGTACAGGATGAGGAGCAGCAACAAGCAATTACATTGGCATACCACCAGGGGAAGACCAACCACCGAGGCGTCAACGAGACGTTGCAGGCATTACGGCGAAAGTATTTCTGGTGGGGAATGAAAAAATCTATCCAAGGAATCATCGGGAAATGCGAGGTATGTATGCGCACAAAGTATGATCGACACCCCCCAGAGGAGTTCAGGAAGAGACACCTACAGGGAATATGCCGCTACAAGACCTCCAGATCGATACATTCACCTGGAAAGGGTTCAAGTGGGTCACGGTCATCGACACCTTTAGTAAAGTAGCTATGGCACATCAGGTCATGGACAAGTCTGCCAATGCAGTTGCGGAAGCCCTACAAATCTGGATACAGTTTTACGGAGTTCCCGAGAGGATCACATCAGACGGTGGTAGAGAATTCGACAATACCGCGATTAGGGAGGAGGTGAAAAGGTTAGAGGTTGTGTGGCATTATAACACACCGGGACACCCTAAGAGTAGAGGAGGAATCGAACGCTTGCACAGCACGTTGAGTGACCACATCCGTGTATATCAGGGAGAGAAAGGGTTGGAGCCGGATGTTGCGATGAAGAAAGCCGTAACAGCTTACAACCATTCGATCCACTCCGTAACGGGATTTTCACCTGTGGAAATACTATTCGGGATGCGCAGGCCAAGGAGAGATTGGGGGGAAACAACGACCAATGAACATCTCGTAGAGCAAATCCAGAATACTAGGGTAGAGGTAGGAAAGACGTGGGGGAAGGTAGCGGGGAGAATTCAGCGGGAAAAGGAGAAGCGGGTAGCGCGGCAGAATGTGCAGGTACGTGACCGAATGGGAGAATTAAAAATCGGAACAATAGTGTATCGCAGAATTGGAACCAACAGAGGGAAACAATTGTTACGGTACGAGGGCCCATTCAGAGTGATTGCTATTAGGGAGCATAATCTGGTAACCATTGAAAGCATTAACGAACCTAAGAAGAGGAGAACTGTTCATATTGAACAATTGAAGCTCCCAATGTTAGAACCGGTACAGAAACCAATTGATTCGTAGTACCCTTATCGCGTATTATAAAAAAATATGTTTTTTTTATTATTATTACTGTTGATGATGTCATTTTTTTTTTATTATTTTTGTTGTTCTTGTAAATAAAGATATGGCAGCATAATAGAGGTGATTGTAATTTTTATAGGATTAAGAGCTCTGTTCCATTGTTAATAAGACGTTGTGTGTTTACTTTCTGTGGTTTATTTCTTTTTATTTATTTCTCGTTCCAGCGGAGTGGAACTGAGGTTTGGTGTACTTTAAGTTTATACTGGTACAAATAATTGTAAAGGGTTAAGGCTGATACCGGTGGCTCCGATCTGGGAATTTATAAGTTTCCGAAAATCCTATTCGTAAACTGGTGGGGGGGAGATAAAGACCGGAGACTGGCGATATCAGCCTTAATACCATCTTGTAATGTAAATAAACATAGCAATTGTATATAAGGCAGATTATTGGACGAATAAAGCAGTGTTTATTCAGAAGTCGTGAGTATTGTTTCTCGTTCCTCTTTCCTTCTTTTTTTTTATTTTACAAGCCCGGAGACGCTTAACTTATATACTGTAAAATAGAGTTACTTTGGGATTGGAGAGTGAGTTTATTGTATAATTGTGGGTTAATGGTTGACTGTCGTGAATAATGAAGAGAAGGATGGTTGAGGTGATCAGTCAGAAATAAGAAGACAAAAACAAATAATAATATTTATTTTAACATTTGCCGACGTTTCGACCTGAAGTTCAGGCCTTCATCAAATCTAAGGAAAGAATCAGATAACAAGGTATGAGAAACATAAATGATGTAGGTAAAAAAAATTAAAGTAAAATGATGTGGGTAGAATAATGACAATAGTAGGAACTGAGAGATAAATAATAATAACCGTTACAAAGTGTGGAATGCATTGGAGTAAACATAATCAAAAAAGGTGGCATAAGTATTAAAATGGTAATCATAGAATAAAATGTAAACAAAAAAGGAATATGAAGTTATACAAGAAATGAGAGTTTATTTTATGGTTTATCTTTAATATGATATTTCCAGACTGTAACATGATAAAAACTCAAGGAAAGCTATCTCGATGCAAAAATTTTTATTTTTAGTCCCAAAGTAACCCAGGTTTACGTCACATTTTTTATTTTCTAATTCAGGATGATTGCAATTGGAGGATGTATTAATAAATACAACTCCTCTATATCAGAATGTATTATAATTGGTAATTGGTTGACTGTCGTGGATAATGAAGAGAAGAATAGTGGGGGTGGTCAGTCAAAAAGGAAGGCAAAAATAAATAATAATATTTATTTTTTACATATGCCGACGTTTCGACCTGAAGTTCAGGCCTTCATCAGGGCTAAGAAAATAACCAGATAACAAGGTATGAGAAACATAAGTAGTGATGGTAAAAAAATAATAGAAATAAAAAAATTAGAAAAATAAAGTAAATAAATATAAAGTAAAATGAAATTGTTAGAATAATGACTACGAACTAAGAGATAAATAATAATAACCGTTACAAAGTGTAGAATGATGAAGTAGGCATAATCAAAAAAGGTGACATAAGTGTTACAATGGGAATCTTAGAATAAAATGTAAAACATAAAAAAGAAATATGAAGTTATATAAGAATTGAAAATAAATAGTAAAATTAAAACATTGAGAATGGAGTAGTTAGATAAAAAATTGAGATATTGTAAAGTCTATCAAGATGTACAGACAATGTATAATATAATAAAGAGTTAAAAACAGAGAAAAGGAATGAAAGGAAGGAGGGAAGAAATTGAGAAAGCTGAAATAACAAAGAAATAAAAGAAGTACTACCTGTCTCCTTAAGTGTTGCAGGGAGAATAAAAGTCGTTACAAGTTACAAGTTACAAGTTCGTTACAAGTTCTGTTATTTTTTTACCATCACTACTTATGTTTCTCATACCTTGTTATCTGGTTATTTTCTTAGCCCTGATGAAGGCCTGAACTTCAGGTCGAAACGTCGGCATATGTAAAAAATAAATATTATTATTTATTTTTGCCTTCCTTTTTGACTGACCACCCCAACTATTCTTCTCTTCAGAATGTATTATAGTATTGTTTTACAATTATGTATTGATGTATTGAGAAAATAATTGTTTTATTTTATTAGTTTTATTATTTCAGAGGTATGTGACTTCGGGACGGACACAGACTTGATAATGTGCGGTTGGACAAACAGGAATGGAAGTGCGCTGAGGTGGGAACTTGGTGCTGGGACCTTGTCCAATTGGCTGGGTGGCCCTACCAAGGATGCGAGTGGTGGAGAAGAGGCTGAAAAGGGTAACCCAAAACTTTCTTTTACGAGTATATATATATATATATATATATATATATATCATTATGAACATTGTACATTATTTTAGAGCAATCCTTCTTTTAATCAAGTATTCCTGAATATCTACTGAGCAATAATGAACAAATTTAATTAATTAAATTTGTATTAGAATAATGCCCGAATCTGCATTGATACAAATTCAATATTTATTATGGCTAACTCCTTGTGAAATTTCGAAACAGGTGGTTACGTCTTTTTTGAAACATCGCTACTCGCCGCACCAGTTATGCGAGTCGACGACATCACCATCCGTGAAGGGCAAAATGCTTACATGGAGAGCCCAATGCTTAGTAGCACAGGTCCAGAAGGAAAATGCATTGGCTTTAGGTAACTATTTCAAATTTATCATTATAAAAATTACATCTACCGTATATAAAACTAGTAAACTTGGATACAAAAAAACACTAGCGGATCCAGGATTTAATTTTGGTGGGAGCTCCAGCCCGAATATATATATATATATATATATATATATATAATATATATATATATATATATATATATATATATATATATATATATGAATGTGTTATATCATATATCACTATAATTATTGTCCACGTGACAGATTGTTATATTTCTGTTATATTATTGTTATATATATATATATATATATATATATATATATATATATATATATATAACGATAATTAATTTGAAAAAAAAAAGAAAGAACTTAACTACCTACTTGAAATGGTGTTTAAGTGGTTCTTGAAGTCCTATTAAATGTAATTAAACGAACAAGAATACTTTAAGAGATAGTTTTTAATCTTTTTTTCTGTAAAACATGATTATATTTTATCTTTTTTTTGGGAGGAGGGCTTTTTAGCCCGAAAGCTCCCCCCCCCCGGTAGGTCCGCCTGTGCAAAAAACTCTTAACCAAAATCGGATCTCCTAAAAAAATGCATCTATTTCCCCGTAACACTTTCGCTTCAACGACCTGATTCCGTTAATACGAACTGCGAACTAATTTTTGACACTGAGAAATAACTTCGTTACAAAGAACTTGAAAGGTATGGGGAAGTTCTTACGATAAGTACTGAGCTCATCGATGGCATGGGATCCGTCTCTAAACATGGCGAAACCATGACATCGATATGCTCAACACGGAGTTCAGAAACTTTTAGGAACACATCACAACGCCTCAGTTAACGAGGACCTTAGATTATAATTTTATCAAGTTCCTTGAATTCTTTTATTTATATATTTTTTTTAAATTTATTTATTTAGAAATATAACAATCTGTCACGTGGACAATAATTATAGTGATATATGATATAACACATTCATACCATATACACAGAAAATATAGAATTAACAAAAGTTAAATAATAATCAAAATCTGTTTTTTTATATTAACTACATTGATGGTTTATTGATAATATCTTGCGGTTTTCACTCGGAAAGTCTTTACTCTTTCTCTATCTAGCCAAAATTCTAGAAATCGTATTTTCGCGAAAGTCATTGAGTTGTCCAACTATTTCGAAATGTTTACTAATTATAAATTATCAGTCCAGTTTCGTATCCCTCAAGTTAAAAAAACATTCAGTGAGTAACGTAATATTAATATTTTCTTATTGATTAAAAATATACAAACAATAAAAACGAAATGTGATATATTTCTATATTTGAATGTAGACACATATTTACAATCACATCACCTGATTGTAATAAATAATGTAATAGAAAACATCACATAGATTTAGTCTTTTCGAATTAATCTTTACTAACTGTAAGATCAGTTACCTTTTTTTTTTTTAGAAGTTCCACCCTTACAAATCCATTCATCATTGACAAGGCACTGGTATACTCAGATATCTCAGTAATAGTAATCCAACTCAGTAGTAGTAATCCGATGTAGGTATCAGTGTATATCAATCGAACAATAAAGAAATGATAAGTGCTACCGATGGGGTATCGATTTTGTAGTAGTGTTCAGTGGAGGATATCGAAATATTCAATCTATCCATGGGGTGGTTGACCCCTCTATACCTACGTGTCGAAAACCTCTAAAGGTGTTTAAATTGATAATAACCGTTTGAACGGTAATTGAACTTATGGATTATTTTATGATTAATATTATTACAGTATATATATTATAAAGTTTATAAGTTCATAAAATTAAATTAAATATAAGTTTAAATTAAAGACATTGAAGAATAGTCTTGTTTTTCAAACTAGCTGGGCCTCTTGGTGAGAAACTACTTGAAGATTCCGGCTCTATGAGGTTGGAAATGAAAGTATGTTAATTTCGCAAAATAGTCTTCGAATGTAACGAATCAAATAAACATTTTTTCTTTATAAATATATATATTGGGTTCACTAGCGGATCCAGGATTTAGTTTTGGGGGAGGTTTCAGCCCGAAAGATTTTTTTTTTAAATATATAACGATAATCACTTAAGAAGATAAAAAAAGGAACTAACTACCTATATGAAACAGAGTATAAGTGATTCTTTAAGAACTATTAAATATAATTACACGAACAATAATACTTTTAGAGGTAATTATTAAATATTTCTTTCATAATACATGGTTATATTTTACCATTTGGAGGGACGGGGGGAGGCTTCGGCTCGAAAGCCCTCCCCCCCCCTCCCGTAGATCCGCCCGTGATTGACATATAAGTCCTTTGGGTTTTTCAGGGTTAAATAAAGCTCAATATATTATAGGCATAAAATTTATTTTAATCTACAATAAATTGACCATTGTTTAATATGACTTTATGGTTTATGATGTCCTCTTCCGTTTGGAATTTCTTTCCATTCATGGAGTTCTGCAGAGACCGAAATAAGTGATAGTCACTTGGAACTAGGTCTAATGAATAGGGAGGGTGGGGTAAAAAATTGGTGCCGATCTCCATTTTCAGATACCCGATGCCACTCTGTACAGCTCTTTCATATCCTGAGTTTTACTTTTATATTTCACGTACCCATAATTTTCTAAAAATATTTCCACACGAAATGTTAAGGGTCTACTAATACAAGCCTAATAATATACAATATTAACTTCATTTTTCGATGAGTTTCGTTATAGATGTTTCAGATAGAACTTGAAATTTTTCCAAAAGGTCCATTTTTCACCAAAATGATTAGTATGGTTGAATTTTATACATAGTCGTAAAATGGAGTTGAAAGTGATGCAAACGTATAACGTTAACAGATTCGATGGGTGGGGAAAATGTGGTAATAGTTCTAAATGAAGTTGTACTGTCGTTTTTACTTTTACTTCTCTACATATTAATATACCTGCCTACTCTAAGTAGAATGGTAAGTGAAATATGTGTGATGCGCAAACCGTACCAGTTTTTTTTTGTTTTGAAATACTTGTAAAAAGTTATAGATTGTACTAAAATACAATCTGGCGAGAGAAATGAAAAAAAAATACCGTAAATGATACAATTCGGAAATATATTACTGCATTTTCTTCTGTCAAAGACAATTTCCTCCATGTTGGCCCATTCACCCTCCGCTCTCATCCCTCGCCAGTTTAATATGGATCTGTTGCTGGTATTCATATATGTATTGATTTGAATGAGAGGATGTTAATAAAGGGCCATGTTACAGAGGGGCTAGATTGTGGCCTAATTTTAAGAATTCTTTCTACAGCTTCTCCCTGGATGGCCTCAGTGCTTCAGGACTTCGCGTTGTGCTCCAGCCGGTGGGAAAGGATGGCAGACCTGAATCCTTCTTCCGTGTTCTCTGGGGCTCCAAGGATCCAACAAACAAGATATGGGTGTATTCCGAAGTTCTCTATACTTACAACAGAAACCACCAGGTATTCTATCAATCAATAACAATTTACAATCTTGTTAGTCACTATGTAGAAATAGATATTTCGACATAAAAATAAGAGTTGAGCCGGAGCTAAACGATACCTTTGAACGATCGACGAATGTATAGAATCATCTTCTGGCCGAATGTCGAACTCCGTGCACGGTTATCGGATACCTATCGATATGTATATGTTATCGAGACTTTTCTTCCATTTAGTTCATGTAAATATTTTTCTTATTCGATGAGAGTGCCTGTATCGTGTCGAAAAGTCAGTATTAGTCCCACCATCCTCACATTAAGTATAAGAATTGTAGTTTGAAATAATTTTAAATGAAAACATCAGTCGTAAATGTAATGCCTTTTATTTGTATCGGAAGGGCTGCGATATAAGTGATGTGGATTTTTTTTTCTTTTATTTAATAAATACACGTCAATCCCCCTCCCTCCACCCCAAGGCCGATGTCACTTACCCCCCTTATCTCTCCTCCTTAAAACGGAGCGTATTGAAGTAAACTTATACAAATTTTAGTTTCTTTTTTTTTTTCCTTTATATCTTCGTTTGAAAGTTATCTTTAATTGAAATCTCATAAAAATATGGTCACCTTCAAAAATTCATATCCCCGTAAATATGTGCCCTCCTCAAAAATCCACAACTCCGTAAAAATGCCACCTCCTTCTCGGCACTCTTGTTCCTGATATTTAAAGTTGAATAATAAAGTTATAGTGATATTTGTACTATAGAATGTTAACAACCATCATCTACTTATCGATGCCCACCTTCTACTACACCTTATACTTTCTAAAGTGGTGGTTTCTTGTAATGTTTCGAATTAGCCTCATGGTAGAAAGAATAAGAAGAAATCTCAATGTAAGAATTGAAGGTGTATCTGTGATATTAAATTAATTGCCAATTATTAGTAGGGTCATTCCAGCTATTAATATTGCATATTGGAAATGAAATAACTACAAAAATTGTTTTGTCTCTTCGTATTAATTAAATCAGCATTTTGTTTTAAAAAGACAAATTGATATTTCAATGTTTATATTGTAGTATTTACTTAATATTTAAACTGTTTCCGTTTGTCATTTAAAATTAGCTGGATTTCGGTATATTTGAATCACTCTTTAAAATACTATTGATGAAAAATACTCTTGTTACATCATTCAATGACTCAATTTTATCTGATTTGATGAAAAAAAAAAAAGTAAATGAAACCTAACAAAGTAACTGTTATCATTTCCGAATACTCTTCTCCGAAATGATAACATAACCTACACCCGTCGGACTAACGACTGCTTCACTACTTTTGGAATGGTCAGGACGAAGCAGTATGGATACGGACGGTTTGCTTAGATTGCGGAGCAATGCTTAACTGTCAGCAGTCCCTGCAGTGGGCGGTACCAGCGAAATAGTACCTTAAGAAAGTAACCGTTTGGCACTTCAGATATACATTCTCTTTCCCCCTGTTGTGTCTTTTGTAATTTTTATAGCGCATTTTATAGGCAGAAATATGAAAACTGGCTATGTGAATCACATTCGTTTGGCTATTGCTTTGTAACTAAATATTATTTCTTGTTGATTCTGGTAAGTATATGTAACTTGCTGAGCTTTGGTGGATTTGGAAAGGCATTTGTTTATACCTGACTCAGACGTTATTTCCGCCTTGTCTATAATATTAACTAAGATAATAAATTATTTAATATGTGTGATTTATTAGTTATACATATATTATATATTAGTTATACCTTCTATCATACTATATCATAAATATATATATATATATATATATATATTCACAAGGGAATAATTATTTTCAGATTGTATTTGAAGGAATAGCCAAAGACTTACCAGACCCTCACCGAAAGTACAGAGGCTATGTTGCAGTAGATAATATTGTGATTAAACCTGGTTCAGAATGTAGGGGGCATTGTACATTTGAAGGAGGATTTTGTGGCTGGATTAATGAAGAAAACGATGATTTTGATTGGTCATTGGTAAAATTTATCTACCTTCATTGCTTTAATACAACACGTATTCAACAGAGCTACAAGTCATTATAACTCTGTTACTGAATGCATGATGTATATATTTATAAATTAGTGTGTTTGTATATAAAGTGCTGGACAAGATTATATTATCACTTTATTTATGTAAAAATTACTCCATATCTACTGCTGTTTTTGAAATTATACTAGTAGGTTATAACAATGAGGGTTTAAGTATAGTTCAATAAAAATATGAATGATCCCTGGGTTATCTTTTTTTTTTTTATCACGGTTTAATTCTTTTAGTCACTATAGTGACAATGATGGCATCAGGAGATTTCTTCACTACCAGACCTAATTTAGTCTTCTACTGATATAGCGTATCTCTTCTCTCATAGTAGAATTGTTTAAAAACATTTTAATGATTCTGAACAAAAATTATTACAATTCTTTAAGAGCAAATACACTATATTAATGTATTCAGCAGGTGTGAAGTTGCCTGGAGCTCTAAATATATACAGCATGTTCACCATATCACTTTGGAAGGTAAAATAAAAAATGTCTGAGCTCATCCATATGGATGAGAGATTTATTCACATTAAGATCTTATGGATCATTTGGCAACAGCAACCAACTCAAAATGCCAGTAAGTAAAATTTGCCAGGTATCAATTTCCAATTAGATATTGGGATGAAGACTGACTGAAGCAATACTAAGTGCCAGACACCCTTAGTTTGGTCTTCATTTGATCAAAGCTCAAAAAGGAAACAGATTTGAATTTGTATAACACATTGATTCGAGTTTAGAGGCTTCAAAGTGAGTTATTTTTAATGATGATATGTGAACAGGTTAAAGTTTATCAGGTAGTCTTGTTTTCATTTTTTGGTGCCAAAATGAACGATATGCAAAATTCAATATGGCCTCAAGGGTAAAGCATGTTCTAGGATAGTATTCTTTCTGATGAACATATATAATTAGTGGATGTGTTGTGTAAATACTTAATTGCTTAAAAGTATTTAAAACAGTTGGAGTAATATTTCTGAGGGCCATTAGCTCCATAATTTGAAAATAGTTTCTTGCTGAAGCTTGAAAATATATAATAACACAGAGCTCAAATTGTAGTTGAGTGCCTCTAGAAGATTAATATGAGTGACCACTATAAAACCCAGACCTTAATTTAATAGAGTATGTTATGGTACTGATCAAGCTAACTTACTTAGAAAAAGTCTTAATTAAATAAAATTATTATAAATTGCTTTAACATAAATTTTGAGGTGATGTGTTAATTTTGTACACACACACACACATATATACACATATTTTGTTTAATTATATTAAATGTATATTGTTAGTTACCTGAAAAGTAAGTTAAACATTTTCAGGGTAGGGGCAGTAGAAATCCTTCAACAGGACCAGCAACTGACAGATCTAGCTTTATGTATGGTGGAATGGAAGGAGGTTATGCATTCATTGATTCTTCATACCCAAGAAGACCTGGTGATGTAGCTAAGCTTTCAAGTCAGGAGTTTGAACCTACAGGTTGTTATTTTCGTAACTGCAAACATAATCCATTCCATTTATTCCACTAACCTAATAAATTAGGCTAAACATATAACGAATATAATCAACGAAGTGTTTATTTTTTCTATTTATACAAAAGCTTCATACAAGTTCTACAGCATAATGTTAGTAATTTTTTCATTGCATTCCTCTATTTATCCCTTGAATGTATGATCCCAATCAATTGATTTTTCTACTTCCTTTCAATGAATTGCTTTAACAAATTCATTTTTATTTATACTATTTCCTTCCAAAAATTGTTTACCATTTATATTTTTAAAATTTGTATACATGTTATTTAATCATTCATCCATAAATATACTAATTTAAAAAAAAGTTTTTGCGGCTCAATTATGCTTAAAACCAAGATTCCTTATTTGGTTGAATCAGATGTTCTTACTATTTCAGGACCAGATACACCACTTTGTCTCAGATTTTGGACTCACATGTTTGGAAATGGAGTTGGAACCCTCAGTGTTTTATTAAGTGACACAAGGGAAAGACAAGATCAAGAAATATGGTCACTCACAGGTGAAGCTGGCAATGCATGGTATCAGGCAGAAGTCTCTGTTTCATCTTCTAACAATTACAAGGTATTTAATAATTTAAATAAAAAGGCTAAGGATCCTGAAAGTTTGAGGCTGGTACTATCAACAATCGCTATTCCATCCACCGATCCCCGTCAAAACCCTATTCATCAAGATCAGGATTAAATTTAATAATTTAGACTTTTAAATTTATAATAAATATTAATCAGAATTTGGGAAAATACAATGGTGGCTAAATGTCCTATGGCAGCACCTCAGCATTCTTAAGTCAAAAGTGATCCTTGTTAATTTATAATTTTTATTAAATAAATAATAATGATGGAGCACCTGGTTAGCCCGGTAGGTTTTTCTGGTTGAATTACAACAAAAGGGAAAATTAAACTTAAAACAGTTTTTGTCAATTTTTTCAGATCGTTTTGATGGGTAAAGTTGGAAAGAACAATCTTGGTGATATTGCGATAGATGATATTTCCTTGACTCCAGGAAGTTGTCCAAGTAAGAAAATATTTTGAGTCTTAACAGTTGAAAAGCTGAACAGATATATATACATAGCGCTACTGTTAGTGCAAAAGGTCTTTATGTAAAAATTTAATTTTTTTACTGAAGAGCAGTATAAAAACCTATTATTTCTTTGTGGTTAGTATAATTTCATATTTTACTTTCCTGTTTAGCAGACTACTTATAGCAGTTGCAAAACTACAAAATATCATCTTCAGCACAAAGAGAATAAACATGTAAAATTGTTATGTACAATGTTTTGCACTAACAGTAGCTATATATATATATATATATATATATATATATATATATATATATATACAGATAAATAGATATACACTGCTGAATTAATTGCTTCAAGATAAAATGTTCGATGCAAATTTTTGATACTGTGGAGAAGAAGGAAACCTCAAATAAACCATCACATTTAGATCTCTTGCCAATAGTAAAAGTGAAAAGTGGTAAAATTTCAATAAAAAAAAGTAAAATTTCAACCATTATGTCTCTAATTCAGATCGTTCATTAATGGACAAAAATTAATTTATCCTTTACACTTTGAAATTGTTTATAACTTCCATGTGACTGGTGTCCTAAAGCTTATGTTCAGGTTGCCCTGGCCAAAAGCCAGTAATCTCTAAAGAGTGTTCAAGTGCTCTAGCAGTATACCATTGCAAGAGTCCAACTGAGATAAATAGGAAAAAGACAGGGATTATTCATATTTTTATTATACTTAAATTATGATTTTTATAACCTTCCTTTAATTAAAACTTAAAAATAACTATACATATAGAGTAATAGTAACATAAATAACGTGCATTAATTTTGTCCACCAGTGTACATAAAATATCCATTTTAAACCAATTTTTCTATAAAGACTACCTTTAATCCTTGACAAATGAATACGCAATTTCAGTTAGACATTTTTTTTAAGATCATATTATTGATTAGAGTGCTACCAATCTGTAGTTTTTCAACAAGTGTTTTCACGTGATTGTATTATTACTGTGTGCACATTTACTGGTTGTATTTTTTTATAATACAGTTGTAAATATCAATAAATAAAGAAAAAAGAAAATTATCGATATCTTGAAGTAATTAATGTAACAGTATTTGCTGCATTATCTTCAAGTCAGTTATATAAACATAAAATAAATACTGTTCTGAATATTTTATACTTTTCCCATTCTGATCTAGCTGCTCCACAAATAGCTGCTCCAGGATCTGGAGATTGTACTTTTGAAGTAGATGAATGTGGTTGGAGTAATGTTGTTTCAAGAGAGAGAATGGATGATATTGATTGGGAACGAACATCAGGGCAATCTGTAAGAACTACTGCTAGAGACCATACTCTGGGAACAGAAAAAGGTAAATTATTTATTATTTTTCATGAATTAAGGCCTTAATTCATGAAAAATAAGAACTTTATGACATCGTGAACAAATAAAAATAAATAGAGTTGCAAATTATTTATAATTACTTTTTAAATGCCAATTAATGTAATAATTACAATAGTTTTAATTTCTCAGCTTTGAATAATCAAGCAACTATTGAACTCATCCCTCCAAGTTCCTATAAAATAAATAATATCCATTCTCATTATAAATGTAATGTATATTGTGCTGTTGGTACGTCACCATCACCTGAAAAAAAGATATATATATATATATATATATATATATTGTTGGTTGCATAAATTAGGAGAAGAGAATCATTCCTTAGTGTTGGTTCCTTATGATTTGAGCAGGCACTAAGTCTAGCAGGAATTTGAAACTTTTGAAAAACCTAAAAGACCATCGCTTTATTAAAGAATTGTTACTGTTGAAATATATTTTGGAAATCAAGATCAAGAAACAATTGTTAAACTGAAATGAATCTGCTATGCCAGTCGTTATGCAATTGCAAATTTGAAAATGCTTTATTTATTTTGGAATTATAAAGGCATTATTCATTATGAATTTATTAAAGGTGATCAAACCATTGATTTAGAACTTTAATAGAACACTTACAAAGAATGTCTGACCACAATTCTCTTCTATGAAACAAAAAAATTAAGTACTAGATGGGATTAAATTTCTCCCTCAACCTGCTTATGACCCAGACTTATGACTTGCTGATTCCCATCTGTCCCAGTCAATGGTTTTGTATCTTCAACATAAAATCTTTAACTTTCACTAAAATCTTTGGTCGATGTCCACTTATCTAATTATGTAGCAAAATTCTTATGTTCAAAGCCCAATTAGTGATATTGTGAAAGAAACAGATATATGGCAACAGCCACTATATACTCTGAATATTTATATAATTTTTTTTTTAAATCAGCTGGGAGAATAGTATTTTTTTATAACTCACTCATTATATACAGTATGTATGTATATGTGTATATATATATATATATATATATATATATATATATATATATATATATATATATATATATATATATATATAATATATTCAATATATTCATTTTATACATATATATAATGAAGCAACTATTGAAATCATCCCTGCAAGTCCCTATAATATAAATAATATCCATTCCCTTTGTAAATTTAATGTGTATTATGTTGTTGGTATTTTATGATCAGTTTTATTCTAAAAAAAAGATATATATATATATATATATATATATATATATATATATATATATATATATATATATATATGCTTTTAACTTTGTTTGCCAAATCTTCCCCCCATCATCTTCCTTTAGGATGTGGAATTTTACTTGATGTTTTTGATCAACTATAAACTTCTTTTGCTTCTTCAAAACAAAATCTTTATTAATAACAACTTCAGATTAAATAATGCATTAAATCTTAAAACTATATAAACTAAACAAAATACGTTTTTATAGTCTTTAGTACAGTGAAAAATTTCATAATTTGATCTAATTGCAAACTATTTCATATGGTTATTTTTATATAATATCATGTGTTAAATATATTAATTAACTGATTAACTTAAAGGTGAGGATTCGTTAGAACCTGAAGTTTCTTTACATATATATATATTGCAATTTACTGGTTACTGGTTTCAATTTAATGACCTAATATCCGATTGAAATAAGTATTTATATATATATATATATATATATATATATATATATATATATATATATATATATATATATACATATGCATATTACAATGTTGTTTTTATAATTTGACTTTTATATATTATAATTCATATCTTAAATTATATATATATACATATATATATACATATATATCAATATCAATATTTATAAGTGACAAACATCAAGTTTGTCACTTATAAATATACATCAATTCCTATGACAGATATCTGGGAGAAAAACACTGGTGCATAACCACTTTTCATGAAAAATATTTAAAAAGTTAATAATTTTAAATTTTTTATATTTATGAATAAAATGTGTTTTTAAGCGATTATGTTTATTACAATACATCTCATATCACGGAAAAACAATAAATAAATGCTTTGTTACAGTTAATTGTAATAACTTATGCAGAAATTGCGGGTACATTAAGGTAACTGGATAGGAATTCACACCATTTCTTTAATAACTTGAGGTGAATCTCAAAACTTTCCCTTATAAACCTCAACTTAATTAATATGGACGTAAAGCTTATTAAAAGAGGTAGTTTTTCTAAAAGTGGGGTAAAGTAAAGTACTCAGAGTAGCATTTGCACATCTCTGGTTGCAGTCAAAGTCAACACTTAAATAAAAATAATTATTTTTATTATTTTATTTACCTATTTATTTTTGTGTTCTCACTGACTACAACCCCCTACCAATTTTCCAACCATATTATCTACAGTCAACCATTTCTTCATCATTAAAACAGACATGATTATGAAATACATATGTTCCAACTAGAACAAAAACTCTTTCTTTTATTTAACAGACAACAGAAATACAAAGAGCTTATTCATAAAAGAATCTTAAATCATTATTTACATATATATGGCTTGTTGACACAGGATATCTCATGACTTTGGCAAGAAGTACAGTACAACGACCAGGAACAAGAGCATGGTTTACTTCTAGAGATCTGAAACCATCAATTTCAACAAGATGTCTTTCATTTTGGTTAGAATAATAAGTCTTAAAATTAATAATTTTTTAGGAGTATAATGAAAATGTGTATCTAATTATATAATACATATTTTAATTTTAGGTTCATAATGAATGAACCTTTCATAGATAATGCAGGTCCAAGTTTAGGAGCTTTGACTATTTATACTAAAAGTGGAATGGAGAGTGATGCTCCCATGAAACCAGTTTGGCGTTTATATAACCATCAAGGACCAGAATGGCAGTATGCACAAGCGTTGATTCAGGATCCTAATGATATGGTATGTAAACATACCATCTATCTAGCTATTTAAATAGCTCATTTCAATTTTCAGGACTTATTAGCAAAATATTCCTCTACATAATCATACACAGATATACTCAATAATAAAATTATTTTCATTCATTGTTCATTTTGAAGTGCTGAAACCCGGACAAACTGTGAATGCAGACCTTTATTGTGAACATTTGGACCATGTAAATCAATCTTTAATTGAAAAGTGGCCAGCTATTTTCAACAGAAAAGGCATTATTCTTCAACACGATATGCAAGACTGCAATGCACTAGATGAACTCTAAAAAAAATTAATGAATTGAGGTGGGAGGTACTGCTTCATCCACCATTGGCTGATGTTACAGCATTGGATTTCCATTTATTTCGATCGCTTTAACACTTTATAAGTGGCAAAAGATTTGCAAATTTAGATGATATCTAAAATTCCATTTCTAAATATTTTCTTAAAAACCAATTGATTTTTATTGATCCAGCATTGAAAATTTGCACACTAGTTGGTGGCAAAAGGTTGTTGATAATGAGAGTGATTAAAAATAAAAACTCATTAAAAATTTATGTATTTGAATTTAATGTAAGAAAACGATATTACTTTCCAGTCTCTCTAATATATATATATATATATATGTTGAGTCGTAATATAAGAAGTATCTGAATCCTTAAAAATTTGAACTGTATTGTGGCAGGTAGATGGACTCTCACTGATGTTGGTTTGTTCAACTTATTAACGCTGGTGAAGGGAATAAGAACAATATCATATGAAAATAGAAATGTATACATCAGAATGAATCATAAAATGCTTGAATACGCAGATGATATAGCTGTCCTTAGAATCAATCAAAGAAACATGGAGAGATTCATTAAGATTCTGATAAGAGAAACAATGATAATCAGCCTATATGTAAATGAAGATAAAACAAAATATTTGATCATAAGCTGAAAATTCTACTCTAATAACAAGATCATAAGAATAACAAGTATGAACATCATTTCCAAAAGTGGACAAATTCAAACACGTCACAATAACTTCAATGAATGACCAATGTTAGGCAGTAGAATACATGAATAAGAAATAAAAGATACAAATTTTATTTTAAATTTGAATCTAGCTATTAAAATAGCTAAAACATAAATTTTGGATGAAACAATTTGGAATAACCCACTTTATAGTTGTTGAAGTTTTTAATGTTATTTAAGGTCTTTAAATTAAAACAAAGAAACATTAAGAATGAAGAAAGGTTATAAAATTATACCAAGAGGAAGATGGAAGGATGATTCAACAATATTATGACTTTATAAGCATATTGTTTATTAAATTATAATCTTAAATACTTTAAAGGAATATTCTAAAGAGCGCAAGCTACCTATGGCATGAAATTTCTACAATAATGCTGAAATAATTTTTTACTTCACATTGTTTAACTATTATTATTTGTTATTAAGATAAATTTTACTTACATTTTTCACTTTATTCTTTTACCATCAATAATTGTAGAAAATATAAGAAGTGCTTGCAACTAATATATTTTTATAAACATTTTTCAGCTGTATTAAGTTCTAACAAAAAACTTTGCATAATTCTATAGTTAGTAAAAAGTTTTAAATCTTTTATTTTCAGATAATTATTGAAGGGATTTGGGGCTCAAGTAGATCTAATGGATTTATTGCGTTTGATGATATTACTTTTTTTGGTGGATCTTGTTCCAGTGAGTAATTCATTTTGCTTTTTAACATAAGGATATTAGAAATGAGACAAATTTATAGAATAAATAAAAAATAAGCTTTGAAAAGTTGGGTATGTTGTTGGAAAGCTGATGAAATGAACTTGTGAACAATACTTCGAACAAATAACATACCAAAACAAATATATTATATTCCTATATATTGCTCATAGATTAAAAAAAAAACACAGTAAGTTCCACCAAACTACTATCACCACAGTAGATTGATGGTTTACATCAGATGAAAAAAAAAAGTAATTAGGCGTCTCTTTAAATATTTATATAAATTATTTGTTTATTTTTAATTATTATTATTTCATATTTGTTTTTTTTTAATTTATTAATATTAAAAGTTCCCTTCTACATATTAGTATTTCTATTTATTTATTTTGATATTCTTTTCCATTTTACTCTGAGGCTCTATGGCAAAGCCCACAATTCTTTCCCTGCATTTTGTTCTATAGGGACTAGTCCTAGAATAAACAAAGGATGTATTATTACCTTCTTCTTCTTATTCAATAATCTGTTCTACCTTTCGGTGAAGAGATTTTTTTTTCTTCCTCCTTCCAGCTTTTTAGAAAATTCCTGCTGGACATATTTATTTTTCAGATGGAATACCTTAGTTTTCTCCTTGATATTCTTGTTTGTTTTGTGAGCTTTATTTCGTTTCTGTGGTTTGAGCACACTCATGTTTACAAGAAGGTAGTGGTCACCTCCGATTTCTGGACCTCTTTTCACTCTCGCATCTCTCACCCTGGGGAATAATTTTCTTTCCACTATTATATAGTTTATAATGGACTTTTCATGTCTATATGGCTCCTCCCTGGTATATTTATGTATTTCTTTGAGAGGATACTTTGTGTTGAGCAGAATAAAGTCATTTGCAATGCAGAATTGTAACAGCCTCATTCCATTCTTGTTCCTACTTCTCCATATGGGCTAGCACTCTTAAAAAACCAATTTGACATCTACCCACTGTTCCAATCAAGTCTCCCAGCAGCATTAGATTTCCGTCTTCATAGCCCATTGCTTTCTGAAGTGTTTCAAAGAACCTATATTTTATCTCTGTTAATTCGTCCTCATTAGGTCTGTATGCTGCTATTAATGTCCAATTTTTCTTGGTTTCCTGATCTCTTAGCTTCAAAATCAATATCCTCTCATTAATGCTCCTCCAGCTCACAATATTCCTTATGAAGTCCCTGTGAATAAGAAATTTCTGATTTAGCTCTCTTGTCGGTTGCTACCCTAGAGTAAATTAGCACAAATCCATTACCAACATCTATGCAGCCTTTTCCCTTCTTCATTGTTTCAGTGATCACCATTATCATCGATGAAGTCCTCTCCATTTCTTCCACCAGATCCATCTCCTTCCCTGATAGACCCCATACAATCCATATTGCATATTTTGTTGTTCCAAGTCCTTGCCAAGTCATAGCCATGAAAGACAATCTGGCTCTCTTCCTTGTATTTATTTTAATCATTTTCATTCGGGGATGTGAGGGATTGGCCCACAGTCTCCTATTGCAGTGGAGGGACTGACTACTTCAGGCAGCTACACCTACCTTGCTTCTGAGTTCTAAACAATATATTTAACTCCTACTTCCTGAGACGGTCAGTTGGTATGAAGCCCCCAAGTTTTCCACATTGACATATCATTTAGCCAGTATAATACTGTTACCTGAGGGTACCATGTGGAGGCGACCTGTCTTCACCCTTTGTATTATTATTGTCATTATTTTATGTGTGTGTTTGTGTTTGTGTGTGTGTGTGTGTGTGTGTGTGTGTGTGTGTGTGTGTGTGTGTGTGTGTGTTTGTGTATTTTTATATTATATATACATGCATATAGAATGTTATATTTAATAGTTTAACATTTTAGCCATGCCAAGTGGTGCAATGGTGAGAACAGGTGAATGTAGATTTGAGCGTGACATGTGTGGATGGAAAAATGCTACTGAAAAAAGTTCACCTTCATGGAGAATGGCTACTAGTACCAGAAGACCAGCTAACCTTGCTGATAAAACCTTTGGAAGTCCAGGTAAAGATCTCATTTCTGCATCAACTTTAATAGATATGATTCTCAGTGGCACCAAAGATATATCTTTTATTAAGTAAAGAAGACATTATTATTTTTTTTTCAAATGCTATTATCGCACAGAAATAAAATTTGTTAATAAACTCAAATTTTGCATTGTTGTTCTAATTGAAATAATTCAAAGGTCTCTGTTTTATTAATTTAAAATTAATAATTATTGTTCATTTCTGTATGGTAATTTTTTTTAACATTGAACCAAAACCACATAAAACAAAAAAGCTAAATAAATGATGAAATAAGAAAGTATTAAATATATTTGCCTAGGTATTTTAATGAATAGACTTATTTTAAATAACAAACATCAAAAGTTATAATAAACAAAAATTAAAAGTTATGAACAATGATGTTCAACTACCAAAATACAAACCTTTACTTAATAACTTAGGGTATCAAAGATATTTTTAGATCTCAGGAGGCCTCAATAGTTTGTGTTCTCCGCACGATATTATATGTGCACAGGTAGTTTATTTAATTTAACTTTCAGCAACGATGAGCGGGAAGGGTGGAGTGGCCTTGAGGACAGTCGTAGACAACATTTCTCCATGCCCCAATAATGGAATACTTTTCATCACTACTTTTCTTACTGAGTTATATTAATTCCTCTCTCCAAAACACCTGCTGTATCAGCTAGTTTCTACATTTCTCGGTAGAGTGATTCACTCTAATGCTCAAGCTAAAGTGGCATCAGAGACACTAAGAATAAGATATGGCATTCATTTTGGTTCAGCAGGATGTTTGAATAGTGTATCACATTATTTTTCAATTTAAATAAAAATTATTGCAACTATTAACTACTGTGGTTTAGAAGATTGCATTGTTGTTGGACAAGTTGCATGATGTATATGAGTCATGTATACATAAAAAAGGTGATGTCCTATAATGCACTAATTATCATAGCATTTCACTGCTCTCTGATGTGATAAGATCTTTTTCGGTATATTTTTTGGGAGGATCCTACCTTTAATTAAAGAAGAGGTCATTGGTAGATAACTGGCAGGATTCATGAAAGGAAAATCGATATTAGATGAAGTTTTCACTAAAAGAGTAGCATTGGAAAAATGTAGAGAGTCTTAAATAAATATCCATAATTTCTTCATTGATTTTCGGGCTACATATGGAAGTGTATGTAATGAGAGAACTCTACAGTGGACTATTGAAAATACAAATTCCTGTGAAACTCATTCACTTTATACACATGACAATGATAGTAAAAATTATGGTCTGTGTTCAGATTATGATCTCAGAGTGTTTCTGTATCCATAAAGAGCTTAGCTAAGGAAATTGTCATGTATGCATATAATGTAAGAATATATTAAATCATAACTATATTTCTTTTAAGATCTGAAAGAGTAATTTTAATTTTTAATATATTCCTTTTTAAAAAGTTGTTTTCTGAATTTCTAAACTTCACCTAAATTTTTATTTTTCAACACATGCGATTAAACATTCCAAAGCAAAAACCATATAAATGTTACATTTATTTTTGCCCAATATTTCTTTAATGTTTTTAAATAGAAATATTATGGTATTATTTTTTTTATTTTGCAAGTTATCATCTTCAGATGAAGAATGAAATTTAGTTTATTTTTTTGCCAGATGGATACATTTATTATGACCTGTTCAATCAAATGCTTGGAAGCAATATGGTACGATTAGCTTCACCATTGATTCAAGGAAGTGAAGAGCAACAGATTTGTCTTTCATTCTGGTATGCAGCGTTTGGTGCTGGAGATTCTGCTCTTATGCAAGTTATTAGACAAGATAATAGCAGTTCCAACAATGAAATGGAAAAGGTATTTGGTCTTGTTCTCTTTAGTTATTGTGGATTTTCTAAATGTTTCTATGAAATAAGACAAGAGTGGTATCTATTATATTTACTCTATGAATATGAGATATATAAGCAAATCATATAATTTTATAAAAAATAAATTAGTACATATTAATTTATTAGATCATGGCAATGTTTGTATTCATTATAATATGCAACTTTGAAAAAAGGACAATACAGTTCTCATGTATTGTAAATTACTCATTCTATTCCTAGCATGTGGTACAAACCACATTTTAAGGCAGGAAGCTTACTTTTTCAGGGAAAGCTAGATGAAAGAACTGTCATTTCATTTTTCTGTAATGTTGTCAGATTTATCTCTTTGTGCATCAATATTTTCATGACTTGCCTCCAAATGTCCTTTTACCATCAAGCAGATTCAAAAGCTCCAAAAACAGTTGGATCTATTCTCTTCCTGTTTTTCAATGATTATTTATAAATTGTTTCAGAAAATTAAAATTGTTAGGTACTTTTGTTATCGATATTACATTTCTTTTAAAATTGATCATTTGATTTTTATATCAATAGAACCCTTGGTAACTGTCTATTTCTTTTTTAAGCCATGATTACTCAACCCAAAACTTATCCTATAATAATTTTTACAACAAATTTCTTTGTAAAATTTAATAGAAATTTTTAATTGTTTGCACGGGAATAGATGTTTTATGTTAGGACTGTAGTAAGAAATGAAGGTAACAGAATAAGAATGAGTCAAGTAAGGAGTTGCTGAGAATATTTTACTAAATATTTGTACCTAGAATAAGTTCGTGTCAGCCGAATACACCATTGCCTAAAATTGTTTGAAATAGGTATTAACCTAGGATTTTTCCAAAAATAGGTCGGAAAACACATTATTTTTAATGAAACTAAGAAATTAGTTTGTGTTATCCAATATTTGGTGTTAACCAAGTTCAAGATACTGAGGGATTACAGTAATTTAGTATTTCTTTTTAGAGCTCAAATTTAAAATTCATTAATTTCCTAGGGCTGTTCTTTTACCAATATGCGAGGAAAAAAGGTAGAACAATGTATTCATTACTGGTTCTCTGGATCATTTTTACAGCTATTCTTTTTAAAATTAACGAAATAACTGTAAGGATGGCCCTTGACAAAATAAAATATTCATAATTTCTTTGCACTTGAGGTAAAGGCCATGCATTTAAAATCTGAAATCTTTTTTTCTTATCTGAAATTGAATTAATCTTTGAACTAGCTGATAAATATTTCTTGGTCCAGAAATTCTAATTCATTATCATTTTCCGGTTTAAGATGTTTTAAATTGTTAATGCCATCGTTATCATTTGTTTTCCTTTATTTGGGAGCTCGATTAGCACAATATATTAACTAACTGGTCCAGACCCAACAGAAACTTATCAACAACATTGTATGTATGCATTGTTATTTGTTTAATGATCATTTCAAAAATTTTTGTTTTCATAGATTTGGAGTTTGGAAGTGAAAAATGTGGACACAACAAGACCATTGTGGATGCCAGCTCAAGTCACAGTTGATTCTAATACTGATTTTCATATCATTTTAGAAGGCCAAGCAACAAATGGCGGATTTGCTGTTGATGATATAACATTCACACCAGGTTCCTGTCCAAGTAAGTACACTTTTATAATTTAAATTCTATCATATATTACAAATGAAAAGGAATTTGAGTGTCTTAGCCTCCTCCATTAGTTTCCACCAGACAGCTCTGTATGTTGTTGTCGCTCAGTTTATACTTTCTTAAAAGTTGTTTCCAACCTCCTTTATACTCCGTACCCATATTTATATGTTTGCTCCTGATCATTTAAAACTGTTTCACCCTTTCATATTTCTTTTTATAGGAAATATGAATTCCCTCATAAAAGAAATATCCTGTTTTTATAATAGAGGTGTCTCAGAACCATATTTGAATATCATTTGAATCAAAATGTGTTTAATAATATCAATTGGATTTTGTTTACTAATTGATTTCAAGCTTCAAGCTCATTTATAATAACAGAAAATAGTAAAATTTTAAATATAATTGCTATTAGCCCTCTAAAAGCATTGAAGGATGCATTTATCCACCTTGAAAAGGTAACTAAAGAGTTTGAAATGATTATTAATGATTAATATGTTCCAGGTGTGTAAATATGAAACCAAAATTCGTCCATAGATGGCTGTAGTTGTTAATGTAGTTAACATTAAGCAATATTATTAACACCATTTTGTTTCTTTGACAGCTGACAAAGATTGGGAACTTAAAGCAATACAAGTTTTATTTATAGGATAGTTTTAATAGTGTTAAACAGGTCTATTTTTGTGTCAACAAATTATGGTTTATGAACAGTTTTTTCTTATAGAAAATTGCTGCAGAATCGCATTGAATCGTTGTCAAAGGTTATGGTGAGTTTGATTTTGGTAAGATGTTAGTGCTTTAAAAATTCAAAAGTTAGAATTTTAACATGGGTAATAAAGAACAAGGAAGACCACCGAAAAAGTTTGAAGATATGGAATTTTTGGATTGTTGTATGTGGATGATGCTCAAATCCAACAACTCTTGGATCAATTGAATTAAGCATAAGAAGCTGTCTTCATACATTAGAAAGATCCAGAAAATAGAAAACGGGTTCCACATGAACTGAATGAAAGACTACAAGGAAACCAGAAAACCACCACCAAAATGCTCCTCATCAAGTACAAAAGAAAGTGATTTCTCCATCGCATTGTGACCGGTGATAACGCTCTTGCTCAACAGCCCTTCATTTCTTATGAAATTGATGAAAATGGCTTGATTGTTGTTTCCCCACAAAAGAGCACCAGTTTTTCTGGCATAGCATTCATAAATTGACAGAGAGATGGGAAAAATGTACAGCTAGTGATGGACAATATTTCAAATAAAATAATTGTTAACATTTTTATGCAATAAATGTGTTGTTTTTTTTGTACACTTTTATGAAAATTTTGGTTTAGATCAGGAGTAAGAATGTTGCAAGAGAGAGTAGCCATTAAGTTACCCTAACCACTACAACTCATTATGGTCCTTAGGCTCAGTATCTAATAAAGAAGAACTATTTAATGACAATGGTTATACAAGTAGGTGATGTGGTCAACATCCACAATCAACTGTCAAATTTATCCTCTAACCAGGTAAAGGTACCTATTATAAAGATGCTGGATATGCCCCAGGAGTGTTTATGAACCTCAGAATCATTCTACCCTGCCATGAGAATCAAGTTTTGATTTTGATATAAAAATATTATATAATTAGGATCAGACTTTAATTCATCTTTCTCAATATGTTCTAGTATAAGTAGTGATCTTTCCCTAATAAAAAGTTATTAGGAATAGTTCATGTTTTTTGATGGAATTTTCTTTGTACTCCAAGTGGCACTTCCAGTGATTTGGGTTTTGAATTACTTTTTCAACAGTAGCTGTTTCATATTAAAATATACATTATACACTTTCAAGAATGTATAAAAGTTCAAATAATATACAAATTTGCATAACAAACTTGTCAATTCAATAAATATTTTTGTATATTATAAATAATTGTTTAAGAAATGCCTATTATAAAACTGATCCATTTGAAGTAGTTAATCCATCATAACTTTTTCATGTATTTATTGTTTAACAGCAAGACCTGAGAAAGCAGAAATCAAAAGTCAGGAGCTGCAGTCCACATAATTTCGAAATAACGTAAGGATTCTTAAATATTAATTTTATAGCTTAAAAATATAAATTAAAATTAATTAATAAAGCTGTAGCTGTTGAGCGGTTAGTATTTCCATAATGAAATTCATTTCAGTAGAATTATAATTTTGAAAATAGATGATTATATAACTGGTGGGAAAATTATTTTAATGAATTTGTACTTATTCAAATGTTAGCATAGTATTTATTTAAATAGAGCTGCGCCCCATATGGAAAAACAATTCATTTCTGACTTGTGAGTGTATTCTTTCATTGTATAGTAAATGCGTTATTACATCTCATCCTATACAGTATCATGAAAATAATTAAGTAACCAACAGATTAACCTGATCTTTCTTCCATTTTTGAGTATACGAGGCATTAAATCTAATAAATAGCTATAAATATTTTTAAATTATATTTACTAATTTACTACTAAAAATTCAGAAAACTTTTTCTCTGATGTGGCTACATTTATAGTTAGTGGAACGAACTTAAGCTGTAATACACATAAGTGCAAAAACATAGTTAAGATGTATTTGTGTTGTAATATTATCTTTGATATATATATATTTATTTTTTTTTTTTTTTTCTATTGGCATTATAGACCACATGCTACATCTCTGCCTTTTTTGGGTTATTTCTTTCCATTATCTTTAATGCATACATTAAGAATTAATTGGATAAAGTTCTTTATTAAAAGATGTATTTAAAACTTAATTAATTTATAAATTAGCAATAAACCAACTGCCGAGGAATAATAATTATTTTGATAAAAACTGGACACTATTTACTATGAATTATTTATGCCCACTGACAAATACACTATTCAATTAATGGTGTAATTATTTAATCAATTTTAAAGTAATTCAATAAAATTCACTTAAACCATCATTCTAATTAAAATTTATATCATTCATAATACCTAAACAGTTGCAAAATATTTTATAGTCATGCCAGGATCAGATTTTTCTTATTGCAAGCGATATTACATGATGTACTCATCAGGATTTTTTTCCAATGGAATCTGTTTGTCTTAGTCACCACAACTCATAGGTTTATCGTTTTATTATTTTCTCTTCCAAATAACCAGTTAATCTGGGATTGGAAAAAGTGAATACAATAAATAATTAAATAGGATACTGTAAAATTTGCTTAGTTGTTGTTCAGGGCAATAAATATATGGTATATATATATATATATATATATATATATATATATATATATTACATACATACATATATACCTTAAATGGTGGTAATGCATAGAGGAAAGGAGTGTTAATTTAAAAATCGTATGCATTTCAGGAATCATCACTACCTAAGAAAAAATTTATTTGCTTCAATTCTCAGTCAACTTATCAAATAGCTATTAAGTATGGTAATCAAATCTTTTTTAATAAAAAAACAAATAATCTTCTTCCCTGAATTTATCAATTACTATAGATTAATAATTAAGGAAATCTTACAAATGCTTGACCTTAAAATGATTTTTTAGGTTTTAAGAAATCTATGGACTACAATGCTTCAGTTTTAAGGCAAGAAAAGAAAGAAGATATTGGAAGATCTATTACTTCGAAATAGATGCACAAATGTATAATGTAGATTACAATGGTGCTGAAAACACCATGACATTTTATTTTTTATGATTTTTATCATTTTGTACATATGTAGTTTTAATCAAGTGATATTTGTAAAATAAATATAATAATAAAGAAAAACATTTATTTGTTACTGTAAACATAAAGTAATGGTGCATCATCCCCTACTATAATACAACTATCAATGAATAAAAATTAAATATCACAATGGACTATTTCTCTTATCTAATCATAAATTCAAAGCCATTTTTAAATCGCCCATCTGCTTGGTAGCGATGAGATACAATTTTCACCAACCAAAGTAGTTGTATAGTAATTTATTCAGAGTAAAACCATATTTTTGTCATTAGAATTGAAGCCTTGAATTAATTTTATGTATGTGTCAAAAACATGTCACGTTTTTAAAACCAGTCATGGAAGGTAAAGATCTACTTCTTTATAAAACGATCTTGAGACTAATTGTCACTTACGCAGGTGAAACGTGGGTCCTGACACAGGAATGCGAGAAGATCCCTCGGATCTGGAAAAGGAAGGTGATTTGACAGATCTTTGGGCCAGTATGTATAGATGGCTAATGGAAAAGAAGAAATAATAGAGAACTTCGGGAATTATATTATGGAGCAGAGATAGTTACTTATGTTAAATCAAGCGGTAAAAGATGGCATGGGCAGAAGATAGATACCCAAAAAAACTATTATACAGAAAACCTGGAATTAAAGGAGAGGAAGGCCCAGACTGAGATGGATCGATGATGTTGAGGACGATTTGCAAAAGATAGGAATAAGACAATGGAGAAGCTGATAGGGAGGACTTGAGGCATTGTTGTGGAAGCCAAGGCCCAACAAGGGCTGCAGAACCTAAGAATTAAAGTAAAGTAATTTAGTATATTATTAACTGAACTGCATTACCTTTCTGAAAAAATTCCTTTTATGAATAAACATTGTATTGTCATTGTTTTTATTTAATATATACAAACCTATTTCTAAGGTTCTTCAATAGGTTTATTTTCTCGCCCATCTCTTTGGGTATTTACAGACCAGGATACAAATGAAGCCAACTCGTTGATAGGTGTAAGATGTTGCTCAGACACAGATAGTAGTTTCTGAATACATATTTTCCAGGCTTAACTTAGTTCTGAATTAAAAATGGAAGAAACAATTGATGCTCGTGATAGTGTTTCTTTAATTATTATAGCTACACATGATACAAAACAAAAAATAATGTAGTAGCAGAGCTTTTTAAAAAAATAGAACTAGTAGTAGGAACAACTTAACATCAGAATGATTTTTAAAAAATGGTAACCTTACATGCATATGTACCACAAAATAGGAGCTGCTGCGAGCATTTAAACCAGATCCATCATACACTTAGTTACTTATATTATATCTGATACAAAATATAATAAATCATGAACTGCATTATATAAATAAAATTTGTGCAAATAATAACCTACCTGCCATGGGCATAGTTAGTTTTTTAACTGGGTTGAGCTTTTTAAAAAAATAGAACTAGTAGTAGGAACAACTTAACATCAGAATGATTTTTAAAAAATGGTAACCTTACATGCATATGTACCACAAAATAGGAGCTGCTGCGAGCATTTAAACCAGATCCATCATACACTTAGTTACTTATATTATATCTGATACAAAATATAATAAATCATGAACTACATTATATAAATAAAATTTGTGCAAATAATAACCTACCTGCCATGGGCATAGTTAGTTTTTTAACTGGGATGAGCTTTTTAAAAAAATAGAACTAGTAGTAGGAACAACTTAACATCAGAATGATTTTTAAAAAATGGTAACCTTACATGCATATGTACCACAAAATAGGAGCTGCTGCGAGCATTTAAACCAGATCCATCATACACTTAGTTACTTATATTATATCTGATACAAAATATAATAAATCATGAACTACATTATATAAATAAAATTTGTGCAAATAATAACCTACCTGCCATGGGCATAGTTAGTTTTTTAACTGGGATGACAAGGTCCAAAGCTGTTGGGTGGGTAGAACATTATGGGCAGTCGCCACAGCCAAGAGGGCATCACAGACCAGTTCCAAAATATATATACAGAATGTTCTTGAAAACAGGACACTCCTATTCACATTCTACTTTCTACATCATTTCTTTTCACCTTTATTTAGATCTTCATTAATGAGAAGTTATCAAGCAGAAACTATTATTTCTAACCTCAGTTCCACTTACTGTTATTAAAAAACTACAAGCTGGCTGGTAAAAATTTGGTGAAAAGTAAAAGGAACATTTAGGTACAAATTTAACTCACAAACATGTGAAAAAATAGATTACTGGCCAATTTAGAATTATGTAAGGTGGTCAAAGTTCGCACTTTGCACTTAGCCCACACAAGACCTACTGAAGGGCCTGTTTTATACAAATATATCATTATTATGCGCGAAATTAGCAAATACTAGAATCTAGAAAGTACTGTACATAGAATTATATTTTCTCATTTCTTGTAAACTATTGAGATTTTTACTTCAAAATTCTGGGTAGTTCCTAGCTCCTGCATTACACTAGTACTACCTAATGTTTTTACTTAATGGTACCTTTTGTTTTGCACTTGTAGGCAAGACATTGCATATATTAGAAAACCAATAAATTTCTTTGATACTGTGCTGCACTGAATCCCACCAACTTTTTGAGAGGATGTAAAAGAATAATGGGATGACACGATTATCAAATATTGCCATCATTTTGAATCCTGATCAGTACACTGTTAGAATAATGGGATGACACGATTATCAAATATTGCCATCATTTTGAATCCTGATCAGTACACTGTTAGTAAGCAAGAAACACCAGCCTTAATTAAGTATCTTATATTACATACTTGTGTGCGTAGTTCTTACAATTACATTTAATTTTCTTTCCCGCTATTAACGAGTACCCTTAAACCAGGTAGTTTTATTTCCTCTTGAACTGTATTAAAGCTAGAGTCCACTGTATTTTTTTTCTATAATATTTAACAAATTCAAAAGATTAAATTTTTACTTATTATGCCTAACCTTTTTATTATTTTCATAAGATAAAAGTATATTACTAAAAAGAACTAAAATGGGAAACATGGATAAATCTATTTGTATAAACTTTATTTTAATATTAAATACAAAATTTAGCAACATACATAAATAATGTAACAATTTACTTTTTATCTATGACATTTTACACAATTTTTGATGGCACTTGTAGGGCAATATTTAAAAATGAAAATGTTCAATACATTAATCTCTGCAACAGATAGTAGAACTAATATGACAACTGGGTAATTTTTAAGAAGTAATTTTAAGTTTAAGAAAAATATACTTTCTTTATACAGTTGATATATTTTTCATGTTCAACATTGTATATACAGAGATAATTAGTCCTGCCAAATTACTGACATAAAATATTTAAGATGTTGATGAATAACGGTTATTATGAAACAATTCCACGAGAAAAATATCATCAATAAAACTAATTAATTTTAAATTATTATATATGGTTTATTCACATTTCTATTGAATGGTAACAATAAAATTAAAAAAGTGTTGATCTTAAATTTATTTATTTTTGATGGTATACTAAACTAAATAAAACTGTCCCTGTATTTTATTTATTTTTTTTTTTAAGAGGAACTAATGTAAATAATTTGGAATGCTGTGAAAAAATAAAAAAATATAATAAATTAATAAAATGTGGAGCAGTCCAACAACATATCAGTACAATTAATTAGAATAAACCCCACAACAAAAACAAATATTGATCTATGACCACAATAAGGAGCAGAAAACTTCACGTATATAACAATCAATTTTAAATTTAAATTAAAAGATAAATAATAAATAACTTGGAAAAGTAAATAAGATTCATTAAAGCAACACTAGATCAGTTTTATTTTTTATAGTATAAAATGTTCTGATTTACAGTTATGATCTATTTTAACTTGTTCATAAGTCTAACCAAATAACTTGCATCATAACAGCTGCAGTAACATTTTATCTAAAAGTAATTTATTTGACAATAACAAATATCACCTACTTATTTATAGTTTAATCCTTAATCACTTGGTCCCAATTATCACAGAGAAATGCTGCATTGAAAAAAAAAAAAAGATTGGAGCATATTTTGTCATGAAGTTGATTTAATAGCTATTGACTAAATTAAAATTACTTTTGACATTATTTATTATTTTAAAAATAATAAAACAAAAATATACTGAGATTATTTTAATAGAGAGCATTTATAACATGGATACAAAAATAAAAAAACTTACATTTAAAGGAGAGCTTTTAAATACAAGGAATACATTTTAAAAAACAATACAAAAAAAAAATCACATAACTATATAAACCAGTAATGAGCAGCCTATGGCCAAATTCTTGTTTAAACTTCCAAGATTTGACATATTCATCATTTTAAAAAAAATCATAACTTGTTTTTAGTATGGACTAATTGCCCTATTTGATTGAATTTTCAGTTTCACCTATCCCCAACAAATAAGTTGCTTATGTATGCTATTTAAATTCTATTTTACATACATATAAGGTATTTAAAAGTAAGTGATGTTACAGTAAATATATATATTTTAAAACAGTGGATGATACGATAATAGCTTATGGTATAAAAAATATTAACATCTTATTTTTTTTAAATCAGAAATCTTAGCAGATTAACAACATGAAAACAAAACTTTCAACATGTCCAACGATTACGTTTAAATCAATCTATTTATTACAATACAGGTTTATTATTTAAAAATAAATGTCATAAGATTTGCAAGAAATGTAAGAGTTACACCATTTATAAAATATTCTGTTCATAAATTCTTGATTATTTTTCGGAAAAGAAAAGAAATATAATGTTTAAGAGCTATTTTATATGCTCAACAGCTTTATATATAAAATTACATAACCTTGGTTGAATAAAAAATATAAAGCCGATTAATTTACTAAAATTACGATCACTATACTTTTATAACAACACAAGCTCTGAGTTAGTAAAATAATTCTATTTACTGAAATAATAAACTAATTGACAAGCAAACAACAGGATAATGAGATAGTATTTTTTTTAATTCATTAATATAAACATATAATAATAATAATATTAATTCAATAAAGAAAGGTATTTATTTTTCATCACTGAGAAACATGTACCAATTCTTGAAACAGTCTTGCAATGAACAGAAAATTTGTTATTAATTCATAATATATTCGATAATATACCATTAAATTAAACCTGGTTATAACAAAATTTATAAAACAACTTGGAAGAAGAAAGATGAAATCGATAACATAAAATAAAATTCAACAGTATGTTTTGTTTTAGGTACAGTACAACATTCTCACAGAAAATTATGAAGTACAAAAGTCTCTAAACAAATTTTTTTGATTTAAAAAATATAATTATATATAAGCATATAAATTAAGTAAATAGAAGTAAAAATTATAATAAATAAACCACTTACTCGAGAGACACTCAGATCTTGAATTTTTGAAGTCTTTAATGGACAAATAAAAATGGAATTTTCTTTGATATAGAAATACAATAAGAGATATCAGTCCTCAAAAGTCATAATACAATCAGATAGTTAAGTAGATGATCACATTACTTTAGCACTTTTCTTAAAAACAAATGGAATAAAGAAAGCATATTAAGTTCACTTAGTTGTCTCTCTATATGAGAGACCTATTTCATACAAAAATAATTAACCATTAATTTAACTTCCTTTTTCTCTTGAAAAACATGGAAACATAATTTTAACTAAGTTATCTCTCTTATTGAGAGACCTATTTTATATAAAAATACAAAAGATTACTTTAGTAAATTTCTTTTCTTAAAAAAAAAAAAAAAAAAAATGAGAATAAACAGAAGATGCATTTTTTACTAAGTAGCCTCTCTATTAAGAGAGCAATTCCTTATAAAAATATACAATATCAATTAAATAAATACAGAACTATTATCACATTAGCTAGATAGCTGGATAATGGAATTTCCAAATGGCAGTATAATTTAATGTAATAAAACCTTCAGCCTAAAATAGGCCACAATCTTTTAAATTATTTTTTATAATCACATCGGTGACAGCATCAAAAACAAATTGGATATTATGTGTATCTGTAGCACAAGTGAAATGTGTATATATTTCCTTTTGATCTTTCCGTTTATTTAAGTTTTCAAACTTCATTTGAATGTATGCAGCAGCTTCTTCGTAAGTATTTGAACCTGTGGGATGAATAATTAAATTACTATAAATAAACCACCAATAATCAATCAATTCAATTTATACTTAGTATATTTAAAGAAACATAACCAGAAATTCCATTTTCAGCAGGATATAAAAGAAACATATCTGATACGCCCACTCAAACAACTTCCCGAACTGCTTTATGCGAAAGTCCAAATAAAAAATTGTTTGAAATATGTTCACTGATATTGGTCTGGTTAAGATTACATTTTTCCTACTTAACTTTGTAGGAAATTTAATTATTTTTCAAACGAGCATCTGGAAGGTTTTGAGAGATATTTAGTTTTCCAATTATCAAAAACTAAACCAAAGCAGATTTTCATGCGAAAATGTTGACAATAATTAAACTATTGTGTGTAGAAAGTTTAATAGGATATAATGTCTTTTTTTTTTTGGCTCAGTCAGAATTACTTTAAAACTTGAATTTCTGTTTTCATCACTGAATTTATTTGTTTTTCTACTATCCTCTTTCTCCTGGCATAGTATTATAACAATCCCCCATAACAATTTGGAAATTAAAAAAGTTAGGAATTTAGCAAAACTGGAGAAGGGGGAGACCCTTTGCAAAATGTAAGTGAAATGTTCACATCTCAAAGAGTTCAGAAAATGAAAATATTCCTTTGTGAAATAAAGACATATTAATTTTTTCAATAAAGTTTATGTAATTGCATTTCCAATATCAAAATTGTTGAGGATTTTATCTTTTAACCTCCCCATAGCCAACTACAAGGAGTACACCACTTCAGGCAAAAATATTTGGTCACATTATAGAGATAAACTAAGAACTTTAATACCTTTATTCAAAAGAAAACTAAAAGACCTTTATACTTAAGGACTAAACTAAAATCTTAGGTCAGGGGTTCCCAACCCAGAGCTTGCGGGCACCATTGTGGCCACCTATTTCTAACATAAACTTTAGCGGCTATCGCTTTTATTACAGTTTTACTCTTGCCTGCTGCAGAAAAAGTTGTAATTTATTTTGCATTTCTTTAAATCATAATTTTTTTATGTGGCATGCTGCATACAGACGAGTTTTCAATTCAAATGTTTTACAATTCCTTTATTAAATATATGAATATTTAAAAATATAATAATAAGAGTTTATAGATATAAAATTAAATAATAATTCATTTATCGATATATTATTTGTAGTGTTTTGATTAATCTGTTTCTTTGTTAGTAAAAATGAATGAAACTTTTGGTCGCATTGCATTTAACTCATTTTATAACTAGTTATAGGCTCATATCGCTTTTTAATTAATTTTCAATTTTCAATTGAAAATGTGTTAATTTAATATAAGAAAACTATATAAAATTAATACAGTCATTGCACTTGGTGTTTCCGCCACTGTAGAAATATATTTTATTAGTTTTAAAAATGATAAAGATGTCTGCTACTATGCCTATATATATATATATATATATATATATATATATTTTTTTTTTTTTTTTTATTGATATCATTAACATTTAGTTTTAAAATTATAAACAGTAACCTACCTGCAATTTACAATGAACAAAAACACGATGCTAACCATTCAAGACATAACCTATAAATGTGCCCGCTGCTGAAAAAAAGTTGGGAACCCCTGTCTTAGGTATATTTGTTAATATATTTTTAAGAAACATAGACTCAAATTTGGTATTATATTGTAAATTATTTGATTAAATAAATAATAACATGTTAAACTAATAAAAGTACCATAAAGTATTTTAACACTTGCCTGTATATTCCGGAAAGCATATTGTTAATGGACTTTTAGTTATTTTTTCTTCAAACAAATCCTTTTTGTTAAGAAACAATATAATAGATGTTTCTACAAACCATTTACTGTTGCAAATGGAATCAAAAAGTTTCATTGACTCAATCATTCTATTCATTTCTTCATCTTCCGCAAGTACAAGATCATAACCTAAAATATATAATAGTTTACATTTAAATTTGATTAAAGGAATGGAAGTAATTTCAGGATAATAACTATATCTGAGGCAGAGGTATTGTTCTCCTAGAGATTATCACTAATCTCTTTATGATTTCTCCAGGTTTTAAGGAGCTGTAATGTATCAAACCAAATGAAGCGCACCAACAGTAACCATCACTTTTTTTTTGATGAGTTAGGGGCTTTGGAAAATGTTCTGCTGCTTCTCCATGGTCGAGCCACTCTCCAGAACGTCTACTATTTTCATAGAGTACCCATTTTTCATCACAAGTAACAATTCTGGACAGAAAAGGGTTATTTTTGATTTGGCAAAGAAGTGTAGCACAAACTTCAAAACGCTGGTTTTTTTGGTGGTCGTTTAATGTGTGCGGAACCCATCTCTCAAGATTTTGACCTTTCAAATCGCATACCAAAATTATCCCCAGTGCTTGCCTTTCAAATATTAGAAGTCAGTTTTCCATGAAGTTGGTGTTTTTCCATGCTTATGACAGATCCATAGGCGACCACTGGACATATTATACTACTAGGCTAATTTTGGTAATAAATCTGTAATTTAAATGTTTTTCCAAACCAAAGAAACACCTGTGGAAAATATCCATACACTTATCGATTTCTTGTGATACGTTGTTCCTTAAGTTCATCTCTGACCCTTCATTTATAAAAGACACAACACTCAGGAATTAATAACAATATTTAGGAATGTGACAGGATTTTCATTTGTTTACCATGAGTTGAGTACCTAGGCCCCTGCTTGGAAAGTGGTTAATGTCACTTCTGACACCCACTCAAACCTAGCCAAAAAATCGATACTATTAGCACCTCCCAGTAAATGGACAAGCGTGGATTTCTGTTATTATGAAAAATTCGATCACTTTAATAACCAACCATCTTGTATAGGCTTGTCAACTAAGTAATGGCAGATTTTTGGGAATTTATTTTGTAACAAAATGTATTTAATCTTTAATAGATTGTCCATTTTCATAAATGACTTTTTGCCATCATTCAGGCAGCATCATGATTCTACGTTTATAAACATTTCGATCTTTAGAAAATTTGGGTCTCATAAAAAAATGTGATACAAGTGTGTTTTAACATCATCTTCATCGATAAATTGTTTTCTATTCAAAAAGTTCTGCAAAGAACAAAATAAATGGTAATCGAAAGAAGTGAGGTCTTTAATGTATGATGGATGTGGCAACAAATTCCACCAAGCTTCTATAATTTTTGTTGGTAAGACAAAGATGTATGTGGCTTAGCATTGTTGTGGTGGAACGCTATATCCCTCTGGTTTACCAACTCAGAACATTTATCGGCGGCACACAATCAATGTTTTTAACTAATATAAACTGATTTGAGAGGTCATCCTTCTCCACAATGGCAGGCCCCATACTGCAGATTTAACAGTCTCTAAACTATAGGAAATGCACTAGAGTTAATTTAAACATTCTCCTTATCCCATATATCCCTGTGATTTCTTCCATTTGTTTGGACTCTTTAAAGAAGCCCAAGCAAGGCTATGATTTGAAGAAGCAGGAAACTATGTGGAAAAATAAATTATAATTGCCATTGGTTTTTCATTAAATGAATTTTTTTTTAAAAATAAAATCTTGTTTATTTTTTATTCACTCTCTTATAATAATCTAATAATAATCTTATAATTATTTTACAATTATATGAATTATAAATTAGGCCATATAAATTAAAACTTGCAAAAGTACCTGATAAAGCAACACAGAAAATTATAGCTGTAACCCCTTCAAAACAGTGAATCCATTTTTTTCTTTCAGATCGCTGCCCACCAACATCAAACATTCTGGAATTAAAAAATTAATAATTATAAATTGAACACATAAAAAGTTTATTAAACACTGTAATATAATACATAATAAATATATGTATATATTACATATCCACATTCATGCACAAAACTATAAATAAGACAGTTCTTGTTTTGCCTTCAAACTATTGCACTGATGATAACCCACATTCATATGGCTGGGTCGAAGCAACCGAAAATTTAATAAACACCAAAACAGAATGACTGCATTTTATGACTGTTTTTCATCGTTATAATTTTTTCAGTCAACTATATCTCCATCTCTTAGTTAATTAAGACTTATAATAGAACAAATTAAAAAACTTTTAAAGTGGATAGTGGAATTACATTAATAGCAATTATATCTACACATTTTAAAAAGTGAGTATACCTTAATAAAAAATAATGAAATTTTCACTCGGTTTCAAGCAATGATAATAATTTTAAGTTAGAGAACCAAATTTAAAAAAATAAAAACTATAAGTAAATAGTGAGTTATTAATATAAAAGAGCATCTATATATTTTTAAAGATTGCTATCCAACTCAAAGTATGCATTCATACTGTCACCCAAAATCAGTTGTTTTTTTTTAAATGATCTTGATTTGAAAAAAAAACCAAGTATGGTATTCCTTAACTATGTCCATCAATGGTGCTAGTTATTTATGGATAAAATCTTCAGTAAATTTATTAAAAATGGGTATAAAATCTTTTATTTTATTTTAAATATTTATTATTTTTACCATAAAATAACAAAATCCAAAATAACTAAGTTGTCTATACTCAATAAAGTATAAATATAATTTTGTACATTCGAACTTCACTAATTCGAAACCATGGATAATACAAACTTTTTTCACTAATTATTTCTGTTCAACACATAGTAAGAAAATTGTTTGTATTTCACTTTCATTTAGAATAAATTAATATTTTAATTTTGTGAGAGAAAACTTTCATTACTTATTTATTTTTCACCCCCTCCTGCCTATTTGGCAAAGGTGGGTGTTTCCAGTATCGGAATAGTATACACAACAGCAAAAACACATAACTTTGACTTAATTAATTAGTAAATTTGCAGTGCTGCGCATACAACTTGATGTTGTGTCTTTCCTGGAATTGTTTACTCTACTTTCCTTTATCCACTCTCTTAATACCAGGTCTCAACCTATAGACTTATATATCCCCTCCCATAAAACTTCTTCCTTCAGCAAATCCTTCGTCATTGTGCTGCTTCCTTTTGGAACTCTCTTCCTACCTCCATACGTCAATCCTCGTCTACAAATTCCTTTAAACAACTCCTGTTCCACCACCTACTCCACATTCAAACTTCCGCAAACATGTAAAATTATTTGAATATGTACACTGTTTAATTTCAATCTACTTCACAATTGAAATAATAATTAACAGTTAATTAGTTTGTATTTTTTTATTATTCTAAGTCAGACTAAGACCCATAAATTCGTAACACTGTTATTATTCTTAGGGGACAGTAGTAACAGAATAAAATTATTTTTTTATTTAATTTCATAAATCTCCAATATGATGGGGCTTACAATCAAGGCTGACTACTGGAATCCTCCTAACGCACTTGTCTTTTGTCTCTTTAGTTTACATTTGTTGATTAATTTCATGATCCGTTTTACTAAAAGTGCAGCCTATAAAAAAGGATTTACATATTACATTTAAGTCTGTTTCTCACTGCAACTTTAATAATTATTGTCTTCTTAAGAGCATTGTTATTATTATTGTTAGAGCATTTTATAAAATATTACTCATTCCAGAATTAGCAATAGCGATAATTAGTACATTTCTAAACATTACAACCATTTTTCATTTCAAAATAATAACGAAAATTATAAAAAAAAATGAATTGGAATTTATTAAATTCACAATTCATTTAAAGTAACCTACTATATTAAAAAATAAAATCATAAATATATAACGAATCTTTGTCTTCCCTTACCTTTTACCTCCTTAATAATGAAATGCTAAAAAGAAAAAAATTGCAGGTATGAAAGACGTAATTTATAATTAAATCATTTCATATAAGGAGTCATTCAATTTAGATTGCATTATTATATATAAATGTAAATCAAAATACACAATTTTTAATTACATTAACCAATGTTTAGGGCTATTCATGAAGTCAATCTTCAGGATTAGAGCACTTAAAGTAAGCTACTGTGCTTAATGTAGAATCACTTAGTACGACATCTATTGTAACTTTGGTAACTTAAACTCTATTTAAGTATGACACAAATAAACAAAAAAAATTGTTGTTAACTAAGACCAAAAGTTTAATTTCCCTCTATAGAATACAATGAAAGTAACTTATAACATTTATTACCCAAATCCTTGATTGCAGATGACATAGCTATTTTTGCCAATTCATACACAGACCTTGTAAAAAAAGTTGCTATAAATGAATATTGCAGGGACAATAGACTGATTATAAACATTAATAAAATGAAAATTATTTAGGTGTCTATTTCTGTAGGTCTGCTTTGTTTTTACAAGAAGCCAAGACAGCAATCTCAAAGTCATACTCGACAATAGGCACTGTAATAAACATTTAATCAAAAGCCAAAATGAACTCTTGGAAGGTATGAGAAAAGTTGAAAAAAAGCTACCATTAATACATCTCTGATTTATTGTGCCTAGGTATGGGGTCTCCGATAGATTGAGTTCTTAGAAAAGGTCAGCATAAATTTTAATAATAAGAAATTTTCGCTTTGTAAATCCACCCCAGACTTTTTAATACGCTTAGAAACAGGGTCTATTCATATTGGTTTCAATGTCATGAAATGTTCTTTAAATTGGTTAGTTAAGCTTGTGGAAATGGAGGAATTAAGATATCCTAAAACATTTTTTGAAAAGCTAAGAAACAAATATTACCAATCTAATCCTGCTCTCTCGAAATATAATTGGTGTGCTCAACTGAAAGTATTATTAGATGCTACTGGTAAAGGCGATACAGTTTATGAAACCAACTCTGCCATGATTAGAGCAATTATCGACAGGATATTAAATAAATATAAACGACATTTGACGGAGGGTGACAAGAAAACATGGCATAGCTCAGCTTGTAGTCAACATTTGAATCTTTTTTTTTAACAATGGTCAGATCTCTCAGTATTTGTTGACGCCGACTAACTTCAAATATACCAGATTATTAATGCAGATTTGCCTCCTGGGAAATGCATGATCAAGGTTTCAGTTGGCAATAAAATTGTAAAATTCACTCCACAACTTGAGGACAAAATGTGTAATACTATAGAAAAAGACAATTTATCACAAATTAAAATTGTAAAATTCACTCCACAACTTGAGGGAAAAATGTGTAATACTATAGAAAAAGAGACTTTATCATTATTTAGATATCCCTGAGATAATAGTTTAAGAGTAAGAATTTACCAGGGTATGGGAAATCTTAATGGGACGGAAATATCTGAGCCAACCTTGAATATGTAAATAATTTTAAATAATCTAAAATCATTTAATAAAAATACTTACTTGAAATGAAGACCTTTAAATGTGAAATGTGTCTCAATTATTCCAGTAGTTTTCACTCTTGTCCTAAGAACATCTTGTTGGGTAGGTACATAATTGGGTTGCGAAATACGATCTAAAGAATTTAAATAATAAGCAGCAGAATCATTCAGCTGATATTCACGAGATCTTGAAAAACAAAGCTCAACACCGGGATCTTGCCAAAGTCTTTTCATTAACTGTACAAGTTCAGGCGTCAATTCTCCTTCTTCAGCAGCACTGGCTAGGGTGAAAAATTGTCTGGCATAGTCCTAAACATACAAAACTTTATCAGTTTACAAATATTATAAGGTTACATTTAGTTATGAAATTGTATTTAATTTTTATGGAAACATGTGGTTTCCATTGAATAAAATTATTTTTTGGAAATTGTTATTCATAATTTTTTTGTTCCTCTCCATTACCTTCTATGAATTTGTATGTAAGATATTGTTTCTGAAATTCTCAGATTTCCAATGGTATATTATACATATAACATCTTACTACACTATTTCAGGAAATTCATGTTCAACCCAAAAAAACATTTTTCCATTTTTCTCCTCAAGTCAATTATCAAATTCATTCATAGTTTATATTGAGCCTTTTATATTATTACTAACAATGAGAGACAGTTAATTATTTAAAATAAATCAAATTAAAGGTACTATGGAGAAAGAAATTATGAAAATTCACGTTTAAGCCCTGTTAAGCAGCATTAACGAGGATAAGACGTAAACAGTATACTGAGTTTAACAAAATTGTTGAGCTGTGTTTGAGAAAATTGTAAAAATAGGCAAAATCGATGATATAAAGTATCACTTCTGGGTAGCCGATTTTCAAGAAGTTTCTGTAACATCCCAGGCATATACCTATCTTAAATACGTAATACCAGTTTCATACGACTTTTCGTTCATGAGCTACGCTGATTAAACACACAGAGACCACTTTGCGGGACTTTGTTATTAAGATTCAGCAGAACTCAAAACTTGTATTTCTGTTGAAAACTTAGATTACAAATTGTTGACGATCATAATACTTTCCCTTATCATATATTACACATATAGGTTAGTGAAAGTAATTGACACTTAATCCGATTTACATATAATGAATAGTTACTAATTAGTTAGTAAAAACCCATATATCAATAAGAAAAAAATTAATTTAATTTTTTTTTTTTTTTATTTCTTTTATTTTGTTCTGAAGTGGGGCCATATAACAAATTAGAAAACTTTTAATAACAAATGCTTTATTCTCTCTGCATAAATTATAATGGAAAGAGCGACCATTATACCAAATCACTGGTAGTATTTGGTCTCAAAATGAGGGAAAATGAGAAAAGGAACCCAAAATCGGAAAATATAAACAAAATATCTGAAAACAAAACAAGGATCATTATCCATTATTTGGCTGAATGAATGTATAGTAGACAGATTAAGAAAGTATTTCAAGGAGCTACTAGAATAGGGTCAAAAGCTGGGGCAGTCCGGATGAGATTACGGAGACGCTGAAGGTTTATTCTGGTAAAGACGATAAAAAAAAAAAAAATTGTATAATTTTTTGAACAGTTAAATTATTGCATTGATATTTATTTGTTCATTAATACAATCAAAACAATAAACAAAAACGTTATTAAAGCACTATAACTATGGCATTTGTGAGTACTGAATGATGTGGCACAGACCTGTAGGTACCTATGCCAGTACCGCTTTTCCGCCGATTAAGTCCATTTTCTACGGAACCGCTTAAAATATTTTAAAAAGTAAATAATGTTTTAGAAGGAGAAATGTATTCTCCAGATGTTTTATTTTGGGCGTTTTTTGTTATTCTAGGCCATTTTTATAATTGATGCTTGATTTTCAACTTGAAATTATTTTTCTTTAAATTGACTTTACTGGTGTTTTGTATTACCTAAGCCTATTACTTTTTAATATTTTATTATTCTCTGGCTATCCAGCTTTATTAAAAGGCCAATTATGATGAAATTAAGGCAAATGCTGATTCTCGATGACCAAAAAAACTAACTCAAGTCAAAATCATCAGTCCGCTATTTTGGAGCAGTGCAGCCACTTTTTTTTGTGGAAAAGTTGGCTTTTTTAAAATAAATTTTTAAAAGGAACACAACAATATGCAATTTGTAAGGATGTGGAGGGAAAGGGGTGCACAGTAAGGGGTCTGGCCCACCATGTAAATTTGTTTTGATTTTGAAACAAAAGATGTCAGAGAAAAACATTGATTCTAATTTACTATGTAATTTAGAAACTAATATTCTAATTCCCCATTAATTGATAACTAGTCGATTCTGAGTGATTTCCAGAAGTTTCATTTATTATTATTTTCTTTAAATTTAATTTCTTGCAAATGACGAGATACAATATATCACCAGCAAATACATTATTTGCAGAAGAACATATACTTCATTAGTTTTAAAAATATAAATTCTCATGAGTGCTTGCAATCTTCAAGGTTTTACACTAACGGACTTCTGATATTCTAAACCATGGGTCACATTGAGATCTTGACTAAGTTCCGCAGGGCGCATTGAGACCTCCACCCTAATCCCGCAAGCTGTAGTTTGATAAAAAAAATCTTGTTCTATAAATGACATTTCAGCTGTGAAATAAGCTTTATAAGAGATTAAAAAAAAAACACGCAATAAATGTAGCAGTTACCTCACATGTGAGTAATTGGCTAAATTTCACACTTTTAAATAGTTTTTATAATTTTACCATGTAATCAAAGAAACATTCGCAGGCCGTATTTTGGAGAACCCTGTTCTAAACGATCCTGAAACTTTTTCTTAGTAATTTATTTAAAAATAATCTGGTACGCGTATCATACAACTTTCACTTACCACTGTCTTCTTAGCAGAAATAAGTATTTTCATAAAAAGGTGAAGTGAAAATAAAAATTATAGACGCTATACTTATTTACATTTCATTTTGGGTTTTGTAATAATATAATTATTCCTATATATACAAATTTAAATTTTTATATCGCAGTAATCTATACTATTAAATATTATTTTATACCAACGATACCATTTATAAAAACCACATATGTATATTTACATAATATTGTCGGAGTCCGTATGATGTTAAGCTCATGTTACGTATGGAAGCCTGTTATAATCTTTTGGGCCAGCTCGAGTACGCTTGTATTACATTGGTTCCTCTATTTCAACCATTATCCGTTACGATATTTTATTTCTCCTATAGTTAATTATCAAATTCTTTCATATTTCACTATTTTTTATATTAAAGATTAATGTGAAATGATTAATTATTTCAAATAAAAAAAAACAAAGGTACTTTAGAGGTAGCTAATATTGAAAATTAGCCATTTAAGCCGTGTTAGAGAACATCAATGAGAATAAGACCTACATTATTTTAAAAACTGCTTAATAAAACACTAATATACTGAGTTTAATCAAAATAATTAAAGCCGTTTTTGAGAAACATAACATGCTCTATTAGTGCCCACTCAATGTAAGCTATAAGAAATCTATCATTTGATTTCACATTGTTAATCTACGATTATTCTCAAAAGTTCCTTTTTAATTATAAGGGAAACGTCTCTTTATAAACAAAGAAATTAAACTCATTCATGCATCATTACACGTTCAAAAGAAATTTAATGGAGACCAGTAAGAACAGCCTTCATTACAATAACCAAAAACATATCTAGTTGAGACTCATAAGATAGTTCAGGATTTAATTTTCTGTCCAGAATATTTCCAAAAAATATACTCATGCTTGATTAACATTTAAAATTGACATAAGCATATAAAGCAACTAATTTTTAAAATAATTACTAATATAAACACTCATATTATTAGCATAAATATCTTACCGCTTTTGTACAATCAGCAAAGTCTATTCGTAACTGTCCCATGGCACGAATAATTGCCATAAGGCTTTGAATAGTATTGCTGTAAACAACTGGTCTGTACTGCTCACATTCTTCTTTAGAATAACCAGTTTCATGAATTATTTTCATTTGCTTAACAATAGTACTCTTCCCTGATTCGCCCGCTCCTAAAAAAAAATATTAATTTTTTCCTACACGTATAATAGCATTATGGATCAAGAAAAAAAAAAAATCAATTATTTTCACAATTGAAATTATCATTAATTGAACTAAAACTGGAAAAATCTTAAATAATATTGAATTACTAAATGTGGATTTAATTATAAGTAGATATCGACTTCATCAAAAAAAGATAAGTAATACTGAATTGCTTATTCAAAAATTATAACAAATATTGAAATAGTTAAAATAAAAGGATTAGTAAAACTAAACACTTAATAGTCGCGGGCACTATTGAGAGTTGTCTTACTTATTAAGGATAATGCAGAAACGTTGAAAAACATCTTAAGGATAAGTCTGAAAATAAATTATGGCTGACACATAGAAAATTAAACCTATAGAAGAAAGACAAACCCAGCACAATAAGTCGCCCATCCTTAAGAAATCAGTCATCACAGAACAACATTCAATAAATTTTATACTGAACTGTTTCAAAATATTTCAACAAACAATACAAGAAAGGAATTATATCTAGCTACGGATGAATTTTGAGATGGAATGTAATAATTGTGACAAAAAAAATAGAAAAACATGAAACCTACAAAAAATTAATTCCAAATTAATAGTTGTCAAGTTTGAACTCATTATTGAATTGGTATCAAATATTCATTAAAATTATTATTAAAATAAACATAATAAATTTTTTAAAAAATTAATCAACAGTAACATTACATTCGGCTTTAACAAAAATTAAAACGTTGCTTATTGGTCTATCAAGACGTGTCAATGTAGCAATCAATCACCCCTAAATTATTGTTTTTATATATATAAAAGATATTTAAGTTTTCATATTATAAATCAACATAACTATGAAACATTAAAAATCTATCTAATACATGAAATATGTTTAATAAAAACCAAAAAACAATATTCCTGTTGGCATAGTCAACATTTTAAGTAACTTACTAAAAATAAGTTAATGTGAAAGATAAGGAAAAACAAAACAAAAATCTTTGATCATAATTGAACTGTATCATGTTAAATTGGCAAATTTGAGGGAATAGATAGCAAAAGTTTCATTTCGAATTGGCGTTTTTCAGTATTAATAATGGTTTTCTACCAATTTGAATTCATTTGAGAATCAAGATTCCACCAGAGTTTATTTAAGACAGAATAAAACACAAACGATTTAACTTAACTATTAAACTAAACAAACTACGTAAAGCCATTAAATAAACAAACAAAGCAAAAAAAAGGTACAGCAATGAATTCTACTCCATTACCACAGATACAGTTCTTAATTTAAATTGATCAAATGTCCACTTAATCATTTTTTATAATTAGCAGATGAACTTGATATGAACTTTTAAAATACAGAACAAATATTTAAGTTGGAGTGATAGATCCCATATTTTTAATAGTACAGTAAACAAGGCTTGCGATTTAGCAAATATTATTCATACACCACATTAATAAGAGTAATATGAATTAAAAGTGCTTCCATGGACATGCTTATAGAGATATATTAAGTACTTATTAAACTTCATTTTTCACAATTACCAGAAATACAAACTGATTATCAAATATCAGTTAATTTTAACAAACTTGAATCAAATTAGGTTTAATAAAATGATTAAGTATCAAAACAATGTTAAACTCACTTGAAAATGAAAAATAATAACCGCTTGTCAAGTATCATAACATGATAACGAATTATGTTCATATAAGGTATCACAACAACAGATTCGTTAGGACTCCCTTAATTTAAAACATGAGATTGATAAATAATACAAATACTAAAAAAGTGGGACACCTTTTAAAAACCCAAACAATGCCGGTATACAATAACAGCTAACTACAGACATACAACATTAATACATGTCAAATAGATTTACCGAGTAAAAGAAGCTTGACTTCTCTTGCTGCTCGTTCGCCATCAGCCCTTAAATCTTTGTCTATCTTTTTAGATCGTTCAACTGCTTCTTTTTCTCCTGATGAACTAATGGCACAGCCCATGTTGATAACAATGGACCATATCCTATTCATAAAACTCTCATCTAAAGACCAGAAGCGTCACTGCAAACACCTATCGAAACCGTTGCTTCAGTGTAGCCATATTGAATTTCGTTAATTAAGAGCGAATTCACCTTTAAAAAAAAACAACACACCCAATAAAGATATAAATAAAAAAGTGAATCACTTTAAAAAACATTAAGTTTCACACTTTATTGAATAGAATAGATAATATACCAAAATAAAGTTTGATATTCATAATAGAAATATATTGTTGCGGGGTTAGGATATTTAGCTTCAATGTACTACGATTTATCTCTAGTTCTGTATTATCTTATTTCACTTGTACAAACAAAATTTAAAATTCAGCACTGAAATTTTGTTTCCAAGAAAGTAATGCAGATATTCCCAATATAAACTGAATCAGTTCCAATATTGTTTTTTGTTTAATTTGGTTCGGGAATTAAGATCCATTCAATTAACGAATGTATGAAACATTTTAACCATCCTGTTTTCATAAATTTTAAAAATTCCTGACAAATCTAATCATTTTATTTTAGCTCTTTTAATGTTGACTTTTATGCAAAATAAACGTCCCCGCCCCTAATGGGACACACCCATTCCCTCAAACTCACAGTTTTATAAAAATGGTTTCAATGGTATACCTTCCACAAATAGTTTCAATTAATGTTATTTTTATTCTTTTTTTTTTATATAAAATAATTAATAGCCAAAGGGAACATCTGCACATCAACAGCGAAATAACTTTAAATGAAATGTATTTGAAAAAGATTCCTATTATACTACTAATTGGCATTTTAAAAAAACAAAACAAATCGGATAAAAAGTCATATATTTAGTTTCATCATCGGATAGCTCGTATACTCAGTTCCATTATCATCTGGTCCTTGCAGGGCCTAAGCCTCTTCCACAATCCTTTTTCACTTAGACCGGTTCTAGACAACCTTTCTAAAACCTCCAACACCCATCTATCAACACTGAAGACCCCAACACTAAGTGAGCCTAACATGTTCTGTTTCTCGTAAATATGTATGTACAAGCGATTGCTTGAAAATAATAAGCTCAAAAGAGAAATAAAATACTTAGAGATACGGTTGAATCATGCGGAGCAGGTTCTGCTCTCCCATTGACTTTATAGTAGAAAGATTCCCACAAAGACCAGGGAAACGCTCGAGAGAATCAATTTTTCAAGCGAGGATACTCTGGACGTTAAGTTCAATGTTTGACTTGTTGTGAAGAGAGAGAGACCTAGAAGAGAGTACATCAGGCAACCTTCGATCTCGTGTGTTTCATAAGTTGACGTGTGGGGCACAATTTTGCTTATTTATTTCCCTCTCTCTGCCATGTCTTTGAGCAATACGGAATTCTAATTTTACTTTCTAAAACATTAATATACAATAACATTTTAATTAATATAGTTATAAAAATAGAGATGGAAAAAAAATTTCACCACCAAGCGCTTTTCCTGGGAATGTGATGAACAAATGTGAGTAAACTGCTTGTTTATTGATATAGGAAAATAATAGTCGTTGCAAAATAATGCCTGATTTAACAAACAGCGGATTTGCTACTGATGAGACAATCTCATATCTGTTGTTACTGTTAGGAGACTAGAAGACATAGAAGTGTTTCAGTGATACAGAAACAATTGTTGCCTCCTTGTTTCATGTTTTTTTCCTTTTTTTTTCCTTATTTTAAAAACTCTATATCGTGATATTCTTCAAGCAGTCCCAAAACAAGGCATATCTGATAAACAGTTGGTCTAATAGGAATCTTCACGGAAAACGAAGAAGGACAATAAACTTTGAATGATGGAATAATTAAGGTGTATACATAACAAGATTAATATTTTAACAGATGAACTTCTGAAATACGAATTGGAAATAGAAATACTTTCTGAAACAAAACAGGAGGGAAACTGAGTGATGGGTTTGGGGAATATCTTCATTCTCAAAATAAAACTGGGAAAAATAAAATTATGTTATGAGATTTTATAAGTTCTAGGAGCAGTAAAACTCAAATCTCTTTGTCCATAAGCCCACGAAGGGAGCCCGGCCTGTCGATTAGGTTTTATTTTTTGCCTTCTAAATGTATTAAAACAAATGCATTACATATGTTATATCAATTCTGCGCATGCGCTAATCTATTACAAACCACTTGTTACTTCGTCTCCCACAAGTTATTAGTAGTAGTGAATTAGTGAACTGTAGTGATTAAAAACATTGTTATTTGAACAATTAACAATTCGCTCATCAAATGAACACAACAAAGTGAGTAATCGTTTATTTATCAAGTTTACTGAACAGTGGTAACCACAATAGATTTAGGTGGAGAGGTTAACTATTATATTGTTATCTATAAGCAGTCTCCCCTCCTCACTCAGTAGCCGGGCGGCTGCCGGAGGAGTAGGGTCACGTCATTCGCCGCTCCACCGGTCTACGTAATTATTTTCACATCGAGCTGTTTTACTTTTTCAGCCAGATTATTTAAATGAGATATTATCACATGGTAATGTCTACCAAAAATAAAAGATCGAGAAGTTTAGGCAATAACAGCTCTCAAAGCTTACGTGTTAAGCAAAGGCCAAGGCGTTCCATTCACCAGCGATATCCCCTTTTTTGCAACTAACCATATATTTTGTCTTATCCGTGTTTATTTCGAGCCCTAGTTCTTTACCGACTTTCATTAACGTTGACGTATTTAGTTTTATTGTTTCGGTGTTTTCACTAACAGCACCAGATCATGCGCATAGCCAATGACGGATGTTGTTCTACCCACATCCAACCCTTTTCCGGTACGCATCATCTCCCTAATGGCATGTACTAATACCAAATTGAGCAGGACAGGCGAAAGGGAATCCTGTTTTAAACCTGCACGAACCTCAAACTTTTCGGATAAATTATTCCCGATTCTAACTTTATTGAGTGTTTCCGTCAACCACATCCTGACTAGATTTACTATTTTTTTTGGAATCCCCTGCTCAATTAGAATATTATACAGTTTCTGGCGGTCAATTGAATCGTAAGCCTTTTTGAAACCTATATGCAGCTGGTGAGCAATACCGTTGTTCTCTATTTTTTTTTCTCCAATATTTGCCGTAAAGAAAATATTTGATCAATAGTCGAACGGTTAATTCTAAATCCGCATTGGTAGTCTCCGATAATTTCCTCGGCGTATTCCGTGATTCGACTAGTTAAGATTAAAGTAAATATTTATAACATGCCGGAAGGAGTGAAATTCCTCGATAGTTAATACAATCCGTCCTCGAATCCTTTTTGTGAATCGGAATAATAATAGATTCCATTCTTCAGGTAATTTCTCATGCTCTCAGATCTTTTTATCCAACAGATGTATTTTAGAAACTCCTGCTTCCCCGCATGCCTTAATTATTTCACAAGGAATATTATCTGTTCTCGCTGCTTTATAAGATTTTAATTTTGCAATAGCTACTTCCACTTCCTCTTTACTCAGTTCTTCTATTAATGGTTCCGCACTGTGGTATTCAGAAGGAGGACACAGATCATAATTTCCCGTATTTAAAACACTGTCAAAGTGGCTCTTAAACTTATTTAATACGTCTATTGGATCGGTCAGAATATTATTTTTTTCATCCCTAATTCCAGACGTGAATGGCCCTAAACATTTACGTGATCTGTTTATACCTTTGTACATTTCTCTTACGTTGTTTTCAATTCTATTACTTTCTATTTCAATTATTTTATTTTTAAGATTCTCCCTTTTTTTATTTTTGGGCAATTTTGTTGTTTCATTCTTTGAGGTTCGGAAGTATTCCAGATTATCTTCGCTAGGATTATTTAGAGCTTTTAATTTAGCAGCTTTTCTTTTTTTTAAACAATCTTCATCAAACCACGGTTTGTTATTCTTATTTCCTTTTTTTCCTAGACACGAGTTACCGACCGCTTTAATATTATCCCTGATCTCTAAGCATAACTTGTCAATATCTTCGCGGCCCTCTTCAGAAGGGTTTAAAGGTTCAAACCTATTCTTAACATCTAAATCCATATATGTCCTCAACCAAATCCCTTTCCATTCTCCTATGGAATGCGAATGGTATTCGAAATCACATCAACGAACTGACAATCTTATTACATGACAAAAACATCGACATAGCACTAATAAATGAAACCCGACTAACCAACAAACGACAAATCAACGTTCCTGGCTACAATATTTATAGAACCGATCATCCTGATGGAACAGCACATGCTGGCACTGCTATAATTATCCACCGATCTCTCTCCCATCATTTATTTCCCTTACCAACCCATAATTTCCTACAATCCACTGCCGTAATAATCCAAACTTCCCTTTACCCAATAACATTAGTTGCGGCATATTCCCCGCCTAAAATACCCATTTCCGAATCCCAAATAATTTCCTTCCTGAATTCCTTAGGACACCATTTCATCCTAGGTGCAGATTTAAATGCAAAACACCAACAATGGGGAGCCAGATCCACAAATTCCCGAGAGCGAACACTGCTATCTGCACTTAATTCCCATCGCAGCAACATCCTTTCACCTAATACTCCCACATACTGGCCAACAGATCCCAACCGCAATCCCGACCTTCTAGACTTTTTCCTACACAAAGGTCTAGGATCATTACACTGTTCCATTTCAAGGCTTGATGATCTTTCCTCAGACCACAGTCCTATAGTCCTAACCGCTTCCACATCACCCATTCCTAAATCATCCTCTCCTTCATTTATCAGGGGACCAGTTAACTGGAACCTTTTCCGTCAAATATTGGATGATAATATAGACCTCAGAGTTTCCTTAAAAACACCTGAAGACCTTGACGACGCAGTGGACTCCTTTACTACTCTGATCCAGCAAGCAGTTTGGACTGCATCCTCACCTGATCGTCCCAAAAAACACCTCAGTATAAATCCTCTACCCCAAGACCTGTTGGACCTTATCCATAGCAAACGATGCTCTAGGGCCGTCTGGCAAAGAACCAGGCATCCTGATGACCGGAAATCGTATAATTATTATTCCAAACAGGTAAAAAAGAAACTGGATATCTTTAGAACCCAATCCTACAATTCCTACCTTTCCTCATTATCATCTAGTGATAACTCCCTCTAGACTGTAACTAAAAAAATCCTTAAAGTCCAATCCATTTCCCACCCCCTCCGCCGTGATGATGGTTCCTGGGCTTCGTCAGATGCGAATAGAGCTGAAGAGTTTGCTAAACATCTATCCTACACATTCACTCCCCATCCCGAACTCCATCCCACCCACACTGCTGAAGTTAAAGAATTCCTCTCTTCACCAATTCCTCTCTCTCTACCTCCAAAACCTGTTAACCCCTCTGAGGTCAAATTCCTCATAAACAAATTAAAACCCCGAAAATCCCCTGGATATGATCTCCTCACTTCACAAATCCTTAGACAACTTCCCAAAAAATCAATTATATTCCTGAACTATCTATATAATTGCATCCTTCGTACTACCAACTTTCCCTTGATGTGGAAACACTCCATAATCGTGCTGTTTCCAAAACCAGGCAAACCCGTTAATAACACATCATCCTACAGACCGATAAGTTTACTCCCTATCCTCTCAAAAATCTTTGAAAAAATCCTCCTCAAACGCATCCTACCCATACTCGAATCCCACAACATCCCTTCTCATCAATTTGGATTCCGCTCAAGACATTCCACTGTCCAACAAGGCCTTCGTGTTGTGGACCACATATCCTCTGCACTTGAAAACAAGCAATATTGCACTGGTGCCTTTCTGGACGTAGCGCAAGCTTTCGACCGGGTGTGGCACGATGGCTTGCTTTTCAAGCTCAAAACCCATTTACCCCAATCCTTATACCTAGTCCTCAAATCCTATCTCTGAAATCGTTCCTTCCAAGTCCGTTGCGGCACCGAATTCTCCACTTACTATCCAGTTGAGGCTGGTGTTCCACAAGGCAGTGTTTTGGGTCCAGTTCTCTACATCCTTTTCACTGCTGATATCCCTCCAAATCCCGATACCTTCCTAGCTACATTTGCCGATGATACTGCCATTCTATCCTCCCACTCAGATCCTCAAATAGCATCTCAAAACCTACAATCTCACCTCTCCTTGATTGAGCAGTGGTGCAACGACTGGCGCATTAAAATCAATGAAGCAAAATGTAAACATATTACTTTCACTCTGCGACGCAGATCCTGTCCCACAATCCTTTTCAATTCAATACCACTTCCCTACTCAGATACAGTCCGTTACCTTGGCTTCCTTCTAGACAAAAGACTAACTTGGAACCCACATACGAGACTTAAAAGACAAGAACTTAACCAACGATATGGCCAGCTATATAGACTACTAAGCAGGACATCTCATCTTTCGATTGAAAATAAACTTTTAATCTACAAGACAATACTGAAACCTATCTGGACCTACGGACTTGAACTGTGGGGAACTGCTAAACATTCGAATATCAAACGCATCCAATCCTTCCAGTCCAAAGTACTTTTTTTTTTTTTTTTTTTTTGTTCTTCCCTATCTCGCCTTTTAGGCTATACGGGATTTTCCCGGGCCGGGGGGTGAGGGTGGGGAAATTTAAAATCCCCTCCGGCACCGGGACGCGAACTCGTACTTTTTATATCATCTCAAATCTCTGTTATCCGGTTGCCAGGCAACTAGCGGTGCTGTTACACACGCTATAGCCTATTCGGCCACCCCGCCCCCCAGTCCAAAGTACTTAGAACAATAGCCAATGCCCCATATTATGTCACAAATAAGACCCTACACCATGACCTTAACATCCCTTTTGTCCTCGACATCATCCCATCCAGATTCTCAAACTTTCGCCAGAACCTTATCCATCATCCAAATCCTCTAGCTCAATCCCTATCCAGCTCCCACCATCCCTACAATCCCCCTCGAAGGTTAAAACGGCAGTGGCCGCGAGATCTATTGTAAATATGCTTCTGGAGTCCTGGCAATGGCCAGCTTCTCCACTCAAGTCCTGAGCATCTGTGGCTCTAGTGCCCTCCTTCAGCCTCCACTGGCTTTTAATACTAGTGATGCGGCTGGAAAAATGGCACTGGGATCTCTGGAGTCCTGCTTTGCTTTCCACATGTGGGGAGAAAGGCCTGGCTCGGAGATTCCTGGGCGAATGTATATATTGTATATAGGTATGAATGTGTTTAGAAGTTTTTATTTTATTTTGTTTATTTATTTTTTTATTTTATTTATTTTTTTCTTTTTTTCTATTGATTTACATTTTTTTTATAAGTATTATTTATTTACTTTTTATATTTATAGTTACTTCTGTATTACTTGTATATACTGTATGAATGAGAACTTTTAGCCTTAATAATTATAGCCCTCCAACAGTGGCTGATTGTATTATTATTCAATAAAAAAAAAAAAAAAAAAAAAAAAAAAAAAAATTCTTAACATCTAGCTAGAATTGAGTTCTATAGATGAATTTTTTATTTTCCAAATTAAAATTCTCGAAATCGAAACGGTTTTTGTCGAAGGTTCACGATTACTAATTCATGATCCGACCCACAATCTGCTCCGTGATACGACCATACATTAATTATACTGCTTTGCCAGCATTGTTGTATCAAGACATGATCGATTTGATTTTGTGTTTGCAAATCCGGTAATGCCCAGGTATATTTATGAATATCCTTATGTTTAAACGTAGTACTTTTAATTATCAGGTTTTTCGAGATTGCAAATTTTATCGGACAGATCCCATTATCATTACTATATTTCTTTACCAATCGTCGAGACATAAACTTCTTCCTTGCCCACCTTTGCGTTTGCGTCCCCTACAATTATTTTCATGGAATTTCGCGGTAGTTTATCATAAACCCATTCGAGTTTATCGTAAAATTCGCTTTTGACTTAATCGTCACTGTCTTCAGTCAGACAATGTATGTTTATGAACGCAATTTTAAACCAACGTCACTGAAATATCTCTACCGAAATTATATCACTAAAGAATTGTACGTCCACAAAGAAGATATAAATCTATTCCTAATTAGAAACCCAGTACCTAAACAATGATTCCCACTTCCTCCGTACCAAATAGTGTACTTTCCTTCCCTCATCGAGTCCTCCCCTGGGCAGCGAACCTCTTGCAGAGTCACGACATCCAAATTGTACTCATTAACCTCATTCGCGACCGATTTTAACCCCCTGCTGTATTTAAACTCCTTACGTCCCACGTTCCAATATTCAAATTCCTATTTTTCAACTTGCGCCATGAATCTCCTAAAGCAGTTCCCACCCGGAGACCCGAACGGGGGACTAGTTTACCTCCGAATAATGAGCATTTTACCTTAGGGAGATCCATGACTATTTGTGATGTAGTCAGCTCTAAATAATCCTAGCAAAGACAATTTCAAATACTTCCGAGCTTCAAAGAATGAAACAACAAAATTTCTCATAAAAAAAGGGAGTACCTTGAAAATAAAATAATTGAAATAGAGGCTAATAGAATTGTAAATAAAGTAAGAGACATGCACAAAGGTATAAACAGATCACGTACATGTTAGGGCCCGTCACGTATGGAATTAGGGATGAAAATAACAATATTCTGACCGATCCGGTAGACGTATTAAATAAGTTTAAGAACCACATTGACACTATTTTAAATAAGGAAAATTTAAATCTTTGTCCTTCTTTTGAGTGCTGACCCGTTAATAGAAGAACCGAGTAAAAAAGAAGTTGAAGTAGCTATCGGAAAATTAAAATCTTATAAAGCAGTGGGAATCGATAATATTCCTTGTGAAATAATTAAGACATGCGGGGAAGATGGAGTTTCTAAAATACATTTGTTCGATAAAATGATTTGGGAGCATAAGAAATTACCTGAAGAATGGAAAGAATCTATTATTATTCCAATTCACAAAAAGGATTCGAGGACGGATTGTAATAACTATCGAAGAATTTCACTCCTTCCGGTATGTTATAAATATTTAAATTAATCTTAACTAGTCCAATCACGGAATACGCCGAGGAAATTTTCGGAGACTACCAATGCGGATTTAGAAGGAACCGTTCGACTATTGATCAAATATTTTCTTTACGGCAAATATTGGAGAAAAAAATAGAGGACAACGGTATTGCTCACCAGCTGCTTATAGGTTGCAAAAAGGCTTACGATTCTATTGAGCGCCCGAAACTATACAATAGCAAATCTCGTCATGATGTGCTTGACGAAAACAGTCAATAATATTAGAATCGGTAGCAATTTATCCGGTTTGAACACGTAAAGAAGTTTAAATAACTATGGTGTACGATAACTAAAAAAAAAAAACAAATTGAAGAGGAGATTAAGGTTAGACTGAAGGCGGGAAATGGTTGTTATTTTTCTGTGACAAAACTAATTAGCTCGCCCCTCTTGTCCCGGAACTTAAAACTGGAGAGAGAGAATCACTTTATTATCATAAAATAAAATGGTGCTGCCCAATTACATTGGGTTGCTAACAACACAGCATACTTATTAATCACTACAGACATTATTTAAAATTATTATACAATTATATAGGATTAACAATATGTATGAGCATAGTATATAATATTTTATACATAAATATTATTATTTTATTTTTTTTTTCTTTTTTTTCTCTTTTTTTTTTATTTTTACTATTTCTTTCATTCATTTATAATCATTCTGTACCCTTTCTCTTCCTTCTCTCCCCCTATACATGTTCCCACTCCTCACATTCTCTCCTCTCTCTTTCTAACCTAATACATAAAAAATACATAAAGTACAGTGGACGTGTTCAATAAATAATAATATAAAAATGCTGGAACACAGGCATGACTCTCTCCCTATCCGCTCCCATGCATATGGTGGTGGATGATTCCCAGGGAGTCGAGGATTATACTCTCTGCCAACCTTGCCACGTCCTTTATGTCGACACCAAGGCCCTCCATGAAGCTCCTTGCTGAGTCTGGTATCGTTCCGCGAGGTCCGAACCAAAGGCCTCTCACGTGGAACTCTCTCGGCCCGAAACTCTCGCGGAACTTTTCACTAAGGAAAGGGATGCATTTCTCGTATGTCTGTTTTTTCTCCCTTTCCACTTTTCCTGCCTGATCGAGGTGGTTGGTCTCATATCTCACGGTCGGATCCAAAATCATTGCCGACTATAGGGGAATGCTTAGGGAATGCTACAATGACGGCATATCGGGTGGATCCATCCGTATCTATACAATATACTTCCTCGAAATAGGCGTAATCTCTCTCTTCAAGGAGCCTCATCTGTTCATGTTTGACTCTGTGGTGACGGCGTGTTATAAGGAGGGAGTTGTTGGGGCATTTTCCAAGCACATGTGCTGGTGTTTCTGGCTCTCTTTCGTATTTGCGACAGAGGGACCCAACTTCTCTTACCTGTCCACTGACACCTGGGACTCCACGCAGGGGTGCATAGTTAATATTTAGTTTCAGGGCATTTGACCATTCAGACACAGAAAGTACTTGCTTATCGTACATGTATTTATTGGCTTTCGGGGTCTCTTAAAAATGGCGAACTCCAATGCCCTGCCACCTGCAATTGGTCCATTCCTCAAACGAATTTTCTCGAAGCGACTGCCATAGAGCTCTCATATTCCGAATACCCCGATCAACCCCCAATCTCTCGGCACATTCATCAACCTCAGCCGAATAATCAAAGATCAACTGAAAAAGGGCATCGGGCACATTGGATAGTCGCTGAGCAATGGACCAATGTTGTAGAGGAGCCTCCCATGGGCAGCGGATTAATCCTAATCCTCGATACCTCCTGGGAGCGTATAACATCGCCGTGGAGGTGTTCGCAGGGAGTCCAACAATAGCCTTCACACTCCTGCGAATCATGGTGTCGATGCCATCAAGTATGGCAGGACGCAGCTTTGTGAGGGGCGCAGTTTGGAGAGGGTAAGTAAGACCCGGGAACAGATATTGGTTGACAATGTTTAGCTTCTGCTCCGGCTTCAGCAAGGGAGAGGTTACCAGTTTATTCAGATTTTCGTTCAATTTGGTCACCAAATCTTCGTTGAACTGTTGCTCTCCCGAGAATGTACATCCTAAATACTTGATTGTATCTCCATTCTGCAATGTTTGGATGTACTCTCCGTTCTCAAGGGAGAGCATCGCGGTTTCCAGCTCTCCTTTATTTAGAACGATGCCCACACTTTTTTGAGGATTAATAGCCAAACCAATTTCCTCAAACGTCCTCTGAACGCTATCGATCACTCTTTCTGCAGCCCTGTTGTCACGCGCTGACACGGCCTGGTCATCCGCGAAACCTGTGAGGACCACACAACCTTGGTCATTTTTTAACTTGTATCCAAATTTTTTGGAAAATTCTTCATCGCATAGGTCGCGATAGAGATGGTCAATGGCCAGGTTGAAGAGCGACGACGACAAGGGGCTGCCTTGGGGTACCCCGCGCAGCACTTTGACTTGGCTAGTTGCGTGAACACCGTTACTAATTTTGATTGTGTTCGTGCAGAGGAGAGCCGATATAACGTGTTTAAGATCCGGCGACACACCTCTCGCTTCCAATGAGCTTACGATATGATTGTGGCCAACATTGTCAAAAGCACCGACAACGTCAAGGAATACCACCGCACAATCGTTTTTCATAATCTTTGCATCTTTCAATACAGCGTCGATAATCCTTGCGTTGACGTGCGTTCATGGGAGGCCTTTTATAAAGCCTCTCTGATGCCTGTGGAAGGTGACCTGTTTTCTTAGTTCGTGGCCCAGAACCTTCTTTATGATTCGGCGCACAATAGAATAAATGGTGATGGGTCTCCAGGAAGGGATTTTGTTTACATCACCTTTCCCCTTATATATTAGTATTGTGCGCCCTTGTCGAAGTGGTTCTGGGACATAGGCCACCTTCAGCATTATCTCTGCAATTGTTCTAATAATATTTGCAACATCAAAATATTTAATCGTGCGGATCAGAACTCCATCAGGCCCCGGCGATGTGTCCATTGATGTTGATTTAATGGCTTTCTTGACGGTTTCTAGATCAATGGACACTAAATTTGGCATCGGGGCACACTGCTCGTAATCCGCACGCCTGCAGAGATTTTCGCTCTCTAAGAGGTCTTTATAATATTTTGCGATATCAGCCATCTTTAGAGGACACCTCTTAGGAGCGTCGGCATTCATAACAGTTTGCACAACTTTTTTTCTTTTATTGTAATAATTATACTGTGGAACTTCGTATTGGTACTGCTCCTGCCGACGACTCCTGTCTACCTTGTACGCTCTTTGCGGATTTGAGACTTGTCCAGCACCCTTATCAGCCACTTTAGTTTTATTTTTTTTCTCATCCTGTAAAATTTAACGGCTGGGAGCTGGGGACCTGGCAGTTCCGAATTGATATTCTTGAGAAAATTCAGGAACTTGCCTACGGCCTCATCAAAATCCGCAATACTCATTGTGTTTTCTTTTAAGAGATTCTTGAACACGGTAGACCATCCAATAATGTCCTCTTTTATTTTTGATACCTCACCCTCTCCATTTTTAGGTCCTAGAACATTTTTCACTATGCCCCTCAGTGTATTGGTGTTAGCCTCCCTGGGGTGCTTTTTTGCAATATGGGTTCCAAGACCTCTTTCACCCTTAAAAGAAAGCCCACATATGGGACAAAAACATTACCTTATCTACAGTTCTTTATGGGTGCGAAACGTGGCCGCTTACATTAAGGGATGAGCAACGTCTTAAGGTTTTTGAATATAAAGTATTGCGTAGAATACTCGGACCGAAGAAAGATGAGTTAACAGGAGAGTTTAGATGGTTAAACAACGCCAAACAGCGTAAACTTTATCCGGTTAATATACAAAATGGTGGCTGATTTAAAGAATATTAGCCCAGTAACTTTGGGGAGGGGTAATGAGAAATCCATTCCGAAAAATCTGTATGGGCCAAAGTATACCTAAAGCTCTTCATATATTTTGGTGATATTATTATGTTGCATCAAGTATTCTGTCCTAGCCAAAATCTGGCACTCGTTGTTTACATGCTGGATAGACTCATGTGTCTTAGAACAAAGGTGACATTTAACTGTGACCAAGTTTTCTTTCAATGTATATTTTCTATATGTCCCGGTTGCGATAACTTGGTTCTGGATTGCTAACAAAAATCCTTCTGTCCCGCCATAGATTTGTCCTATCTTTAACTACTCTGATAATTCAATATCGATTCCAGGCTCATGTAATGAGCCATGTCCCAACGTGCACGGTCATCCCGTCCTCGATGACTCCTGAACTAAGTTGCAGAGAACTGATGCTCTTTACTTTTTCTTTAATAGCATTCACCACAGCACACTTTTATGTATGGTACAAGTTCCTTTATGCTTTCCAACTGTTTTCTGCATACAACTATTGAGCCATCCATGTAAAGGCTGATAATAGATCTTTAATTGATATCCTATTTTACTGCTTCGGAGGATATGGCTTAGAGCTAATGCTAAGCAAAACCAGAGAGGGCTGAGGGAATCTCCTTGATTAATTCTTCGAAAGATTTTCATTGCTTCGCTACTGTAACCAGACTAAACTCAACCTACCGTTAGCATAGTACTCCATGACTCCATAAGCTTCCTCAAGAGGTTTATTATGCTAGGGTGGACATTGTATAATTCTAGCACTTGGATTAACCGTGTCAAAAGCTTTTTTGTAGTGAGTCCATGTGATTGATAAACTTCGTTGTTTAACCTATTAGGAATTATTTCGTTACTAAGCCCAACAATTTTACAAGCCCATTTGATTCGCCGCAATGAAATCACCTCAACATATAACTGTATGGTTTGTCCGTATGCTACTCGTGGCAATGACCTCTGGCATTCCGGGATGTAGATATTCCAGATATCTGTGAAATAACAGCTAGAAATAATAATAATAATAATAAAAGGCTTAGGGAACCTAAAGGTTCGACGCCTTACCCGTTAAACCGGATGACAATTAGCTACTGCATCATGAAAAAAACAGGCAGCAGTATAGTGATAGTGGTAGATGTTACCGCCACACACCGTGCCTCCGATCCCAGGGATCTATCTTCTTTTACATTTCATTAGGAAATTTGTGTTTGAGATTGATCCAATTTTGCTATATTTGTATTCAGTCTATTCGGGATTCAATTGTTTTCTTCCATCTTATTTTTTTAAAAAATACAATAAAAAAATCAAATTAATTGCTTTTATATCTATTGCAGTTCAGTGGCAAATTCTATACTGTGATGGGATCCGCATTTTCTATGTTTTATATACAAAGGAGGATCTACAAAAATACCTTCTATCTATTTTAAATCAAATTAATTTAAACTAGGCCTTTTAATCAATATGAAAGTGTTAACATGGAAATCTATTGATGCCTGCCGAAGGGAATTTCTCCTTCCCGACAGAATGAATATCAGAATTCATAGAAAGATGTTCGATTGATAGCTCTGCACGGCTAATTATCTGCATTCACAGTTTCAGTCTAAAGTGACATTGGAAGGTTGGTATTAATTAGATGATATTGTGCAAGCCAGTGGCAAGCATGCAACTGTCCTCACGCACCGGTCATTGGCCAATGAACCCGACCCTACCTGGATGCGCTTCAGGTAATGAACCGTTACCACCGACCTGAAATAGTTCTTACACCCCTTTAATTAAAACAGGAAGAAATGAGGTAAAAAATTTTAATCATATGCTATAAGATACATAAGATGTTTATGTAATATGTAGAGCAGTGGTTTGAAGGTGGATCGTAATGGCACGCCTTCTAGGTTTGGTCGAATGAAACATCTCTCGAAAGACCATCTGTCCAAAAAACAATACCCAAAAACGACAAAATGGAATTGTAGGTAAGTGAGAATATAGTTTTAAGATTATAGGAAATTCGTTGGTGTCAGAATGTCGAATTCCTGATTGATGTCAATAAATACTTCAGTAGGATACAACCTTGAGCTCTAATAGACCTGGAGCCAGGGCCCAAAAATCGACCTGATCGTAGTTGGAGCTTTGAATGTAAATTACGAAAGCTTGTGTTATTCTGAGTAAAACGAACCTTGTCTACCATTCCATAGCCGCAACTTACAAAATGTTGGCTGATTTAAAGAGTATTAGCCCAGTAACTTGGGGGGGGGATGGGGGAATGAGAAATCCATTGCGAAAAATGTGAGCAAAGTTTTTATTTTTTTTTATAATAATTTGTTACGTCGTAAAGTATATAATCACGGTCAGCCAACGCTGGGTTTTACCAAATTTGTCAAAAACTGAGACAAACTAGTATAAATGGCCCTGTAACTTGGAAATGAGTTCCTTAAGAGGAAAAACCTATAGAATCAAAGTTATAAAGCATCAAATTTTGCGTACACTGATTACCAACTATTTTAATGTAGGTCACTTACTCCGTACATAAACGGTAATCTCCCGATGGTTAAAAATTGGTAATGAAGGGATAAATGATTTTCAATATTTCAACAGTATGGGTGTCTATTCTACTGAGTGATTTTTGTTTAGATTCTGTTACATGCAATATAAGTCTCTTTTCTACATCTCAGCAGCGAAGGATTTCGGTAAATGATGTCTCGAAAGATACCGAATACCATAAAGAAATAAAGAATCCCGATTCGAGATATATAATCGGCCTATAATAAAAATGCCATTTCTCAGTGGACGCAAAATTTGTTGCTCTACAATTTTGATACTATGGGTTTTTCCTCTTAGGTAACTCGTTTCTACGTTACAGGGCCATTTATAGTAATTTATTTTAGTTTTTGACAAATTTGCTAAATATCAGCGTTGGTTGACCATGGTTTTATACCTTACCACCTAACCAAATTTTTAAGTGTATGTACTCGATCGACGCACAATTTAATTTTCTGTAATTTCTTAAGGAGTACATTTTTTCGCTTCGATGCATCCTTTAGAAGTTATAGGTGAAAAAACAAAAAAATATTGAAAAAATTACACTATTTTTGGCTGTTTAAAGTTTTCCCATGGTTGCCCGCGTTAGCAATTTTGTTTTTTACATGTCTAAACCCATATATACAAGTCAAAAAAATAAAATCTTTTCATACATTTTTCGCAACCGATTTCCTATTGCTTGTTTCAATCCTCAAGTTATTGGCCTAATATTCTTTAAATCATCCGCCATCTTTGAAAGCAGCAGCTCTGGGATGGTAGAAGAGGTTCATTTTACTCAGAATAACATACACTTTCGTAATTTACAATCAAACCTTGGCCTGCGATGAGGTCGATTTTTGGGCCCTGGCTCCAGGGCTATAAGTGAACTGTTGACCCATTGCCAGTACTGTCCATGGTAAGAAATATAACTTAAATTGTTCCATGCTTAAATTGTTATTTTTATTTATTTTTTTAAAATAATTTAATCGATTTGAGATCGAATCACATATTTTATGAAAAGTGCAATGAAAGTTTTTAAAAAAATATCCATTCGAATTATTGATTATAAATATCAATTTTTAAAATTAAAATTTTTCTATTATAAAACTGAATATACTAATATCGGATATGATTTTATCTTATATAATAGTCTAATGTAGATAATGAAAATGTTTGATCCTTTTAACTCATTTTACAACATAGATTAATAATATGAACAAGGAACTCACCATTACACAGACTTCATCCCTAGGATTTTTTAAATTATTTCTAAACGTGATTCTTATAATGCCTGTTCCCATAGCCGGAACTAGGAGGAAGCAAAGGGGTGTTTTTTCCTCAGGCAGCAGAATTAACAAGGCTGCAAGGTTAAATAAAAATATTTTTATTTGCTTTTTGTCAGTTGTAGCCTTAATCCAGTCGATAATGTGAGTTAAAGTTCTTACGCAATAATTCACTATTTTGAAATAAATTACCTTAAATACTGTTATAAAAGTTTAGACTTTTATATGGGAAGGGAGGAGAGGAAAAGATGAAAGGGCGGCAAAATTAAAATCGTTCCTCCTTAAAAAAATCCCATTTACGGGCCGCATATTGCCTATTACAACTTATAGTTATTATCAATCATAAATTAAAAGTTATACCATGATAAATGTTGTTCAATAGTTAAATTTAATAGGTAAATATTTTATCCGTATTCAATTCAATCCACATGGGTTTTAATTTTTAAATGATAAATATTCATTAAATAAAATCAAGGTAGAATTAAGCTGAAATGTTATTTTAGTATTTACTACAAAACATTACCAGCCAGCAGTAGCAGATGCAAGATTTAGTTGTTGTTTTTTTGGAGGACTTCTGCCCGGAAGCTTTATATGTATAAATAAATAAATAAATAAATATATATATATATATATATATATATATATATATATATATATATATATATATATATATATAAAATGGTATTTACTTGGGAGGAAAAATAATAAAACTAACTAAGTGTACGGAATGCTGTTTAAGTGATTCTTGAAGTCCTATTAAAAATGCAATTACACGAACAATAATACTTTTAGAGATAATTTTAAAATATTTTTTTTCATAAGACGTTGTTGTATTTAACAGCTATAAATGCAGTATTGTTATTATTTAAGTATTTAGATTATATCTCTCACAGCTACAAATATAGACGAATGAAAATTTTTTTTCCGAAACCCCTCCCCCCGTGATCGACTTGTGTTTTGCCTTAAGAGGTACCAATCCTCACCAAGATCGATGGCATGTAACCCATTCCTAAGAAATATAATTGCTCTTCTCCTCTTAAAACAGTACTAGTGAAAATAGAATTAGAAAAATTATAGATTGTCTGCAATTAAATTTACTGTTCCTTGTTTAATTTTTTTTTTGGGGGGGGGCTTCAGCCCGAAAGATTGTTTTTCATATACATGTAACGATAATTAATTTGAAAAAAAAGAAAGAAATTAACTACCTATATGAAATGATGTTTAAGTGGTTCTTGAAGTCCTATTAAATGTAATTAAACGAACAAGAATACTTTAAGAGATAGTTTTTAATATTTTTTTTCTGTAAAACATGATTATATTTTACCATTTGGGGGGGGGGGCTTCAGCCCGAAAGCCCCCCTCCCCCGTAGATCCGCCTGTGCCTCAAATTCCTTCCATAATTGGAAACCCACAAAAATATAGTTCCTTCAGGAAAATTCATAACTCTGTTAAAATGTACCCCCTGAATAATTCAAAACCACCACAAATATGCTTTCTTCAACAATTTTGATGTCGCAACTTGCGCTTCATGGCACCCCCATTTTTGTTTTATCATTTTAGGTATTCTTTTTACCAGTAGCGTAACTAATTTCGGATCACCCTTAGGCATTCAAAGAACGCTCCTAATCAATTCAGATACGTTTCCTTCTATCTACCTCTAGATTCGAGATATTTCATACCAGCACCGGATTCAAGATTCATTATTTCTTCTTTTTTGGAGGGGCTAAATTTTTTAAAACTCTATTTTATGTATATTTTTTAATAACGGTAATAGTGCTTTTATGAACAAAATGTTTATATTTTTACGTGACATGTGCTTATGCGTCATAATAAAAAAATATTGTAATTGTTCAAGTATTAGGCTTAGAATATTCACAGTATACATAGCAGAGGGACTTCACCCGAAAGCCTCCTCCCCCTTGAATCCGCCAAAAATACTAATAAATAAATAATTATTACATAATGTTAATGTAAATTTTGAATATAGGGCCAACAAAAAATTGAATGAATACAATTTAAAACATAATACGACTATTTTTATAAAGAAACCATTTAGTTTAATTTTATGTGATGGTTTGAATTTTAATTATTGTTTTTATTATAGAAGACAATTGTGTTAAATTAATTTACACTTATTCTCACCCTCTTTGAATATTTATGTTCTAACTTCTCACTACTTTTTTCTAAATTTAAATTTATCCTATAAATAAATAGTATAACCGGTTAACCATTAACCTTTATTGGATGCTCGAGGTTTTGTTTTTCATAAATATCTTGAAAATTATTTTATATCTCTTTTTGAGCAATTCAATATTTTCATATTAATAACCTATCAACCATATTATATTTACATTTTTTTTTTATCTTCAAGAACTATTACGATTTAGAATAATACCAAGTTTATTCGTTTATTCGTTGTTTTTTTTATATTGATATTTTCGATAGTTTTCATTTCCTAAATAAATATTTTTCAATTCGAGTCCTGAAACACTTTTCGGACCTCCGCCGCTTCAAGACATCACCGTGCTCACTTCGGAGTTATTTACACCTTTGCTGTTTATAACGTTTGATGTAGAAATGTTATTGACATAGCTATTAACCAAATTTTTAAAAAGAAATTATTATAACCAGCGGAGAAAATAATTGCGCAGTGCCTGTAGGTGGGATGGCATAGTGCAATAAATATTTATTTATCAATGCTAATGGTAATTATACTCTGTTTAGTAGTTTTAGGAAGGAATTAGAAAAAATTTTGAAGCAGTGGAGTAACTATGGTTCTAGAGGCCTGTGGTGGAAATAGAAATTTCCGTAGCTTGCTCTCTGTGTAGATAATCTTTAACTGACTTCACTCTCCTTTTTTAGCAGCGCCCTCCAAAACAAAAATTTCAAATTCAAGATTGTTTACTATCAGTTTTAAACCCACAACTAAATTCTATTTTTTTTCTTTCTTTTTAAAACAGAGGTTGTTCATATTTTTCCTTATTTAATAAATGTTTGATATGGCATATTGCTAAACGAGTTTTTAATCTAAATGTTTTCAGCCTAATATTTTATTAAATATTTAATATAGCCCCAGAATATGTTTTATTAACAAACATTTCGCCTTTACATCTGTCCATAGCCTTACATGGTAACCATGAGGATATTACTCATCTTTCTTTTGAGCGTGTATGCACTGTCGGATCCACGGGAGAGGGATTTCGGCTGAAGACCCCCAAAACTAAAAAAATAAATAAAAAAAATTGTCTTTAGTCCATATTTGTTTCTCTGAGCGATCTGAAATAAATACTTAAACAATCTGCTTTTTTTAAATTATAAACGCATATAAGCATGTGTCAAGGAAACAATATAAAAAAATTAATCCTAAAAAAAAAATTAATTCCTGTTAACATAGCTTTTATTTGTAACAGAACGTCAAGGGTCATTTAAATATTATTTTATGTAGTTGTTTTTTTTTTCTTCTAGAGTAATTACCGTTATTAAAAATTAAAGTAATTCCTGAATCTGCAACTGCGTGCATTTTTTTTTCTTGAAAATGAAAATTCATTACCAACATAGCAAAAGAGTTCTTTTTTCCGTTTCTTAAATGTTTATAACCCAATTTTTTTCGTACCTCAAATTAAAGCACTGGCTCTCTTATTTGGGCTAATGTCTTATGTGCCGCATTGTAAATCTGGGCCTGGTTCCGTGGCAACCAGATTTCGAGCTTCCTAAACCTGTGGGAATTTTAAGATGTGGTTTTGTGTTATACATACTAATACCATGTTAGTTATTAATTGTATCACTACAATATACAAAGTGTGGTTGTTCTTTTTTTTTTTTCAATCAAATACAGGATTCAATTTTGTGGGGCTATTTTATCATTTTGTTTTCAATAAAGGTACTTAGGATAATAATAATGCTTTTAGGGGTAATTTGTTTGTACTTTATCTCGGCAGATTCTTACATTTGATAGCTGAAGTATGTGTATTAAAAAAAAACAGTAAAAATAAATATATTGCGATTATATTTAAGTATTTGGCTCAGATCACCCATAGAAACAAATACAGACCAATGAAAACAAATTATTTTTCCCTTGATCTATTTTATTATTATAATGTTATGGTCAAAATAGTTTAAAACCTTAGCGACTTGACTTCAATTCTACAAAAATCTAATGTATCAAGGTCGAAAGGAGACAGAACGCTTGTAAACATTTATTAAAAATTGAATCATGATGGTGGTACAGGAGAAAAATAGTGGGATTTTTTAATTGAAGTTAAGTTTTTGATGTTTTTAATTTCATAGTGAAAATTCATTTTAATAAAATTAAAAACAAAATTCTGCCCTGTTTTTTCAAGTTTCGATCGATAAGTAATCCACCATTCACATCAGATAATGTCAACTTCAACCAAACTTTTACTACTAATACTTAATACTAAGTTCAATACTAGCGAAAAAACAACTTAAATACATATCTTTTAGGTTCGGTGCCATTTTTTATAAAATAGAGTCCTGTATGAATGCGTTAGTGAGGAAGAACACTTTTATCGTCAACGAAAGAGAAGTGAAAAAACGACATTCGATGAAAGAATGAAAAACCGACGAACTATATTATAATGATACATTTTAGGAAATTTTATGAAGTGGTGCATGTTTGGAGGATCTTGAAAATGGCTCTTGAGGCCGAAACTTCGAATAAATAAAACATGATATGAAAACTGTGTACATTTGGTGACCTTTGGCATAATATTTTATAAAAAACATAAATAAATTTTATCACTAACATCATTTAATCTCCGATAGACCCTAGAGCGATCGCAAGATTTATTTCATTGGAATGTTACCGAAGATGTAACTATGTATATAACTGGAAAAATTATAAACCAAAATTATATAAATATTTTGAAAGAATTAGTATAAAAGAAATAAAATGTTATTAGCAAAAGTAAACGATGTTTTATAGAGAAAATGTTTGGGAAATTTAACATGTCAATAACTCGAATTATTAGTTAAGATATATCCATTATAAATCCATCTTTAGGGGCGAAATGCAGGAAGGAGATTATACAAATTAATTTGGTATTGTGTTCTTTAATTTTATTATACGTTTCAAAGATCTGAAAAAAAATTAAATTAATTATAATGAAGAATAATTACTTAGAATGATCTGCAATGACAGCATTTAACAGAAATATATCTAAACATACAGAATCTTCAATGCCTACTTCCATAGTTTTATTTAAAAAAAATAAATTAACGAATATTACCGCTACAAATAAAAAAACAATATATATTGGATTGAATTATTTCGTATTCTACATAAGATAAGCGTTCAATGAAGGGTTCGATGACTCGGTAGACTTTATGACTACATTGTCGTAAAGACTTATCAGATTTAAGTTATCTGTCTATAAAAAAGAGGCTGCTTGAATACTCAGTAAGTTTACATAACAATGCAGATTGATAAGTATTACTTCGAATGTTTTCTACGAGAGTGAGCTGCTCTGGGGTTTGTGATGTCATGGCTCTCTTGATAATACTCCTCATCATGGCGGAGTAGAATAGGTATTGTGTCAGTTGGTGTAGTTTTTGATGGATTTATGTAGTGAAATATGCCAAGGAGACGAAATGGAGAAATTCCATTGCCTGAAGGTTGGGATTACGGACGGGATTATGACGGGAAAGTTTATTTCATCGATCACAACAACAAGAAAACTACTTGGATTGATCCTAGAGACAGGTAACTAAGTTGTCTATAAGAGTATTTCTTTCAGTATCTTTCTTACAATTGACATAATTCCGATTGCATTTCTTGACAGCATGTATCATCTATAATGTTTTCATTATTTACAATGTTTAACTCCTGTTTAAATATTTCGATGTAAATATAGTGCTCTAAATATTTCATGATGGTGCTGCTGTCTACATTAAACCATGTGAGCCATAAACATTTTATTCACATTAAAAGTGACCTTAACATTTTTTGAATGATTTTCATTTTAGGGATTATTTTCTTACTTCCTTTCATAAAGCTCTTTTGATTTATCCATTATTAGAGAATTCAAATACATCAGATGCCTAATTTAATATATTTCAAAAATCTATAATAGATTTATTTGCAGTAAACAAATACCTAATTATTATTATTCATTTGTCTCTTTTGTCTATGTTTAATTTATCTTCATCCCATTAAAATATCTAGTGTCATTGTTTGAGGGCAATTATTTGTTGTCTGTTTTAATTGAGCATTATGGATTTATCAGTATTCACCAATAGGTGTAGGATTAAATGATATAGATTACAATTGATTTATTTTCATGGGAAGGAATGTCTTGTATTTTTAGTAGTTATTAACTCCCCATAATATGTCTACTGTCAACATTTAGTTTTCTGTTATAAATGTATGCATCTATTGTGTGCAATTGTCAGTTCGGTGATTGGTAAATGTCAAATGACAACTGTCATTCTTTATGTATACTGTACTTTTTTGTCATGTAAACAAACACCTTTGCTATCAAATGTGTATCAAACCTGGTTAGTTGTTTGAATTTATCAATTTACATTATGGCAAATTAAATAAAAGACAAATTATAAATTTGAGATTTTGCTGTTTTTGAATTTGTTAATTCTTTTTGATAAGAAATTTAGTACATATTAGCATTTGATTTTGTATTGTTTCTTATGGATATAACTTTTTAATTTGCAGTTTACACATAAAAATATTTTATTCTTGACAAATCACATCTGTCAATTGTTTGTTTATTTATTGTATTGTTTTATTAACTGGATATATTATTGTAAAACAAGGTTTTGTCACTAATTGATTTATTATCAATATTCTGATGTCCTGAGTTCCTCACCACTGATTTAATTGTTGTTGTTTACTTAAATTTATTTTATCAATTTAATGATTTTTTAACTATCTTATATGCTTCTAAAAAACATTTATGTTATTTTTAATTTGCTGTGGGATCTGTTATTTTGAAGTTACAATTAATAAATATTTTATTAATGAGAATTGTAAATTGAGTTTTGTTTGATTATATTCTTTATTGGCTCGATTATTTCCTAAAATGTGGTTAATATTGTTTATTTGTTCTTTATAATGGATATATGGTGAAAGGTGACTCCATGAGAATTCATAAGTTAACCCAAACCTTTTTGTGTTGATAAATTTTTTATCTAGGCTTGATATGCCTTTAAGCTTTATTGAATAACATAAAATGTTAAAATCGAGGAAGTTCTACATTATCAGTTAGTTATCAATTTATTCTTCCGCAATTTTAACTATTTAGAGAACTCAGGGTTATTTTGAAATTAGGAGTTTAATTATAAATCTGCAGAAATGTAAATGTATAAATGTTCTACGGATTTTTTTCTTTACATTATTATGTTACACTGATTATTATTCCAATGATGCATTGACTTTAGATTATAAAATTGAGTAACATTGTAAGAAAGATGTCACTATTATATCAAAATTTATGTATAATTTGTTAAAAATCTTATTGAGAATAATTATTAGTGAGGCGCTATCACCTGATTTTTAATTGTAGGTATAGCAATCAAATACCAGTTATTTTCTCTCACTAACAGTTTTTGTGATGGTAAAGTAGCTTTTTAGGTTTATTTATCTTATATCTAAGGAGTGTGATTATTTAATCACATTATATTATGGGATGCATTTATTTTTTATTTGAAGTAATTAATTTTATGTATCTGCAATTTATTTGTATTGTTCTTGTTTTGTTTCTTTGGAACCAGTTTCATTCCGCAAGGATTAAAATATTTTATGGGATTAGTTTTTATACTGTCTTATATTACTATTACATTTTTTGTAATAGTTCACAAATGTCATTTCTGAATGAAGGGCAGACCAAGATCACATCATCACACTGTACACAGAATGCTGTATTTAGTCTGAAATACATTCTGGCGGATTCTCACTATGTCTCCGAACGAAGAAGGAGTTATGACCTCTGCAATACTTTTTGGATTGAGCATAGTGTGAATAAACAATAATGTATCTATTATTAATTCTGGGAAATTGGAAATTTTGATATCTAAGAATTGCCAGTAACTGAGAAAAAAGTTTATTTTTATTACTTCTTAAAATGAAATAATCCAACTATTGTATAATGAATATGAAATAACATAATTTTAACATTTCAATACTAAAGAATAAAATTGAATGAAATGTATCCTAACCTAATATAAATGTTGGGATAGCATAGAATAAAAGTGATGGAAATTAATCTAGCCTAAAGTAAATGTCAGTGTTATCCCCAGATTGTATTATCAGACATACACTTGGTTATTTTTGACATTCCATGTACAGTGTGATTGGTGTGATTTTGGCTCACGCCTCATCCAGATTCACGCTTGTACCATTTGTTAATAATAATATTTTATAAGATTTCTCCTCTACAAACTAGTGATTTTTATTGTTCAGTTTTTGTTTCATAAGGTCAGTAATTCAATTTAAATAACAAAATTTGGTATGCTTAGAAAAACTAATGTTTACATGAAATTACTTGTATTGAAATGTAAACTTTTACTATCTTTAATCACACTTAGTATTCTTGTGCATTTCAAGTTTCATAATTTCCTTGTCTATTGAATGCTGACAATGTACCATTAATTTTACCAAATTTAAGATCTTTATTAGCTTCCTAACTCACCATCTCTCCTCATACATAGTTCTGAAGTTCATGTAATAAGGAAATTAAATATCAATGATACAAATTTGAACAGTGTTGGATAAGCACAAAACAAGGAGCAAGTATTGCCATATAAATTCAATAACTCAGTGAATACGAAATTCAATACAAGAGAGACAGAGAAAGAGAGAAAATGACATAATTTACCTAATTAGTGAGGCTGGGGTGATGGAGGGATTCAGAAGTGATGATTTTGGAAATAGTTGAAGAATTGTTAGAAGGTAAAAATGTTAGTAAGTTTTAATCAATGAATTTTGTTAAGAGGACTCAATCCCATATTCATTAATGCTTGCGTATGATTAGGAGGGTGTGCTCACACCAAGTTAAAGCCTATAAAGTCTAACTCAAGGATTAGATGCGACTGGAGGTCTTGATATCTATATTCTTGGTATGAGAGTAGTTTTAGTAAGAAAAAATTGAAACAATGAATAAATTTGTTGGGAAAGGTTAATAATTGTAATTTAGAAAATAAAGGCAGAATGGGTAATGTATTCAAAAACTAGAATGTAATGACTGTTAATTAAATTTATCAGCTGTAAAAGGAGGATTTCTGGGAGATATTTTATTAATTGTTTAGGTAATAAATTACTGTTACTAGAAATCAAAATTTCTTAATTCAAAGCAATAATTATTAATCGATGAATATAAAATAATTCTAGAAATTAAATGCAAATAAATAATTCCCACAAGTTGGTGTTTATCAATTATATTAATTTTAATCAATTTTCTTTTAAATATAGTTATTTTTCACTTATTCAAGTTTGTCTTAATTTTTTTTAATTACTATGGTTTATTGATTTTTTTTAAATATTTGATTATGTTATATGAATTCAAAATAATTGGCTAAGCTATTTATGTAGTGGCCTTGCTGCTCTAGTTAATGGGCAGAAACCAGATCTTTTTTATCAAAAGCCTTAGTTTGTGTGATTGCTAATAGCTTATGTTGGCTTTAAAAAAAAGGGTATCACTATTGATCTATTAAACTCCTTTAAATATCTTTTGTATCTGTATTCGTTCATTTATTTCAACTTATTGGTTGATAAGTGTAATTTTTAAATTTTCCATTAATAATCTCAAATTTGTGTATTATTATTTTTTTAAATCTCTATAGATTTTTTAGGACTGTTAACATTTATTTTATAATAAAGCCACAGATATTTAATAAATTGAACGTCTAAGGTGAAGTATGTTAAAAAATAAAATTTAAATGTACTTGAAAAAAATAAATAAAATCTGATTTACACATTGTGCATCAATCAATTATTAGATCCTGATTTGCATGTTCAATTTTCAATCTTACCTGCCTAGAGAAATCTAATCCCCACAATATATCAAATCAAATGGAAGCCAAATATTTTACAATCTATTAATTTATTTTTTTAATAAGACACATGTGTTATTTTTAGTAATGCCAGTGTATTATAAATTTTGTTCTTTTTAGGTACACTAAACCTCAAACATTTGCCGATTGTATTGGAACAGAATTGCCATTAGGATGGGAGGAAGGCTACGATCCAAATATTGGTGTTTATTACATAGACCATGTGAAACGTAAGCATTTATTTTGTTAGTAACCATTACTATTTACTAATTTACGAATATGTGATGAAAATTATTTTAATTAGTTTTATGAAGTTATGTGTAGTTCTAAATGTTAATGTATACTGAACATGTTGTTGGTATTCTGTAAAAAGGGTGAATTCAATAAATTTTCACCTTTTAAGATTCATAATGTGATAAGTTACCGATGTGTTAAAACAGCAAATCTATAACTTATATATTTGAACATTCCTCTTGTAGATACTATCATATATCAATTGCTTTCACAGCATCACCTTCTAAAAAGTCTTTGACAAATATGGACTCCTGAAAAATAGTGAATTGATGGATTCTTTCTTTTTACAGAACCTTTGTGGTATGTGTAGTACTTTAAGGGAGATTAAAATTAATATTATTATTTCTTTAGAATGTACGCAACTAGAAGATCCAAGACTGGAGTGGCGTGCGATACAAGAAGCAATGTTAAGAGATTATCTGCACACTGCTCAAGATTTGTTAGAGGTATTAGTTATTTTTAATTTTATTAATTATTTATTAAAGATATTTATTATTTTGAAGCAGTTTTTATGTTAATAATTTTTATTATAACATCATTTTTTTTTTATAAATTATTATAAGCCTTCCTTTATTTTCCTTGCATTACCTAAAGTTACACGTTTCATCAATTTTAGGCCAAAAAGGAAATCTATGATGTTAAGCAGCAAAGGTTGTGCTTGGCCCAGGATGAATATAATCATCTTAATAATGCTCTCAGTACATTAAATACATCAAGGACAAGTTGTAAGTAAATCATTCAAGTTTCTCCTAGCTTAGTGAATGGTGTTTTCTTCCATAAGTCTCTTTTACATTTACCTTTTTGATCTTGGATCATCCAAAGTGACTTAAATATTTTTTTTTTCTATTAAATCCCGCGAATGGGATTTGAACTCAAGATATGAAATTTTCGCAGGCCCATTAACTCACCCGACCACCGCTGCCCGCTATTTTTTTGAAAACAGAAAAATTCTAGCTTTGAAAATAATGATATCACAGTTATTCAAAGTCAAACTTTGTAAAATCTTGTGTGTGCTTATCTCACGTTGTCCTGTTTTTTCAAATTGGGATGATCAAAAATCTTAGTATATATCAAAAAAATTAAAAACTCAATATGTTCATATTTCTATGCTGTGAGAGATTCTCTTTTTAATATATAGTATAAAATAAAATTAGGGGATACTTGAGTATCAATAAAGGATCAAAATTAGAACAATTATATAAACACGAATCAAATAAGAATAATATGGAGATCTCTAAGGCATATAAATTAATCTTGTTATAATTAATATAAATTAATCTTATAAGTCTCTTGTTTCATATAAATTAACTGTTAACAGCCTGTTACTTGTATTTTTCTAATTAATATTATATTGTTGATATATTAGATATATTATATATATATTATAATTATTTTATTGTTCATTTTCAGTGTGCTCGAGTTCAAGTTCATTAAGTACCAAATATGATCCTGACCTTCTTAAATCTGATGTTGCACTTGCAAAAAGTAGAGTATCCCGACTTAAAAGGGAATTGGAACAAATTAGAGCAGAAATGTCTTGTACTCAGCGTGGAGTGGAAACACTATCATCGTAAGTATTTTCACTATCTGTCTTTTCGAAACCCAACTCTCTATCTTTCTTAACTAAATAGGAAAACAAATGATGATTAAATATCTAGTTTAGAATATTTATTATTTTTTGGGACAATTATTTTTTTAAAAAGCAAAGCTTAAAACCATTTTAACTTTAAAGGACTTAATTTAGATTGTTGGGCAGATTATTTTGAAACTTTTTGGATAAATAGCCTAAAGTATAATCAGTTATAAGCAGAATTTTAAATTAGAGCTAGTTGTCCTCTAGATAGGTGTGGAGGCATGGCATGGCATCATGCATCAATAGTATTGCTTCATTGGAAAAGCATACTGCACTTCCCAACCTATTAGATGTAACTTTTAGGTTAGAATTTTCGTTTATATTCTTTATTTCCGAGATAAATTAATATTTTTTATTTTCTATTTAAAAAGGAAATTAACTAGTTATTGCCAAAATTTCGCTCTGAATAATAAACCATATTAGGTTGTTCTACCCTGCAAGATAGTTTAAAAATATGATTCTAAACAAAAATTATTGTTGAGCATGAGATAAATTTTGTTCGAAAGTGGTTCTCCGGTGAGCCGCACCACACATCTTCACTTACTTAGTGGATGACTCTCTTAAGAAGATTACATTAAACTGTCCCGGAAAGTAAAAATAATAGAGCATGTTAATGTTTTGAAAGAAAACTTTTAGGGTGTATAATAGGGTGAACATTGATAGCTCAGCAGATATAAATTAATTATTGCTTTCCAATATCATGTCTATTTCCAGTGCTTGAGAAATATTTTTGTGTATAACTTTAATATTGTGAACACTATAATTTTCTCCCTGGTTATAATTGATGAGGCCTTAGTACAGTATATGCATTGTACTGAATGTTTTGGCCCCTCTGCTGTAGCTGTATCCCATGTGGCTCATGTGATTACCATAAAAGGCCCATCCTATTTAAAGCCAAATACATACAGAAAAGTATTTAAAAAATACACTGGCATATAGTGGCTGTTTTTATATAAGCAAGTTTATAATATCCTTACTTAGCTTTGTCAAAAGATTATTATCATGTACTTATTGACTAAAATTTAATATAAATATGGTTTTTCTTATTCTTTACAGTGTCGAACAAAAGTTGAATGGAGGCTGCTACAATATAAATGAAGCTCAAGCTATGGTCGCAGAGCTCCGTGAAATCCAAAGATCTTTGACTTCTGGTGAACAAGAACGTTCTGAATTGATGAGATCCTTAGCAAAACTTAAAGATGACTTAACTAGACTTCAGTTGGGTGAAAGTTCTCCTGATGTTAGTACTTTATCTTTGCCTAGTTCAGTAGGCTCTACAACACCAGCCCCTCCTTCAGAAAAATTGTCTACAGCATCACAAACTGATTTATCTGGAGAGGTATTTTATTATTGTTTTATTTCATTACAATTTCTGTTTACAAACACATACCATTCCATTGTCTGTGATAAATCATTGTTTTTTGGTTTGATTTTATTAGGTTATTTTTTTTTATAACTTTACCTTCTGTGTAGTACCACAAAAGTTAACAATTCCCAACAGACTAACTTGCCACAGCATATTCGTATTTTATTAATTCAAAAATGCAGAGCAAGATCAAAGTGGAATAGAACTAAATATCTAACAGACTAAAAACATTAGACCCAACTGACTAACAAACTAACATCAGAAATTAAAAAAATTAAAATTCTAAATTTACTCACTTTTACTGAAAAACTGACAACTAACGATAAATCACTATAGACTACCACTAAGAAGCTCCTAAGATTTAAAGATCGTAATCATCCACTTCCTACTGAACTTTAAACCTGGTTCAAATCTGACAAAGAAAAGTCCCAAATATTTGCTCACCATCTCTTCAGAACCTGTAATCCACATCCTGATATTCTTAATCCTTATAACCTTGAATGTATTAAAGCAGAACTGGATATTCCACTTCAAATGACTCTTCCACCTAAAGCATTCCATCCTTCAGAAATATCCAATATCATTAACAGAACTTCTCGCAAAGCTCCTGGACACGACCTGATTACTTCCCAGGTCCTAAAATTCCTTCCTTGGAAAGCCATTCTATTCCTTACTTATATATGATGCAGTACTCTGTACCACATATTTTTCTGACCCTTGGAAATTGTCCATTGTCTAAATGATTCACAAACCTAAAAATCCACCAGAATACCCATCCTCTTACCATCTTATCTCTCTTTTACTCATCATGGGCAAAATCCTGGAAAAACTCATCTTAAAACACCTGTTTTCCATCCTTGATTTTAACCACTTTATCCCAGATCACCAATTTGGATTCCGTACATCTCATTTCACTATCCAGCAATGTCATCGTGTGGTAGACGTAGTCTCCTCTTCATTGGAGCGCAGAATGTACTGGACAGAGTCTTTCTTGACGTTGAACAGGCGTTTGATAGAGTCTTTCATCCTCAACTGATGTACAAACTCGTAAATTCCTACCACCTTCATACATCCTTATTATCCGTTCCTACCTTATTGATAGATACTTCAAAGTAAATCACAACAATACCTATTCATCTCTTTTCGCCTAGTCTGCTGGTATTCCTCAAGGTAGTGTCCTAGGTCCTATCCTTTACACAGTTTTTACAGCTGAGATCCCAATACCATCATTAATACATATGCTGATGATACATGTATCCTATCTGTTAATAATGATCCATCGACTGCATCCCAAACTCTCCAATCACATATCACAAACCTTGAAGAATGCTGTAAAAACTGGAGAATTAGAATAAATTCCAATAAATCCCATCAAATTACCTTTACCCTGTGTCACAAACCTATGACCTGTCCTACAGTATCCTTTAACAATTCCCCTGTTATCCCTGTTAAACAAATCTGTTATCTAGGACTCCACCTGGACATATGACTCACATGGAATCCTGAAACTACAAGAAACCGCTCGATGTTTCTGACTACTCCAGCTCTTACTAGACAAGAGCTCTAATCTTTCAATCAATTACAAAAGACTCATATACATGACCGTAATAAGACCTGTTTGGGCTTTGGGGCTCCACTAAACCATCAAATTCCTCTCTTATGCAATCTTTACAATCCAAAATCCTTGATAAAATCCTTAGTGTTCCTTACTTTTTCACAAATAAAATCATTCATAATGACCTTAATGTTTCATATGTTTCTGATTTAGCACAATCTACATACCTGTCCTTCCATAACAAACTACATTACCATCCGAACCCTCTCATTTTAAACCTTGCATTCTCTTCAATACCTGATAACCTACTAAGGTGTCTGAAAAAACGTACCATATGTATATGTTTCTGATTTAGCCCAATCCAGATACCTGTCCTTCCATATCAAACTTTAAACCATCCGAAGACTCTAGTTTTAAACCTTGCTTCCTCTTTGATACCTGATAACCCTCCAAGGTGTCTGAAAAGAAAATGGCCTCGTGATCTACTTATGTAAATACATTTTTAGAGTGCTACCAGTGGGTAGTTTCTCTACCAGCATTTTCATGTGATTGTATTATTCCTGTGTACACACTTACTAGATGTATTTTTAATTTAATACAGTTGTAAGTATGAATAAATAAAAAAATAAAAATACCTGTTTATTATTTGCTCTTGTATACTCAACAATTCAATTTTGCTTTAGCTTGCACCAATGGGCACTAGATTAGCTACAATGGCAAGAATGAGATTGGAATATGACGAAGCTCGCAAAAGGATACAGTTTATACAAGGTCAGCTTGCTGATTTGGAAGAAAAAGTTACCCCAGGACAAGCAGAAAGTGATAAAGACAGGTATGGTTTCTATTTGTTTAAATATACCTAACCTTATCTGAGTATTTCATTAACTTTGCTAGAACTTTGTTTAACATTTAATAAGGATGTATCACATTGTAGTGTTTGTTGATCAACTTAAATGAATTTGTTTATCATCCTGAATTGAGCAAAATTTAAAACTATAATAATACTATAACATGTAGCCTGGATAACCCACAGCCATTCACTTATTTGTAATCATTATTATAATATTGTGTATAAAAAAAAATTACTATTTACCATATTCAAGATTTCAAAGGACTGTAAGGACCCTTTAGAGCATTCTCCAAGCTTGTTTATTCCCATTCAACTTCTTAAAAAAAAGCCTCAGTTTAATTATTTGTTTCAAAGAAGAAACATGACAGTGTCCTACGAAATGATCATATTTTTAAGCCATTACTGGAAAAAAAATTTCACATCCGCTGAAGTAACTCGTTAAATTATTAAATATGAAGGGGAAGGTGTCCTTGATGCACCGCGCGGCATTGGTTTGAAAAAATTAGCTGTGGAGATACGACGTTGCGAGTGGAAGAAGGGCTCCAGGTGACCCCTGAGGTTCTGCAGGAATCTGTTGAGTCAAATCTGTCCGCAAGTACTTGTGAACCTCCAGGGATTGTGGTGTGTCGAAAGATACTGTTAGTCGCCATCTACTCTCCATCGGTAAGGTGAAAAAGAGCAGTAGACTGGTCCCTCATGAATTTACTCCTCAGCAATCACCTAAGAGGTTAGAAATTTGTTAAAATTTATTGAAAAACTCCTGCCTTATCCACTATATAGTCCAGACCTTGGACCATTGGATTACTACTTATTTAAAACCACGGCCCATTTTCTTCAAGAATAAAAATCTGATAATTTTACAGAAGATGAAATTGTGGTCCAAGAGTTCTTTGACAGCCATCCCAAAGAAAAGTATCATTGTGGGATCGAGCATTTGGCTAATGACGTTAGATAACAATGTACTATACGTTTATTAATTGTATTTTATATCAAAGAAATAGTAAGACAAATATTTAGTTAAAAAACGGTCATTTTGTTTTATACACCCTATTAGTTCTACTACTCAGGAGCAAGTATTAGCTTCCTCTAATGCTTTTCTGTTGATAGTTGTTTTAGCCCACATTTCTTGCATCGCTCTCACACACCATCCATCTATCTGAATCTTGGACTGCAGTCACTCAATGTCCATGCAGTCTTGTCAATAGTAACCAAGGAAGTAGTGCATTTTTGCATCATGCCCTGCCAAGGAACTTGAAATTTTTTATCCAGTACCTGTAGCGTAGTCTAGGTTTCCGATTAGTAGATTTGTACAGAGTTGATTAGAATTCTATATAAAGTTTTTTTGTTTGCCTTGATATTAAGTTTCTCAAAATGATCTTATTCAAAAATAACATTTATTGGTGGCCAGTCTATTTTTAAACTCTGCCCCTTTCTTACTGTCACATGTTACCTGTGATCTCAGGTAGGTGAATTTGAATACTTGCTCAAACATGTAAGTTCCAAATGAAACATTCATCCATCTTTGCTAGGTGTTTTTTCAGAGGCCATATGAATGATATTTGCAAGCTATTGAAAGAATGAATTGTTTTGTAATACTTTTTTTTACGTTCACTTACGTATGTATGTAATATATATTAATTTACTTTTTTATTTTCCTAGGTTATTGTTGTTCCAAGAGAAGGAACAATTATTACGAGAGCTGCGAAGTATTACTCCTCATACTAGAAGTTTGAAAGAAATGTCAGATATTCAAAATGAAATTCATAGATTAGAACAAGACCTGAATACAGCTCTGGAGGTGTCTAATCGCACAATAACTGACAGGTTTGTTGATCGGTATTTTTAATCACTACTTTTTCTTCTTTTTAAATATTCTTCTGTTATAAATATTACTTTTTAAAAATATTTTAGATTACGGCTTCATGAAGAAAAGCAAGTTTTATTGTCTGGACTTCGTGATGCACTCCATACGATGGCTTCATTAGAATCTCAATTAAGAACATTATCTGCTTCAACGTTGTCTGTTAGTTCAAGTTCAAGTTTAGGTTCTCTATCTACAACTAGCAGTAAAGGATCTTTATCGTCTGCTATCAGTTTTACTGATATATATGGGGGTGCACATTGTTTAAATCCCTCTGCAGATCGTCCTATAGATATGGTAGATTTGCATAGAAGGTATTTTTTACTTTATTTAATTTTACTTTGAAATATTTCTACCTAAATAATTTAATTACTGGTGTATTGTGTCCAAATTTGCTTGATATCTGATTATTATTTTATGAAAATGTTTGATAAATAATATAGACAGTGAAATAGACATTTAAATGATTACTTATAAAATTATGTCCTCATGTATTTTCGTTGTGTTTATATTTATTAACTTGTTCTAGGGTTGAAAGGCTACTTCAAGGAGATTTTTGTCCTCCTCCACCTGCTTATGAAGCTCTTCCACCTCCTAGTAGATCACCACCTTTATTTCCTATATGTGAAACTTCACCTACACCACCTACTGCTTCTGTTTCTGCTGCTGTCAGTGATGAAAGTGTTGCTGGAGATTCAGGGGTTTTTGAGGCTTCACAACGTACATTAGATATGTCTTTAGATACAGCTCAAGTACAAATAAAGCTCAGGTATCTCATCTAATGTTAAATATATTTAAAGGTTGCTTAAGTAAAATAAATACATTTGAATTTGTATGAAACCTAATTAGCTGATGGAATATTTAAAAAAAAATTATGATTCATAGTTATATAATATATATCAAATGAAAAGTAGGGTAGATTTAAGCTCTAAATTACATTAGAAACTGTTTGTACATTCAATATGTATTTATTTGTGTTTGAAAATTATACCTATGCCAGATATTGATGTTTGTAGTGTAATAGAGCCAGACAATTTTATTGAAAATATTTAACCAATAAAATACCAATGATTACCATGTTTGATAATATTTGAATTTAGGTCGACTATAGTTCAGAATTAATATTGCTTTGATTTGTTAGAAAGAATTCTTCTTCTTGATCCTATTGATCCTACCAATCATGAATGACAATCACAAGACTGACAAAGATTTCTTCAATGATGATGAAAAATTTAAGTAATCTACTTATAAAAATTAGAGAAAAATGTTGCGAAAATAATAAATTTGTTGAGAAAAAAGTATTAAGAACTGACAATTTACATAATAGTTGAAGATAATTTTTTTTTATAAAGAAATTGTGTAGTTTTCCACTTTTTTAAAAAAATTTTATTGCGTACTTGACTATTTTAAAAAGAATTAGTTGAAGTTCGTTTATAAAAATATAATCTATGGATATGAAAAACTATTTATTTTAAATGAAAATCAGAAATGTACAATGGTTATGAGGCCTAGGTAAACTATCCTACCTAGTAGTAAGGTTAGTCTCCCTACTACTTTTACCCCATTTACCTCCACTTCTTGTGATTCAAGCTTTGATTTCTGGATTTTCGACTATCCATTAGTCACATCCATCAGTACTTCAATCATAACCTTACAAGATCAATCCAATGTCATTTTGACTGTCTATGTAAGGTCTGCTTTAGCCTAGATCCATCTGCTCCATTTGTTGGGATTGTTCGCTATATCCTTCATTTCTGTCAGAGAGCAACCTCTTACTCTCGCAAGCCTGGTGAGATAGTTCCTATTCCTCTGCCTCAGTTGGCCTCGTGGAAACTTTTCTTCTGGTTTGGCTTCCATCAACAATTTAATCTTTTTTTCATGACCTATTCTTCTCATTACAGAACCATTTCATTTAACACTGATCCATTATCTCCAACTGGCAAGACCCCGAGGTTCTCTCGGATACTTTCATGACGAATCCGTTCCCTTTTGGGACCAAGCACAGACATATTGGCTTGTAGTTGTCACAAATGGTTGAATTTTCTTTCTTATGGGTGAAAATGGTAATATTATTCTCTCATGCTTAGGGTATCCGTTTTTCGGTCCAAATTCTTTGGAACAGGCTCTAACATTTTGACCATATCCTCTCTTACATGCTTAATGAGCTCTGGTGCGATTTCATCAATGCCGGCTGCTTTATCCACCTAAATTACTGGTATCCATGTTGTCCGAGAGAGTGCCTGGTGATCTTGTCCTTCTTAGATCAACAAACTCATTTATTCTCCTTTCTTTCATCGAGAACCTTTCCTAATAATGGGTTCGCCAATTATCAAGGATTTAGTCCGTCCTCTCTTGTGATAAGATTTCCCTGTCTGTCCTTGATGCACTTGTTTTCATGCTTGTCCCTTGCACTCGTTTTCTCTTTACCTCTGAGTAACTCTGCAGTGTTCCAGAACACTCTTATATTTTCTTGGCAGCTCTGTTCCAACTTCTCATAGTTCAAAGATCTGTTCTGACCACTTTTCTTTAACTTAAATTATCTTCGCAATTATATATGAAAAAAATTTGAGTATTTTTGCATTTTTATTGTTATAAACTAATCTTCACCAACGAGTGAAAACTGAAAATTCATGCAAGTACCCTATTCTTGGGACTCATTTGGGATTTTGTCAGATAAGCTCGGAGTCACATGTTTTCTTATCAGTTCATGTCTTAACTTATAATAAACTTTGTATAATGTATATATTTACATGTATATATATATATATATATATTTTTTTTTTTTTTTTTTGTTTTTAGGTATACTGTAAGTAATTTTATTCTTCATATTGGGATTGAGAAAGCAAGGAATCTCGCAGCTCTTTTTATTCCAGAGCAATGCCAAGTGTAAGAAAATGTTTTTAATTTAATTTTATTTATAAATGATTTTATTTCATACTGTGTATTATTTAGTTTACATCTATTTGATTAAATTTAGATTTAAGTATTAACAAAAGTAAAAAGAGTTTTCTTTAATAAAACCGTAATGTATCTTTTTTTATAAAAGTGGTTGAGGGCATTATTGTTAATTGATGACATTTAAACCACTGTTTCTGAATTATTATTTTTCTGTTTCTGATGTTAAACATCTATATTTTTTTCTTAGCCTTTTACATTTAGTTCTCTTAAGTAATGTTAAACACTTACTTATCATTTATCATTGTAAAAATAAGTGAAATAATAAATCATGGACGGTAATAAACCAAGTAGTGCTGTGACCAAAATACTGGAACAAAAATACTAATTCTTCTGTATTATTAAAATAAAATGAGATTGGTATTGGAACAAACTTTATTAAAAAGTTTTTTGTGTACAATTAGCATTAACATTGATGGGGGGAGGGGATTAATTTTGTTTCTAATTCAGACCAGCCTGTTCATTTTTATTTCTATTAATAATAGTGACAACATAAAATTAATATTGACCCATGCATGCTAAAGTTTGAGTCACAGGACGATTGAACCTACCATTTTATGGCTGATAATTCTTGAATTAATTCATACTTCTGAGGTAGGGAGCTTTGCATGGGATGAAAAAAAAATTGATTTGGAATCATTAAAATAGTTTCACTTAAGTGTATAGCCTGATTGACTTAGACATATTAACTATAATATGTAACATACATTTTTATATATTTAAAATAAATTAGTTTTTATTTATCTAGTTTATTTTTTATGAAAAATCTTGATGTACAATATTTTTGTAATTCACATAATTTTATGATTTTTGTAATAACATTTATCATTAGCATTAGCATTCACTTATTATATATCTAAATCAAATCAGTGTTTATAGAAAATATTTTTATTAAATTAATGGTTTATAGAGAAATTTAACAGATACCACTAAGAACGGATCTGAGAGAAGAATAAGTTTGTTAGGATGTATTATTATGTGTCCTGTTGGCTTATTTAAAACTCAATCTTAATTTTTTTTATATCAGTTTTTGTGGTAAATGATTTATACATAATACAGTTTACTCTTGTGTTGCAGGTACATAAAAGCAACTCTTCTTCCAAATAGTGCACAGAACTCACTAACTTGCTGTACTAAACCTATTTCTGAAATCGATAAGGCAAAGTTCAATGAAACCTTCACATTTCAAGTACCTCTTAATAAATTATGCACAAAAACTCTTCAAATAAATGTTTGTTCATTGGCTGCTGAGGGAAAAACGGAATGTTTGGTAAGAATATTTTCAGTTCTTTATCGATGCACCTATAATTATTTATGTATATGTCATGGTTTTCCTTTTAATTAGTTAAATTTCTGGGTTAACATTATCTTTATTTTCAATTCATCTTTGAGAAATTTGATTGTTGACTAGATTTTTGTCTCTTTGTTTTCATTTGTCAGTAATTGTATTTAAAGGGTAAACATAAATATTTATTTGTGTTTATAGGGTTGTGCCCAGGTCAGCTTAGCCGATTTTACACCAGAATGTACTCTTCTTAAATGGTACAATATTCTGAGCTTAAAGTTAATGGTTGGCGAAACTCAGTTTATGAGGAAGGAAATAGGAAATAATGAAAAGCAATTGAAAGAGGAAAGCAGTGATGAATCCACTATAATTTCTTCACAAACATCAACTCTCACTAGAAATCAAGGTAATTTTTTTTTATATTTTGTTTATTTTTAAAATATACTCATAAGTTACAGTAAGAGCTGTTATTTGGTTTTACCAGTTGTATTAAAGAAAATTGTATACTTCAGAAAAAAATACACATTAAATATTGAATTGTTTGTTTTAAATGGTTCAAGTTGCTATTATGTTTTTGCCATTTCTGTTATTATTGATTGGCATAATGAAACGGGAGTAGCAGCCTTGTTTCATTCTGAACCACAGAATGAAATTTTTGCATTTCTCTTTTAGAAGAGTATTTTAGTTATTTAGAATTTAATTAATGGGATTTGCAATTTGATTTGTGCTTTTTAGAATAATCGTGTTTCCATTAAATTTCTACTTAGAAAGATGATTTATTGAATTGATTTCAGGCTGTGATATAGTCAATTCTGAAAATATTAGTGAAAGAATTGAAGAATTAGAAAGTGAAGATGATGAAAATGATATTGATGATGAGGAAGGGATCGAAATATATTGCACTGAAGAACTCAACCAAGTTCTTAAAATTCAAGTAATATTTGTATTCTTTATAATTTACTGTATATTATTAATGTTCTTTATTCTGTACATGTTATTAATATCAATTAAATTGAAATATGATTTATGCCTCAATTCATAAAAATGTTCTTAATATTGAATATCATTGATTGTTACAAGTGGGATATTTTGTGCCATTAGTATATGTAATAGTGGATTTAATTTAGTTCTATGGTCTCAGGATTCATCCATTGAGATAACGAGAATTTTCAGTTAGGTCATGAATTAGTAATCATGCTTATCATTCCCTATTATAATGAACATTGTTAAATATGTTTTTACAGGTCTTGCATGGTCATTGATGAGGTAATATTTCATTAATTGAATTAACTACTTTATTATTTTATCAATTTACTGGTCAGGAAGTTATCAGTCAATAATTTAATTAAACTAATCTGTGTTTCTTATCAATTACTACTTGTACATCTTTTGTTTTTTTTTTTTATTTAGTTAATGTTTATTGGGTGATTTTATGTACTTATTATTTGTAGGATGAAGAGGATGTAGATGATAAAAGAGAGCAGGAAGACAAAGAAACTAATACTGAATGTTTCATACCAGAAAAAGGTTGGAAGTTGGGAATGCAAAATATCATAAAGCGTTCTCAAACCTTTTCTCCTACAGCTACCAAACAATATATTTGTAAGGTAATGATTTTTTAAATATTATTAATAACATTATTTTTTCACATTTGTGATAAGAGAAAGAGAATTGATGATAAACAGAATGAGTGAGTCAGCTGATGATTGAATCTTCATTGTAAAAGGGCAGTAAACAAAAATTGAATTCGTAAATGATTTGGTCTGTTCAGGAAATAGTTAAAACATGCAACTCTCTATATATTCTAGGATGCAGATAATAAAGCAGTTTAAAATTGGGATTCAACAATTATTATCTTACAATGAAGTGTACTAATGGGAAGGTGATGTTTTTGGAGTCAGATGTTTAATTAGAACTGGAGTAGTTTAAATGGAGGAGGACTTCGGGTGATGTGAAAGGTTCATTGATTAGAGATCTGAGTTGGGTTACAAGTCCTGGCTGGATGTGCATCTGACTACATGGCATTGGCGTTTATATGGCATCGTAATAATTTTATCAAATGCTATTCATAACTCATCCTGCAGGGGAGCCTTGTGCATGGCTAGTGGGGAATAACGCTCCTCCAGGTACCCAAGTTCAGTACACACATAACACTACACTGTACTTGTAAACTGGCCCGAGGACCGTTACACTACTTACCTTTCTTCCTTGCCCTGGAGGAGGAGCAAGTCAGGGTGCTCCGAGGAGGCAACCCGTCAACCTGACTTGGTAAATATGACAATGCAGGACGTACAGTGTAGAGTACGCATTCATTTGGAATGCTCCTTGGAGTTTCTGACCAATAAAGGTCTGAGACAAGGTGATGTTTTGTTATATTTATTGTTTAATTTGGCTCTGGAGAAGGTGGTGAGGGACTCAAGCATTCAGACTAGAGAAACAATATTTACAAATATGGGGCAACTGGTTATGCTGATGACATAGATATGGTTGCACTCTCCTTTGCAGCTCTCGATGGTGCCTTCCTTAAATTGCTAAAAGCTGCAGCTAAGACAGGGCTCCACATCAATGAGAATAAAACAAAATATCTGTATCCAGGAGGAGAGAATTCACAAAACCAAAGAAAATCTCTCGACCCTTACACCTTTGAGAATGTCCAACAGTTCACTTATTACAATTTCTTTTGTTGCATATAAATCTCAACCTTTATTCATTAATGACAGCGTAACTCAGAAACAAAACTGATATGTGAGTTAAATATATGTGCCTGGAATATTACATTGACTTATTTGTCAAAATCAACAAACTGGAAATAGTAACAGTACATTGTATCATTGATTTTATACATTTTCTCAAAAAATGGCTGTAACATTTTTGATTAAACGTCTTATTGATATAAAATTGAATTATCTTCATTATCAGTTAGATCTTATGCTCAGTGAAGTAGTCTGGTGGAGCTTAAATGCTGATTTTTTAAAAACATATTTAGTACCTTTAATTTTGTTTATTAGAAATAATTGTAAGGTTGCTCATTTTAGTAGTTATATAAAATGGATAAACATGAACTACGAAAGAATTTGATAGAAAACTAAAGGAGGAAATTGGAGAAATGTTTGCACAGGTTTAAAGAAAATATTTCTGGAAAAGTGTTGTTTGTTATTAACTTATTTCATTTTTAATAATGAGTTTTCGAGATCAGTAATGTATATTTGTGGTTATGAAGCAAGAAATATGACTGATTTAAGTATTTCTGAAATCTGTCAGAAGGCATAAAGAATAAATTTAAAGGTTTTTGATCTGAAACTTTTATAATCACACTTTAGCTCTAACAATATTTTTTTTTTTTTTTGTTCCAGTTAAATCGGAGTGATAGTGACAGTTCTATGCCTTTATACCGGCGGAATCAGTGTGCATTTCAAAGAGGTGCAATAGAAAGGAGATCTTTGCGGTGGAGGAGTGGTAGGACTAATCCTCCGACACATTCTTCACATGTTATTGTTCCTAGAACATCACTTGATTTGGAATTGGATTTACGAGCACAGCATACAAGATTGCATGCATTACAAGATGATCTGAATAGGCTTCGAGAATTGAAGTCTAGACTTGAAGCAGCTAAAGAAAAAGGAGATGTTGAAATGGCCGCATGGGTTATGGAAGATTCTCAATTTCAAAATCTTGTGGCTCAGGTATTTTTTATTGATTTATCTACTTAGTTTAAGAATGAAAAATGGTCAGGATGTGCAATCAAAATATTATGCTTATTGAGTTTGCTGACATTTTGACCCAATTATATCATCATCAAGGTTAAAAATAAAAAAAAGTACAAAATTTCATCAGAAAAATGATAAATATAAAAGTACTTTGATAAGAGAAGAAAGAAGTGTAATGTTCAAATGAGATAACAGTAATATAAACACAACAGTTATAAAAACATTAAAATATACTATCAACATTTTTTTGTGTTATAAATAAATGAAAAGCAGAAGAGCAGGTTGGCAATGATCCAGCGGATGGCTCTACTGCAAGTCCCAGGAGGTTTAGGACAGTGTCTTACACAATGTCTTATGAGGCGGTGCAACTTCTTGCAGGAGTACCTCTCAACCTCCTCCTGCAAAAAGACAATTAAAAAAATAGATAAATCCTCCGCGAGAACACATTTGAAAAATGGAACTGGTTTTGGGTTACAACCACTAAAAGGGCAACCCTGAGAAAATATTTTCCTATTGTTGCTTCGCAGTTAGAAGCTACACGGTTTACACCTGATTACTAAGTCTCACAGGGCATGGAGACTTTCGAGCAAAGCTCTTTGCCCATGGAAAGAACATCAATCCTCTATACCCCAGTTCCGGAGTACAGGAGACTGACGAATGCATTATTGCCTGCACTGCCTATGAAACACATAAACTAAAGTGATCAGAGAAACTGTGCTCTAAGTTTTAACGAAGAAAAGTTCCCTCAGCTCATCAGCAAAGAAAATCATCCCTTCTTCGAAGAATTGATATATTAATAAAAGAATATACCGAAACCACTTCTTGGGATAGTCAGAAGGACATGTAACAGGGTGGTCGCTGGACATTAAACAGATGAGAACGATAGCCAAACTCAGAGATAAAATGACCTGGCTGTGTGTACAATATAAGATGTAATTGGGATTGACTTATTTGCAGCAGTAGGTTTTTATTTCACATGAGTAACATCCCACTGCTGCAACCAACCATATTGCCTAATGGGCAGGGAAGGGAAAAAGTAAAATTAAATAATTAAAAAATTTAGTTTTATAAAAAGTAAAAATAAATAAATCAATTTTATTAAATAAGAAGTATGTAAAGACAATGTATAGAGGTGTGGAAGGAAGGTGGTGTGGTAACAGACATTCAACTGCTATTTAATAAAAACTATTAAAAGTATCAATCTAAATATAAATGTTTAATGATAATAAGAATTTAATCTTTAATATTTATTTTGATTAAATAACTTTAATCTTTTAACATCTATATTTTGTTTGACAGTTTTTTAATATTTTCTGTTGTATGTTCATTACCACACCCCCTCCTTTCCACAATTCCCAGCATACCATTTCTGTAAGCACTCAGTTCTTAAATGGCCTTCAAACTATTCCTAATTATTAGGAAACTATTTATATTTGTTAATTTCTATTTCTATATGTTGTTTTTGGGTATTTGTTGATTTTTATTTCTATACATTGTTTTTGCATACTTCTTATTTATTAAATTGTTCTATTAATACTAATTATTTGGGTTATTTATTTTTACTTTATTGTTTGTTTATATTACTGTCATCTCATTCGAAGTTCCTCCTCTTCCATCATTTATGTAAGGACTTTTATATTGATCATTTCTCTGATGTTATTTTGTATTTTTTAATTTTTAGCCCTGATGACCCTCATCTTTGGGTCGAAACGTTGGCAAACTCGATAAACATAACTTTTTGATTGCATCTCCTGGCATGTATAGTCAACTATATACCCATCACAACCTAGTTTAATTTTCATTTAATAATAATTTTTTTCGTTCTTATGACAGTTTAGTCTCTGTAATCTGACACAGATGGGACTGGAATATGTTGAATTCAACGGAGTGTTTTTTTTTTATTATGAGGGTTTAAATAAAAACTTTCTATTATAGAAAGATAATGTGTATTAGGGGGATCAGATAGTAATGTTTTCGGTCATTGAATTCAAACACCGATCTCACACAAGTTTTTTTTACTATCATTGATGGAATCACCCTCATTATCATCAACCTTTTGTCATCTAGTGTGTAAATTTTCACGCAGAATCAATAAAAATTAATTTGTTTTTGAGCAAAATATATAGAGATTGCATTTTGGACATCATTCAAATTTGAAAATCTTTTGCCACTTGAAAAGTGTTGAAACAATCCGAACAAATAGAAATCCGATAGCGCAACATCGGGCGAGTATGGTGGATGAGGGAATATCTCCCACCCTAATTCATTAATTTTTTTCAGGGTTCATATGTATTGCGGTGATATTCTCAATGTTTTTATACCTAACCTATATGAATTTTTTTTTGGATTATGGTACTGACCGATTATTATTTGTTTTTCACATATTTTGTTCTGAAGTTGGTAAAATTTGGAATAATCAACAGAAGTTAGTTGTTTATAAACTGGACTGTAACCAAAGCTTGAAGCTTATTCTCACTTCATCAGTGAGATTCTTATTGGTTCTCCAATAAAAGCAAGCCCCCTTCACTCATACATTTTTTAGGGTACCTTTTGTTGAAGAAAAAAAATCTTATGGTCTGACCTTAAATTGGGATTTCATTTAAGTAATCCTTTAGATTAAAAATATTGCTAAGGTTTTGTTAACTAAGGAACCAGGGAAGATAACCTTTAGTCTTGCTGAGGAACATTCATGAATATGGCCCTTAAAGCTTATTACAAAAAATGTAATTTACTTATATAAAATATATGATTAAAAATTATTTAATTAAATAAAAATAAAATAAAATTTTAAAATTCCAGAATTTTTAATTTTATTGATCTGTGCTACAATTTGTTAACTGTTATTTTTATTTTATTTATTAAGGTTGATGAGAAAAGCCCAGATGATAAAAAGGTTGAAAAGTTGTTGAAGAAAACTTTCAAAGAGATCTATAAACTTCGGAAGAGTAAAGCTGGAAAAGGAAAGCCTGACTTAATTTCATTCAAGTAAGTCTCTTCTATTAACTAGGCTTAATTTTTAGTTTCATAAGATAATACAACTTATTGAATTTTAAAAATATACCAAAATAAGGAATTTTAAATTAGAGATTAAATGGAAATTGTCACTAATTATTGTCTCAGCAAAATGGAGAAAAAGAAGAACTAAGTTTGCTTTTTTTACAAGTATGTTTAATATTTGTTAAAGAAGGAAGATAGAGTGCAATAAAAAGAAAGTAAATTTTTGAAAGTTGAATAAAAGGTTTGCTTTAGGGCATTTATGGGTTCCTGTTCGTGTTTTGAAATTACTACAAAATGCTGCATTATATTTTATTCACTTACTTTACAATTTTACTAATTATATAACTTGTTCAAAAGAAAAGAAAACAGGGAAAATATTATAGACGGTTAGTATTGTTCAGGAAAGAAAAAATATAAGAGAGGCAGTGACCCAGAAAAAAATTTCTAATAAGACTCCCTATCTATTTAAAAAATTTCCAACCTTACATTTTTTTCTTGATTTTATTTAAATATTCCTTTTCTTCTTTCTTAAAATGAGAATGACATTAAATTGTGAAGATGCTTTGTCTCATTTCAATTACTGTATATTCGATAATAAACAGACAACCATAAGCCATGGCTACAAATCTTTCTGATAGAAAAAGCAGTGCTTGAGGTCAGTGCAGAAGCAGTGCGGAAGGTCCTCCGAAAAGTAAAGTAAAAAAAAACAAACAAGAATAGTTGATATCTTAAAACTACAAAAATTATTTAATCAACATTTTCAAATGAGTATAGTACGAGGTGTATTCTAAAACTAAGGTCCGTTTGATCCTTAATTCCTCTGCACAGAAGTCTGTCTCCTGGAAATTAAACCAGTTGCTATTGATAGTCATTCAATCACTTGAAAGTTTTTGGTTCACTTAATGAACAGTGTCGTTGGTACAAATACTGACATCCAAATATTCCTAGTGAAATAAAGCTTCTAACTAGAACCTACAGATGGTGTTGGGAATTTATTTTGGAGCTTTTCTTGTAGAATCTATGAACCGTTATGTATGACTACCTGCTCCACAGGTTCTTTCCACTGCTTCTCTGGATGTTTCCACCATTTTCATTCTCTTTATTTTCAATAAAAATTTTAGGGAAAATAAATCATACATAACTAAGAATATCCATATTTATCTTTGAGCAATATACATCTATATATTTTAGAGTTCTGAATACCAAAGAAGTTAAATAATCAAATAAGAATGTGCTTAAGCAAAAATTATAATTGTTTTTTCAATTTTAATTTTAATACTGATTTGTGTTTTATATTAATTGTTTTTTTTTTTTTAGTGTCTTATATTAATTACTTTTCACTACATAAGTTTTTTTTATTGGTAGTTAAATAAATGATTTACTAACTGGATGTTATAAATGCCCATTTGTGTTTTGTTATAGGGAAAAAATGGCATTTTTTACTCGAGCTAATGTCAATGTTCCTTTATTGCCCACGGAAGAAGAGTCAGAAAATATCAAAGTTGAGAGTTGTGTTCCCCAGGAGCTAGGTGTAGAAATATGATGTATACCTATATAACCTTGGAAAGCACCAAAGTGATAGCTAGAAGCAAAGATTGTGATATTTTTGGATATTTGTAAATAATTTGTTTTATTATATATTTTTCTAATATAGTTATTTTTATCAATGTAGCATTTATAAGAAAATATTTGTTTTTATATGATCATGTATTTATAAATGTATTATTAAGATTTCATTGTGTTATAACAAATAGTCATAGATGGTTACAACACAAATTTAATTGCTTCCATTAATTTTAGTTTCATTAATACTATTTAAATTATTGAACTTCATAGAACAATTTGTTCTATTTAATTTTTTTTTTTTTTTTTATTATAATGGGCAAAGTTAATTTTTTATGTGGTAATCGAACGATTTACCAAGCAGTAATAGGTGTGGAAATAATATGGAGTTCTGTATCACCCAATGTTAATAAATTTACTATAAAGTGCTAGATAATGAAAATAAAAAAAACAAAAAAAAATTACAAAAACAGGAAAGAAATAATTAAAAGCATGCTACTAAAAACCTGTAATGGAGGCAGTGGCCATGAAAGTTTATATCTCTTATGATGTACAGTTTACTTGACTTATCTCAGTGGCTTTTACTCATCAGTTGGTGATATATACCTTCAGCCTATATAAATCTTATATTTTAACTGATATCAGACATATTTAAATAAATATTTTAAAATATTGAAAAGTAGAAATAATTGTCGGATATTCTCGTGTAACATCTCAAATAAAGATATTAATGTTTTTGTAAATAACATGTAATGTTATGCTAGTATAATTTTAAAAATGTAAAATGTGAACTAGGGATGGATTTTGTTTTTAATTGTTAAGTGTTTTATACAAACAGAATGCCATATGGTAAAAATTTTTATTAGAAAAATTATTATGTTTAATAAGAAAATTATTTTATTAACCTTATTAATTATGCTTTCTGATCTATTATCAGGGAATAGACATCAGATCTCTCGTTTTTGTTACTCTCACTGTTTTGAAAATTACTAAGTCTATAATTCCTTGTAGCATGGAACTTTTAGTCCATATAATTACGGTGAATCTGTACACAACTTTTGTTCCTCCATGTTAATTGAGTTGCTGTTGATTGTTATTGTTAGTATCATCTAATATTTATATTGTTTTTGTTTTACTGGTAGAAAGAAATTTTTACTAAGGCTAATAAACCCTTTCTTAGCTCTAGTGGGAAGTTTTCATGTAGAATTATCATATAGAATTTATGTACATAATGTTGGATTCCAATTAATTTATCTCTTGTTTTTTCTGCTAAAGCCCATCAAATTTTCCAGAAGAGGCATGGATATTCCACTATCTGAATCTGTAAATAATTTTGTATTTCTTTATGTTGGTATTAACATAAGGTAAATTTTCACTTGTGTTTTTTATTATTTCTTTTTAACCCTTAGACTGCGGGAGCTCATTCGATTGTTTTTACCAGATGGTGCGCATCCTGATATCCAAAAAAGTGTTCAGAAAAACAGATTTATTTGTTTGCATAAATTATTTAAAATACTATTTTGAATCACCCTGGAAGATCTTAGCTTTCTAAAGTGCATTTTAACCTTCTTAATCAGGTTAAAATAAATGGGACATATGCCTTCCCGGCCGCCATAGCAATGCAAAATTAGAGTTGCAATCCCACAACACTTTATTGAGTATTTGCTCACTTCTGAAAAGCAAAATAACTGAACATTATCATAATAATAACTGTAAGTGATCATAAAAATTAAATTATATTATTTATTTAAAAAAAGACACCAACGGTGGGATTTGAATTATATATTTCTTTCTATTTACAAATTTTTTTCTTACCTAAACCAAGGCTCTATAAAGTGGGTACTCTTAATTGAATAACTAATTAAGGGGGAAAACATGGCGGTTGAGCGTGATATTGGCCAGTCACCTCCCTGCACAACTGTTGGCTTTGTAACAGTACTTCCTCACATTGTACTGAACCCAAAGACCCTTATGGATTCTTATTGGTACAGGTTTTTTTTTTCTTACCTAAGAAAATTCCATATTGAAACTTATAGTTACGTAGCGCAGTTATAAATTTTATTATTGCACTTACATTTATTTTGAGTTTCAAACACTTTTATATTAAATGAAATATATGTATATTGTGTTTAGGTGGATGGAAAAATGATGAAACAACACTAAGTCATTTAAATTCTGTATATTTTTACATTTATTAATTTTAACTATTACATTTTAATTTTTGTATATTTTTACATTACTTATTACATTATATATATATATATATATATATATATATATATATATATATATATATATATATATATATATATATATATATATGAATCTCTGTTTACTAAACAAAAAAATGTAAGTTTCCTACATTATATATATAAATATATAATATAGGAAACTTACATTTTTTGTTTAGTAGACAGAGATTCAATTGTACCAAAATTAGCATTCAGTCAAAACCTAAATTAAAAAAAAAGAAAAAATATAAAATTAACTTATTAACATTTATTTGATGTATAAAACATTTAAATAGAATATAAATGAGATCATGGATATGACACAAATAATAGAGAAATGACATACCTTAGGTTCAGAGTCAATCTGCAACTGATAGCTTCCAAATGGCCAGAACGACTGCACTGTCAGCTACAAGAGAATAATGAATGCACTGACCAAGCCACAAGTCAAATGTTGAAGGTGGAACTTACCCCTCCCTATCTCTTTAACACGTTAGCTGCGGTTACAGTTCCCTGGTTCCGATATTCGTCTCGACTTCAGTAGGAATTGTTTTGAATTTTGCCTGTTTTACAAAGTCTCTAAAATTGTCATTTTTAAAAATATTTGAATGGGAATTGGATGGATGTAAAGATAGATAAAAATGTAAATAATCATTTTATCTGATATAAAGCTATAGGACATCGGGGACTGTAACTGCAACTAACGTGTTAAGTGGCAACAGCCAAGGCGGGAAGGCATATACCCTGTCCGCACCTGTGACCCAATTCACTGCCGGAAAGGCATATATCCCGTTCGCACCAGTGACCCAACTTTTAACAGGAAGGCATGTATCCCGTCCGCAGTAAAAGGGTTTACTTAGCAGGTACAAATTTTTAAATACAATACAGTCAATTTTGCATTAGGCAGCAGTTAGGAATTTCTCCCACTAAAACCAGCTTGGTTCTGTATAAATAACTTATCATCACTCAATGTTTAATCAGTAATGAAGAAAGCCTAGCCTGCATGTAGGAATTGGCACTTACTTTCTATCTTTTTTGTTATTACCTTCAGAAAGTGTAAAATTCCTTTAAAACAGAAAGAGATAAATAAAATTGAAAAAAGGTATCGCTCAGAACATACCTAGCTCGTAACCCACCATGGGATATCTACTCTTAATCTCCTTGGATCTATGTAAATAAATTTTAGTTCCTTCAGGTCCAGTTAATAAGTTTGTGTTCGACTTCTGTCACTGTTCAACTGTCTGCATTAGTATTAATGTATTTTATTTTTTAATGAAGGAAATTCTGCAACACCTATTTTGTTATCTATTTATTTTGCTTATATATTCTCTTGAGTGTCACTTATATTGAAATTATTGGCAGTTTCAAGTAATTAAATAAAGAAATAGGTGTGTTAGTTTTTTAACTTCAGTTTCTTTAAATTTTATTTTGTGTTAGTTTTTTAACTTCTGTTTCTTTAAATTTAATTTTTTAGCTGCTAGCCAGATGGAAATTTCATAAAGAAAAGACTAAGTCCTTTTTTAGGTGTCAGGGAAATATCTGATTTTAACCCTCTAAACATTAAATCATTGCATATGACTTGTTCTTCCATGTCCCTTATATAATTGAGTAAGTCCATGAGTTGGTAATGGTTTGACCTCGGAAATTGTAAATTCCTACCAAGCACTTAGTTAATGCAATGTATGATTTTTAAAAATTGAAACCAGCTCAATGCTGTGTAAATAATTGTTTACTATTTTTGTCCTAATAATAAATAAGGACTCTGTAAGTTGGTACTTGTGACTGTTAACTGTTTTTTAACCCAAGAAGATAAAAGTTTTCAGATTAATAGATAGATCTTTTCCTTTACTTTTAGTATAATAGTAATAGTAATTGTTTAGGAATATCATCCAATAGATAATTGATTAAGTTTGTATGTTGAAATTATAGACTTCTGTCTTGGTTTATTTTACACAAGAAAGTGGACATTTTCAAATAAACTTGACAAAACTCATTCTTAACCATAATATAGGATTATTCCTACAAAAACCATCTTTACTGTTTTTTTTTCCATCTCTAATCAGCTAACTTATGTAAGTCTTTATATTAGTATGTTCTACCTCTTTTCAACTGTATGTATGTGTATATTTATTGTTACATATTGGTTTATATTCTTTCTTTTTTTCATGTTATAATAGTACCTATCTAGAGTTTGTAGTTTACTTTAGAACACTAAGCACTTTAAAAACTACAGATACAGAATTTGCTTCAGTTTCAACTTAATTGTCACCAATAATTCGATTCCATGTTTTGATTCATTTTATACATTTCTCTATTTTGTAAAGAGCTATTTGATTTTTTTTTTTTTTTTTTTTTTCGTTTACTGGTCTTAATGCATTGCGTCTTCACCAGACCTATTGTGAATTATTTGATGGTTAATAATTGCCTCTTGCATTCAAATCCGTCCTGTTAAATAGTCTCTTATTCTGCCTTTGTTTGTATTGTGTATCTCTTTTATTTTGTCTGTTTAAAGTGTGATGTTGCTGAGCTACTATAATTATAGCCTAATGGAATAGTATGAACCAACCTGACTCCTAAATTAGACTATGCCCATCCTGCAAAGCACATTTGTCATTTTGTCTTTTTAAACAAATATTTAATACATTGTTGCTGTCTTATCGATATTCATGGAAAATTGTTATAGTTTGAATGTCTGCAGTCCTTAGAAGCCCAAATTCGTTTATTTTATTATTATTTTTTTTTTATGATTTCTTGATTTTTTAAGTCAATGTTTACTCTATTAATGTATTCTCTACTCCATGTATAAAATCAAAACAAACTGTCCCATGAATGATTTCACTATCATTATTCAAAATGTTGTTTAAAATTAATGTTTTTCATTTTAGCTATATCTTTCCTGCTTTAATATTTAATATGCCATTAGAAGATATGTCTTTTTATGGAATATAATTAATTTAATAAGGTACCTTTCCCCATTTGGTTCTTATGTAAGTTGAATAATGAGCATTGTTTTGATAATTCTCAGTGTTATTTGGGACCTATGTTCTGATCAGTGTAATACACTCTAGTATTTTGTTTTTTAACTTTGTTCATACAGTATAATAGGTATACTTAATTCATGAATAATTATCTTAATAACTACAGTCTGATGTTCTATTATCTACTAATATACTAATATCTGGCTATTATCCATGGAAAGGTAGGTTTGATTCTTACATCTCCTGATAAAGTTTGAAGTAATTAGGTTATAATTGGGATTCAATCTGTAGATGTTGAAGGTGAATAAGGAACTTTGTACTTTCATAAAGAAGTTGCCATCCAGTCTCGAGTATTATACTTAGAGGTTGGAACAAAATTGAGACCTATCAGACTATCATCTATAGAAAGGTAGGCTTGATTCCTACATCTGATTAAGTTTGAAGTAATTAGGTTATAATTAGGATTCAATCTGTAGATGTTGAAGGTGAATAAGGAACTTGGTACTTTCATGAAGGAGTTGCCATCCAGTCTCAAGTATTATACTCAAAGGTTGGCACAAAATTGAGACCCAACTGACGATTATCCATGGAAAGATTGGTTTGATTCCTACATCTCCTGATAAAGTTTGAAGTAATTAGGTTGTAACTGGGGTCCAATCTGTAGATCTTGAAGGTGAATAAGGAACCTAGGTAATTTCATAAAGAAGTTGAAGTTGCCATCCAGTCTCAAGTATTATACTTACAGGTTGGCACAAAATTGAGACTGTTAGTGAATTTTACAAATGGTAGTTATATTTCATTAAGGAATGTTAATTGGACCCTGTATTTTTCTTTTTTTGAATGAGGCACATTTTTTATTCTTTTGTTGGAAAATCCAATTTATTTGAGACAGCTCAATGATTTATTTTTACTAAGGCAGTATAGTTCTATATTTTAATTAAATTTATTATTTAATCTGAAGATAATATCATTAGTGAATGATATTTCCCTTTTTTTCCCGATGTTTCCATTTATTGATGATTGTCCGTCTGAAAATTGATATGTCATTGTCATTTCTTCATTTGTTACATGGATAACGTAACTGAACACACAATTACTTAGGAGCATTTTTGAGAGGATATCTTGAATATTTTTTTGATTTCTGAAATTAAAAAATAAAGTTCTACACTTTATATATAAATTATAATTTTTTTTTATTTTTAAAAATTAATATACATATATAAATTAATAATAATATATTATAGTTCCATCCCTAGGTACTATTTTTAGATAGTAGACTTTTGCTAGTCAGCATAGTAGAATTTGTGATGCCTAAGATAGTAGTTTATGTTGCGATACCCTGGACTTTTTTTATTTATGAATAAACCACCGTTAGTAAATAGTAAATTAGGAACAAATGTTTATGTGTTCAGAAATGATAACAAGTTGAGAACAAATTAGTTTTATACGATAATTAAAGTTTTGTTTATAGTTTTGTATTTATAAGAGTGGTGTGAATGGCGATGTGTATTGCATAACATCCATGACCGTTTTGCTTACACACATTTTTGATAGCACGTTGTAGAATTATGAGATTTGCATTTTTTAGCTATTGTTATTTTATACCTTAATATGTATATCTATACATATTTAAATTATATGTATATTCATACATTCTTTTATTATGTATATTTTCAATGTTTTTATGTGCGTACATGTGTTTGGGCAAGTATGTCTTACATGTATGAATGAATATAGACACTCATACATGCATATTTATAAATAAATGTGTTATAGTTGGCCATAATTTTATGTATATTTTTATAACAATTTTTATTATGTGTGTGCTTGTGCGTGCATGTGCAGGTGCTTGTGTGTATTTATCAACTTATATTTATGTTCATATATACACACATGCACACGTTCACACACCCATGCACACACAAAACACAACAAACATACACAAAACACTACACACACAAAACACAACACACACACACACACACACACACACACACACACACACACATGCACATGTAATCATATATTGAATACTTGATCGTGTAGATAATGATTTACTTCATAATTTTAAAAAATGTAGGAAAACCAAAATATATATTTGGAAGTGTTTGTATTAAATATATGAATGAATATAGACACTCATACATGTATATTTATAAATAAATGTGTTATAGTTGGCCATAATTATATGTATATTTTTATAACAATTTTTTTTTAAAAATCCTTGCAGTTATACACCCACACACATTCATACACACATGCACATACATAAATATAAAAACAAACATTTACATATTTATTTGTATATGTGTAAGTCTACATACCATTCCTACATGCATTCTTGTATTGCAGTCCTTAAAATCCAAAAATAAAATATATTATGAGTGTTAATTTTTCTCATATTGTGGGTTTATTACATAAAGTTACATTTCATAAATTTAAATCCTTAAGTACTGTGATAAATGTTCTCTCTTTAAAATAGGAACATTGTGCACTTAAAGTAACTATTTTTGATTTATAAAAAGATTTGTGCTATTTTAATATACTTACTATATTTAGCATTGATGAATTCAATTTATGCCGTATGGCAAGCATGCCAAGTAAGTTGAAATTCATTCATTGAAATTCAATAAAAGATACCTTAAATTTTAGCTCCATCAAGAATGTACTCAGTGACTTTTTGTATTAAACCCATAATATGTGAATGGGTATAGACATTTGAATATGCTCAATTATTATTTTATTTTGTCATTTATTAAATCTGGTCTACTGTGCTGTAGTCAGTTGGCATTAAATTAATCTTTGTGAGGTCATTCCTAAACATTCCCATGTTTAATATTCATTTCATCATCCGGTGACTCGTTAAATTTCTTATAAATATTTTGATATAGTTCAGTGTTTATCAAATCAGAATTGTGTTATGAAATTGAAAGAAAGCGATAAGGGATTAAAGTAGCCTGGGATTTGTGGTTGTTCAGGAATTTAGATGGTCCTGATTTCCTCATACTTAATTACTTTAGAGAAAGTAACATTTTGAAACATGACTTTTTTAAAGAAAAAAATCCTCTAAGAAAAATTGAGTTGTCCTGATTTATGTATCTATCTCTTCCATGAAAAAATGAACTTTCTACGAGAGACTGATTTATTGAGATCATTTATTTCAAAAGATTTATTGGTGATAGTTGTGATCGAAAAATATTCGGCAAATGTCTGAGGATCTCTGCCAATGTATATAGGTCAGTAAAATTTGTATTCGTACCTTAGATAAAAGAAATAAGCAATTCAAAAACAAAATTATTGCTTGATATGCCTCCTCTATATACCATGCTAGTTTAGAAAAAAATATTATATTTGGCTGATAGCAATAGTATGAGTACAATATTAAAACGGTTTGGACCAACTGACTTAGTAAAGGAGGTAAGAGTATCTTTTAACGAAAAAAAGAAAATTGATATTTATTTTATGCACCTCTAAAAACTTGAATACAAATTTTCATAGCATTGGAAAAATAACATTTTTTCGCCAAAAATCTTTCTCATAAATGTTCAGTCTACCATTCATCGTTTAATAATAAACATGGACCTACAATCCATATGTCAAAGAGACACCTGGCAGAAGCCAATAGGAACAAACTTATATCAGCAGTATAGGGCCTCAGTGGGAGTCTTGAGCCGACAAGAAAAAAAAAAAAGCTCAATTTAATAATAATAATACTATATTTATTCTGGGACGAGTCACTTTAGAATAATACAGCAAGACAGAAATGTGGGCTGAGGAGCCTCAGAGATACATATAAAAATACAGAGTAATTGAATAGTCTTAGTGAAAAAAAAAAAATTATATAAGTTACTTTCTAATTTTGATCAGTTAATAATAAAATAATTGGACTAAAAATAATTTAGAGAAAAAATAGAGATTAAAATGATAAACAGCCAACAGAGAGCGTGGTTGAGCTGGAAGTGGGAAACCAAATTTAAGGATGTGCTCAAGACTCTTTTGGATTCGGACAATTTCAACACGATTATGTGCGATTTTCTCACTTTCCTGAGAAAGGCTTATAAAACACTTTCTGTTCCAAAAAACCCAGCTATACGGTTTTATCAGATGTCTAGAAGGAAAAACATGGAAATGAAGAGCAAGGGAGAATGAAATGTTTGCAATCCCCAGATATCTAACTAGCCTACCATAGAGAAAAGGCAGGAGCAATACGAGTGTGACCTGGCCCGGTACAAATACTATAATGGTAGAAAAAAATTGGCCCAAAGTGTAATAAATGCAGACAGTTCAAATCAATGTTTCATTAAAGTTGAGCTGACAGAAGCTCATTTTAGATCATTCTTTGAGCAAAAAAATGATAATGTGAAGGAAAGCTATGCATCCTTTTCCAATATTCCGAATCTTGTTGTATCCTCTCCAACAATCCGAAGAGTTGTTCATGAGGCAATAAAGAGTATATTTATGGACACTTCGCCTAGTCCTGACAAGGAAGCTTGGAATTTCACATTTAGTGAAAAAGATAATAGTCATACTGAAATTCAGCTATGTCCCTGAAATTCTCCGTTATGATCCGAAATTTTAATTTATAAAGGAAATGGTTCTCATGACGATTTGTCATCGTGGAGACCATAACCATAAGTTACCATAACAATTTAGCCCAGGTGTATTGAGGTGTATCATTGAAAAGGTTTTCAATTTATGAGCTTCGGATCCAAATATCATTTCATCCGAACCAGAGGGGCTTCGTGATAAGACAACCGGGGTGAAACATGAACTCGAGAATTATTGAGGCTGTTCTCAAGTATGCCAGGTTTCTGTCCTCCCCACCCCCATCAAAACATTATGGGGAGCCTAATGAACAATTTCTGACAAGTTTCATCTTTATTTTTTGGATGTTGGGGTCAATCCCTAATTTTACTGGACTACTAAAGTTTGATGATGGTTCTGTGGTAAGTTATCCGGTTAGAACTTGCTCAACAATGATATATGCACCACAGCAATAAAAACTGGCTTGGCTCTTAAGCAGTTTTAATGGGAGGCCCCTCTTCAGAACTCACCCATTTCCCAAAAATTGGCCAATGTACCAGATGCCCTGTTTTTTGAATAGCAAAGAAAATTACTGAAATTATATGTAATGATTTTTTTCTCGGCTCCTATGGAATTTTGGATAAACCCTTAGATGCATGTATAATATTTTTTGACCTATCATCACCAAAGTAAGTTTAATTGAAATCAGTGATCTCGCGGTCATAGCCTTCCCTTGTTAGATATTAAATATTACATACTAATCTACATATTATTATTGTTAACAGTTTCTTTTAGTTGTCTTTTCGATTTTTATTTGTTATATGTGTAGGCAATTATTTAAGGACTCAAATCATGGACACTAGAGAATTAAGATATAGCCCCAAAAAGATGTCCTAAATATATAATATTGTAGGTTATTAGGTTTAAGAGGGTATAGCAAAAGCTCATGTCTTCATATTGTTTTTTTTGTTGAATAGTAGGGGAGGGGGAGGAGTAAAATAATATCAACCAGAAGTTACATTAAATATTTTTAATTTAAATATGCAATTTAAATCATCTTTTGCCTAGTAAATTATTCTGAATTGCCAGTTTCTTTTATATGTAGTTTAGGGGAACTAAATCCTCGAAATATATCTCTATTTTGAATCTGATCTGATAAAAACAGGGATCTTGCTTAATCTATTACTCTTGATTGCTTCTTTTGCAAGTAATTAAGGGCTTAAGAGTAGTCTCCATAAATTAATTCAATATAAAGTAAATTTTGATGATTTCTGGTTATTTTAAATGATTTTTATTAAAATTTAATAAAATAAGACTAGAATTGTGAATTAGAAAAGATTAATATTTTTGTGTTATATGAATTTTTGTTATTTCTTTCTATCTGTTCATAGAAATGTGCTTCTAGATGTCTCTATGACAGTGTGGGATATTGAAGCTGTGCACAAAGTGTTTATGTATTACTTCTTATTATATAACAACCACACTGAAAAATGACTACTCAATGTTCATGAGTTACTTGTGGATTGTCGGAAATTCATTGGGATTAAAATTCCAACAGACAAAAGATGCGTGTGCAGCACAAATTCTGCTCAGATGTAGCCTGTAGTGGAAGTATACCTGGACCTTAAAATATAAAATTTGAATAATAACAGATGTCAAATGTTAGTCTTTCCTGACTTCAGTATTTTACTTATTACAATAATAAAAACATATTACATTCGGAATTATTATGAACTAATGTGAAGATTTTGAAACTTGGTGTTTTATCTGTCTATTAATTAAGAAATATTGTTATTTTCTTTGAAAAAAATCACTAAGATAATTTACGGAATTGATTCTCAAAGAAAGGGTGTGGCATTCCACTTGCTATGTTTCTTGTAAAAGTAAACTATGAATTGCCTTCTTTAAATACCCTATCTTTGTCCTCTTCGAGCTAGAGCTAATGATTTGATTTTTTTCTAGCTATAAGAGAAAGGAACATATACAGACTCTTAAAATAATTAGTGTGTTCCTCTGTTCAGCAAAAGGATTTTAAGTTTAAATGTATGTAACAAAATACAACTTGTTCCAGAAAAAAATATTCAGTTTAAATTTTTAAGGATAATCATTTCTGGCTTTTTTAAACTTATCTATTTAAAATATAAAGAGTTGGTTATAATACAAAAAAACAAAACATGTAAGTGAATTACCTGCATTAAAGGCAGTGTACTGAGTCTGGAAGGAGTTACTAACTAAATTTACTAGTAAAAATGAAAACATAAATCATAAGAAGGATCTTAACCAATAAGTCAGAGATTTTGTCTATAGATTACGTATCCATTCAAAAGAAAAAAGGTCCAAGAGATGGACAACTATGTTCTCATAACTTTTCGAAGATTAATCTAGATTCTCTTAAAACAAAATTAGTATAACTATTCCAGTAAATATGGGAGAATGAAAATAATCCTGAGGCATGTGGTATTGGTTTAATTAATATAAATAATTTCCTACCTATTCAATGCAACCAACATAAAAATTTAATTGATTGTGGAGAGGTGCATGTCAGAATGGAATTCTGGTTATGTAAAGAATGAGATTCTTGGGTATGTAGATGATTATTTCATCTGTTCAACACATCCTTGGAAGTATATAAGTGGACTTGAAGAAACATTTTAAATTAATAATATAAGCAGGACAAATTTGTTAGAAATGCTGAAGGAACCATCAAATAATTTATAGTAAACCAGAAAACATCCAATTACAATATTGATCAGATTAGAGTGTCTATGTTTACTAAAATTTCCTGAACAAATAATTAACCATGCATTCAGACATAAATTATTTTCCCTCTCATGAAAACTAAAATCCGGGATAATTTTTTAAAAACATATGGTAACTTATATTTGATATTTTGACATTTCAACACCTAGATAACCACTTTCCCTCTTGGGACTCAAAAGTATGAAAGTATCTCAGAGACCTATTCAACAATGTTTTAAAATTTGGATTCCCTAGAGCTTGAAATGACCTTGAAAAGGAATCCATAGATAACATATCCAATTAATATGTTTGCAGTGTAGTAAATATTTTAAAGTTTAGAGACTGAAATGGAGTTCCCTTTTTAGGATATATTTAAGAAATCCAATGTCTAAAGATTTTCTTCTCTTTTCTTTCCTTTCATGCTATTTCTTATAATTTCTTATATTCAGCTCTCCTTAGCACGAACACCATAAAGATTGGCAACGGTGTCCATGCAACTAGCCAGATCAAAGTGCTGCGCGGTGTACCCCAAGGTGGCCCCCTGTCGTCTTCACTCTTCAACCTGGCCATCGATCATCTCTACCGCGACCTGTGTGACGAGGACTTTTCCAAGAAATTTGGATACAAATTAAGGAATGAGCAAGATTGTGTGGTCCTCACAGGTTTCGCGGATGACCAGGCAGTGTCGGCGCGTGACAAGGGGGCTGCAGAAAGAGTGATTGACAGCATACAAAGAACATTTAAAGAAATTGGTCTGGCTATAAATCCTCAAAAAGTATGGGCATCGTTCTAAATAAAGGAGAGCTGGAAACTACGGTGCTCTCCCTTGAGAATGGTGAGTACATCCACACATTGAAGAATGGAGATACGATTAAGTATTTAGGATGTACATTCTCGGGAGAGCTGCAATTCAACGAAGATTCGGTGACTAAATTGAATGATAATCTAAACAAGCTGGTAACCTCTTGCTTACTTAAACCTGAGCAGAAACTCAACATTGTCAATCAATATCTGTTCCCGGGTCTTACTTACCCTCTCCAAACTGCGCCCCTAACAAAGCTACGTCCTGCTATACTGGAGGGCATCGACACTATGATTCGCAGGAGCGTAAAGGCCATTATTGGACTCCCTGCGAATACTTCCACAGCGATGTTGTATGCCCCCAGGAGATACCGAGGATTGGGATTAATCCGCTGCCAATGGGAGGCTCCTCTTCAACATTGGTCCATTGCTCAGCGACTGTCCAATGTACCAGATGCCCTTTTTCAGTCTACCTTCGATTATTCGGCTGAAATTGCTGAATGTGCCGAGAGATTGGGGGTTGATCAGGGTCATCGAAATGTGAAAGCTCTACGGCAGTCGCTACGAGAAAATGCATTTGAGGAATGGGCCAACTGCAGGTGGCAGGGTATTGGTGTTCGCCATTTTAAAGAGACCCCGAAAGCGAATAGATACATCTACGAAAAGCAAGTACTTTCTGGGTCTGAATGGTCGAATGCCCTAAAACTAAACATTAATTATGCACCCCTGCGTGGAGTCCCAGGAGTCAGCGGACAGGTCAGAGAAGTTGGGTCCCTCTGCCGTAAATGCGGCAGAGAGTCTGAAACACCAGCACATGTGCTGGGAAAATGCCCCAACAACTCCCTCCTCATAACACGTCGTCACCACCGGGTCAAGTTCGAATTGATGAGGCTCCTTAGGGAAAAAAAATTCACCTGCTTTGACGAGGTATATTGCATCGATAGTGAGGGCTCTACGAGATACGCTGATATCGTCGCATTTCCCAAGACAGGAAGGACAGCGCTGATCTTGGATCCAACTGTCCGCTTTGAGAGCAATGACCTCGATCAGGCGGGTGAAGTGGAAAGGGAAAAGAAGAACACGTACGATAAATGTATCCCTTTCCTAAAAGAGAAATTCCGTGAGACCTTCGGAGAGAGAGAGTTCACCGTGAGAGGCCTCTGGTTTGGGTCTCGCGGAACTATCCCAAAAAGAACAAGGAGCTTCCTCGAGGAACTAGGTGTCGACATTAAGGACGTAGCGAGGTTGGCTGAAAATATAGTCCTCGACTCCCTGGGAATCATTCACCACCACGTGCATGGCTAGCCCGAGAGTTTTAATTTATGTATTTGTTTATTTATTTATTTAGTGAATAATTGAAAACAATAGCGATAAAGAGAGAGAAGTGAGAGAAAGGGAAACTTAATGTTAAATAAAAAAAAAAAAAAAAAGCATGAACAATGAGAAGAAGGAAAAAGGAAAAAAAAAAAAAAAAAAAAAATTATAAAGATAAATAAAATAATAAAAATGTATATATATATATATATATTTCTGTTTTACTAATATTAACTAATACTTCTGTATATTTATATATAAGTTCATATATTGTCTTAAGGATAGAAGAGTATGCTGTGTGTATAGCAACCCAATGGAATTGGGCAGCAATCCTTTATATTTTATATTTTATGAAAATAAAGTGTTTCTCTCTCTTCATGGTGGGATCATTGATTAGTGTACTATTTCTAACTACATATACTTAAGCCAAGCTCTGGTTGAGGCATAGGTGGTTAGATTGATCTAATGTCTCAATTTGGAATTAAGTCCATCTTGGTTGGGGCAGCCTAGTACACGTCATTACCCTGCTGTTACTACATCACCCTTGAGAGGACATGTATGTAGGTGCTGGGATGTCATATGCTGAAACAATGGATGGTTCAGGCATAATCAACAGATTTTCCCTAGCATTTCTATTTGCATAGACCACCAGATGATCCTGGTGTTTCTTCTGGTATTCTATTCTTATCAAAGACACATTTGCCTCTTAATGTAAGGGGATATCTGGTTCTGGCAAGGTCCAGCATAATTTCACGAATTGGTCTGTAGTGTGGTGGGTTCTATTCTTCAACTGTCTCTGGATTTGCTTCTTTGCGATTTATGATCCTCCCTTTTGTGTTTTAAATCATCTAGTTGTCCTTACATGTTTGTACTCCAAGAGCTATAATCACTGCTCAAGGAACCACGAAAACTATATGGGATTGGCTAGAGCGGAGGTTATGTTAAAGGCTCTCTACCTATATGGTTGATTAATGCTTATCATCATAATCGGTTTTGAGCGTGGTGAGTGTCTCATTCCAGAATGATGTATGCTTCTTCAAGCCTTAGGGGCGTAAATTAAAGAATATACTTTAAAAAAATGTCAGGCATCTTTCTATAGGTCTTATCGGAGTCCTCACGTATGTTGATTCCTATTTTTAATTTAATTATTTTCTAGTTAATTTCTCTTGTCCGAGTGTTTTAATCTAGGAATTCGCTTTATTACACCTTAGAAGGATCATTTGATGTTTAATATTCGATTCCACTGTATTTTGCTAATAGTAGTCATAAAATCAAGGATGCAACGGTTATGTTAGGACTTGGTGTTATCCTTTGTGCGAAAAGAAAATTGATTTATCTCCGGGAACAAGATGCAAAGAGTTGATGTCAGGCTCTTCAATAACCATTATCTGTTGCAGTTGTCGATCTGTACCTCCACCTTCTAAACGATCATTTGAATTACTTAAGATAGTATTGTTGCGAGCTGTCGACTTCGTTTGAAATCATAGTTGGAGTATCCATCAACGATAAAACTCTAAGGGGTCAGGTGAGGCACCAGACCCCATATCGCCTCCATATCCATAGTTTCCCTCTAATTGATAATTCTATAATCCATGAAATTTAAGCAAACCTGACCGCTTCATTTCACATACCTATGAAAGTTGTTTGGCAGACTTTACAAAGGATGTTTGCATGACCGAAAAGGTGGATCCATCTTACAGTTTTTTTTAAGTAGAGTATTATTAAGTGGCTTGGGTATATTCTTAGCTGATAGCGTATATTTGAGATACTTAGAAAAGAACCCACTGTCCCTCTTGCATTACCCGGGTGCTCGTTTGACATCAATCGTTTGACAGACAGGACGCTAACAGCCGATGACCGATGCTGTGAAAGTATACTAACATCTCTTCGATTCGGCAGATTTAGTCGTTGCTGATCTGGGGGTTTTACGCCTATAAACAACAAAAAACAATTCGGAAGATTTTGTTAAAAATATATTTTTACTTTTTCTATAAAGGCAGATTATTATTATGAATAATAATAATTAATTATCTGGAAAAAATCTATAAATAATTACATGGCAGTTGTCGTGTTCATTTCTAACATTATTTCTAGATGAGGTGTGTTGGGGTCCTACGCCACCACTTAGTCCGCTAACCGTCTAATCCACCTCTGCTAAGTGAAAAACATTTTTTGGATTTTCCCTAAAGTTTCAGCTTAGAGGGCATAAGTTTAAGGTTTTGTGTATGCACTTGTTCGATTATATAGTGCTTTTGAAAAACTTTTCGGTTCTTGCCCGAAGGTTGAAATATTTTACGATCTTAGGGCCGTATGCTATTCGGAGCCAGCGCACCTGCTTGGTCTACTAATCTGCTCCTGACTGGCAATATGGTATTTGCGATTAAACTGCCTCCGAAATTCCACTCTCTCTGTGTATAGTTGTTTAAATCTTATTTGCCTGTTTCATCTCAGGTAACCAAGGTGCATTTTAACTTGGGCATCGACTTGAAAGTGCCCTATTGGGCGTCAGCTACTTCTCTTGCCCAGGACGCTTTTCTACCTGCCGCCGGTTTGCATGTGTGTCTGTACACGCAGTTGACAGTGACAGTCATCCTGTACTGGCTGTTACTGTGTGGGGAAAAACATGAATTGGCGTTTTAACAACAGCATTATTTTTTTTTACACACGTAAGCTTACTGAAAAAAAAGGAAATTAATCCAGGACAATTGATTGTAAAGTAGTTTAAAATTACCATATTAATAACAAATATATACATCGGCGATAATACTTCAGTATCATTAATCTTAAGCTGGGTATAGTTAACGCTGTTCGGGTATAGTTGTGAGACTTTGTCTCCGACTTTAAAGTGTACATAGCTGCATACTTGGATTAATTAGAAAAGTTCTCAATTAGTTAGAAAAGATTTTAAAGAAGTGGAGTTTCAACAAATCCATCAGACCTGGATCTCAATATAAATTGGCTAGTAGATTAAGATGTTCTAAGCAACTAGCTCATATTTTGTAAGGTTGCATCCCACAACTGTAAATGCCACGATAGTTGGCAAATAATATCAAATGTTGTATCAAAAAGAATAGATGAATAGCTAAGACTTATCAATAATGAAAACAATAGATAGATTTGGAAAACGATGTTAGTAAAGCTTAAAAAAAATGTAAATTATTAAAATTATGTTTATAATATCTCAATTTAAAATGAGATACCCATAAAAGGAATAAACATAATTTTTAAGAGAGTATTGAAAGATTCCAAAAACAAAGCGTTAAATCAATAGAAAAAACAGCATGTTACTAACAAGGAGTTCCTTTTAGTAAGTCATGTTTTTTTTGTTGAATAGGTAGTAAATTAGTAGTTACCAATTACTTTGCAGTAAACTAGACAATATTTACTTTAAAGGAAAGTAGAGTTTGTCATTTATATAACACTGCAAAGAGGACTTTTGAGAAACTAAACGAAGCTACGTTCTGTTTTTAAGAATATCACGGATTATTCTCAGTTTTTTTTTTTTTTTTTTTATCGTTCTCCAGCTATACTACTGATGCCCCACTTTTACCAAGACTTCGTTGGTTAATAAGCTTTAGTTTCAGGATTTTTACCACTTATATTCTCTCAAAGAAAGTCTTATTACCTAATAAGCTTTAAGCCCATGCTAGTTAAGTTGAGGGTTCATTATGAAATAAGTTGAGATTCATCTCAAGTTGTGTAAAACAAATATGTGATTTGATATCCTGTCACCTTGAAATCCCCTTGTTTTCAACAAAAATAATTTCAATAAATTATTGCAAGGCTTTAATTTATTTTCTTTCCATGACCTGAGATCTAATATAATATACATAATTGCATAAATACACTTCAATTTATAAAATTTTTTTTTTTTTTAATAATGATTTTTCAAATATATATATAATTTGAAACGATTATGAAATTGTTTTTAACCACATCTCTAATATAGGAATTAATTTATTATTTATTTATTTATTAAGTGACCAACTAAATGTTCTAAAACTAAAAAAGTAATTCTAATATTTACGTTTTCATGAAAAATATTTTAGCAATTAGCGTATTTATTCATCTACTTTTTTAAAAATATTATTTTATAATAATGAGCAATTACCTTTAATTGTCACTGACCTCCAATTAGTAAGGAAAGCTGTATTTGGATGTAATATTGAAACATTTGAAAATTCATAGAAGGAAAACCTACTTCCGTAACGTAGAGCTTCTTTTCTGAAGAAACAACACTAAAGGCTCCTACACACAGAGTGCGATATATCTCGGCGATACGATATTTCTGCCAGCGGCGATATGACGATGGATTTGTATCATTATCAATTGCATTACAGCAGTCACACAGAGCACAATAATCCGTAGCCAAACCGACAAAAGCTATCGTATCGCCGGGACATATCGCGTTATGTTTGTAGGAGCCTTAACAACAAATGGTATATTATATTTTAGAAACAAAAGCAAATGAAAAAAAAAAACCGCTTGAATTATTTTTATGAAAACGTAAATATCAGGATTACGAACATGATTTGGTAACTTATAAATAAGAATAAATCCCTACAATAGAGATATCCTATAAATAATCACTTTAGATTTTTTTTTTTTAAATATCATTATTTTAACATATTTGTTTTAAAATTAAAAGTGTATTTATGCAATTTGCAGTTTATTATACATCTCAAGTCATGAAAAAAAAATTAAAGCTTTGCAATAATTTATTGTAGTCATGATGTTTGGTGAAAACAAGCGTACTTTAAATTGACAGGATATCTAACCACATAATTATTTATACAGCTTGAGTTTTTATCTAACTTGAGATGAATCTGAACTTATTTTTTAATAAACCCTCAACTTAATTAACGTAGACTTGAAGCCGATTAGGTAATAAGACTGTTTTATATTCTTTGAATTTCAGGATTTTTACCAATGACAGTTTCTCAATAATGATATGATATGTAAAATAAAATAATATAAATTATAGTGAGACTGTATAGGAAGTGGGTAGGGTACTGATCTTCCAATCTCAAGGTCGCAGATTGGAATCCTGGCTCATGGCAGAAAAAATATTTATTCTGTTTCATCAGCCGTGGGGCGATCCTGGGGTCTGGAGATACTCCTGGGGAATACCCAGCCTCTATAAAATGGGTACCCTTTAGTAAATAATTAATTAAGAGGAAAAACCTGGCGGTTGAGCGTGATCTCAATCAAATCACCTCCTTCCACATCCGTTGACATAGAAACAGTACTTATCCTGAACATTACTAAACCCAAGACCCTTCATGGGTTGTAGTGGTACAAGCTTTATTTATTTATTTACTTTTTTTCAAATAGTGACTATAATTGGTAAAAATCCTGAAACTAAAGCTTATTAACCAAGGAAGTCTTGGTAAAAGTGGGGCATCTGTAGTATAGTTGGTGAGTGATAAAAAAATCGTTAATAATCAACGATTCTCTCAAAAATAGAGAATTCTCTTAACTTAGCTTAGTTCTGCCACTCAATAGTCCTTTAAAGATAATTTTACGTATGACAAACTCCATTTTCATTTAAAGTATACTTTGTGTAGTTTACTGTGAAGCAATTGGTAATTACTTAAATTAAGTATTTTTTTAGTTATCACTTCCAATTCTACAAAAAACGTGACTAATTAAAAAAGAGAAAACAAAAAACTTAATTTTTCTACTTTTCTGCTGAAATTTTGGCTATTGTTTATATGAACTTTTTTGTATTTCTCGAGTTCTACTTTATATATATATATATATATATATATATATATATATATATATTTCATATATAAATTAAAATTGAGGTTCAATATATTAATGATTATCTCTTACAGTTTTTCCTATATTGAAAAACACCAGCTACTTATGAACGACATTTACTAGACCATATATGTACGCAGAAATTGCCAGAGGAATTGGTATTGAATCTCATCTTAATAATTTGAAAGTAAATAAAACAGAATATAATAAAAATTAAATATATCAAAATAAATATTAAAAAACTTAATAATACATTTTTCTATTATGGTTTTCTATGTATATGTATATATTGTATTTCATATCAAAATATTTATAAATTGTAATAACAATAAACTACTTAGAATAATATTATAGAGTTTTAAATCATTTATCTACCTGAGATTTTCCTTTATTTGGTCTTAAAATATATGAAATCTGCCTTTGTACCAGCCTATAATTTGTAGCCTCCGTTTTGTAAAATTGGCAAGCACTATTATTTTTTCAAGCCAATGTCCTTTTTTTGGAGGGGGATGGTCTTGAAACAAACCTAAAGGAAATTATTAATAAATGAAAGACCTAAAATACCAGATTATGTTTTTCATACCACAAAAGTTTCAGGGTGTCCAGCAGCCTTGAATTCCTCGAAGATCGGGAAATCTAGATTTTGTTCGTAGATAAAAAATAGGGTATTATTCTTGAAAGGTAGCTAGCGTTGAGAATATAAATTCCTTAGTCTAATAATTACATTTTCTATTAGTAATAGGCATCCATATAATCTATTAATCTATATAAAATATTGAATATAGAGCTAATGTAGTTGTCTTTATTATCGATAAAAGAAAAAACTCGCAATAATGACACAATTATTATTATTATTTTTACTAAACTAAGAAACTAATAGAATCAAAGATAACTGTATGCTCAGTTCGTTACAGATAGTTCCGATGTAGTGATTACAGTCCGACTATATTGTATGAACTGGTATGTATGAATTTTTTATAAGTAAAATAAATTAGTGAATGAAATTTATTTCAATATATGTGAATTTTATTTATTTACTCTTGATATAATTGTTTATATGCTTTATTTTGTATTTGTTATTATTTTTGACGAAGCGTTGTGCCTGAAATATTGAAAAGTTAGTTACAATTTCCTATTATCAAATATGAATACGACCTTTGTAATGATTCAAATCCATGCTCAAGACCGAAATTAAGCCGACCAAATACGTTTTATGATTCCGAGTTCATTTTAAATTTAGTTGTTTAATATCAATAAAGTTTTTGCATTTTAAAGTTCACAGCCTTTATATCATTTAATTAAGCTTTATTATATTTTTTCCATGTATCGCTGGACAATTTGATTATTTATCGTCTATCGATAGGAGAGCACCATGAAGCAATAGCGGATTCAGGATTAAATTTGGGGGTCGTATTTTTTTTAAATAACGTTAATTACTCTGGAAGAACACAAAACTACTTGTATGGGATAATCTTTAAGTATTCCTTGAAAGAAAAGAAAAGTAATTTATACATTATAATTTAAAAGAGAATATTATGTGCTTGTTTAAGTATTCACACATGCAAAAACTAATATAGACCAATGAAAAAAAGTATTACTTTTCAACTTGGCTGCTTAAGCCCTCCCATCCCCGTTAGTGCCAGAGGCATATGAAGTATGACTCGTCATAGGCCAAGAAAAAACTCACTTTTTACTAATCTTAATCTTGAAAGTTTGGCAACCATCTAATTTTTAAGATGATGAGGACTATCTGCCTTGGATCTCGAAGAAAGGAAATTACAAAGCGTTAAAATTAATATCATTGCTAAAAAAATATTATTAGTTTTCAAGATATTTTATGAGTGTTTGGTTAAATGAGTACCTTATTATAAATTTAATAAACATTAGAGAAAAAAATCTAAAACCATGTACCTACCTATACCCTTTTTTTTTTTTAATCAAATTTCATTTAGTAATGGTTTATTTGTCTACAACCAAAAGGTATTTGTAAAATGATAAATAAAAACAGAATCAAACATTGATTATATATTATATAATTTAAACCATATTTGGCTTACAGTTATTTGAGCGAGACTTAAAAGATCACAGCTTGCAATTTTACAAATTATACATCTACTAATTTTAAAAACATTATCAATCAGTTTTGTTGAACCTGCAAATAAATTATGTGACAAGTTGGGAAGGCGTGTTATATGATAACGAAACGTTGGGATTGGTGGAGCAGATACATCCTTCAGAAATCCTCTGTATGCCACCTTCCCTGATGGAATTGGGACGTTCGGGATTGACGACCCAGGTCCTGATGTCCCTGGGCACTTCCTGGCACTTAAAGGGGCCGCGGCGTGAGCATTGCTGGCCAGAACAGTCCTGGATGCAGCGGGCATTCATCAAGATGTTTGGGATATAGTTTGGCGGCAGGTGGATGACCTCATACTCCGTGGGGCAGGGGCCCACAGCTCGGGGATGTGCTGGAGGCGGGACTAACATTAGGTCGCGAGGACAACCAGGCTCCCAGCGGTGGTTGAGCAGCTGGATGACTGAAGAGTAGCCTGAAGAGTCCGCTGCCACAAGGGACGCCAACACCAACACCGACCATGCCTTCATAGCGACTGTCGCTTCCGATTCCGCCATATCGATCAGGAAGAGATATCTAGATAATACTGACTGGATTTGTTTCGGTCACCTAAATGATACCAACACGTTTTCTCCCCACCACTTAAATATCTATTGGGTTCGTTCGTCAATTAAACGGAAACAGTCGATAAGAAACGTAAACAGACTAAACTCGGTTTAAAAGATTTGCAACTATGTACTTTATAAGTAGTGAATCATAGTGAGAGGGGCAAAGAACTTTCCATCTCCCTCCCCCAATATTTTATGAAGGGGAGCAAGCCCATCCAATAGTTCGCGTTCATTTACTTAAAATAACTCACAAGAAGTTCGAAAACTGTATACTTAATAATTAAATTACTATTTGGCTCGTGCGAACAATTCGCATACTATATTGGGCAATGAATAAATGCCAATTCGATAAGGAAATAAGTTAATTCAGTACATTATGGAAAGGAAGAATATATTTTTTTTTTCATTTGAATCACAATCGTTCATTATAGAAAATAATATTTATTATTTAATTTTTTTTACACAACTCACGAACAGGAATCTCAACTTATTTCGTAATAGACCCACAACTTAATTAATATGGACTTCAATTTTATTAAACAAGAAAGTTTTTCTTCAAGTGAGCTATCTATAGTATAGTTAGATGATGATAAATAAAAATTGCGAATAATTCATGATTTGTTTGATACCACGACCTAGCTTAGTTTATTCGCTCAAAATTCAAAATGAATGGTTTTAACAATAAATCTATAACCAATACCTCTACTTTCGCTTGAAGCAAGTTTATGTCCAGTTTGCAGTGAATGAATTGTTAATTAATCATATTAATTAATGTTTTAGTTATGGCTTCCTATTCATCAAAAACCATGACTTAGTTAAAACAACACAAATTTGTTTCCTGATTTGTTGCCAAATTTGTCTCCTGGTGCCCTCTAGCTCAGGGCATGTATGAAGAATATTTTGTGTATTTAAAAGTTTTGCGGAAACTGTAACTTTTTTTGACAGGTTACGTAAAAGTTTTAACCCCTGGTGTAAGCATATGTCACAAGTGAAATAACTTTTGCACGATATTTACATTTTCAGGTAGTTGAAATTTGTATGTTTGACCAACTTTTGGTTCGTTTTGAAGGTCTATTTAGTCTGAGGTGTGAATATAAACAAAATATAAAGCTATTAAAATGTAGCTACTTTCATTATCATTATCATGAACATTAATGTTTGACTTGTAGGTAGGCCATTGGTTGTGTCTTGTTTCGCTTTGATTCCATTGCGCCCCAGTTATTTGAAGTTATATTATGACTACCTCTTCAATTTTCAATTTGAAGAGATCATAACTCATATTATGTCCTCCAGTCATAAACGAACTCGTAGAAAAAAAATATTCCTCATGTTGCAAAAGATGTTCAAAAGAAAATTGTTCACTCACTGTGACAAACCTTGATTTGAAGTTTACAAAACCTTCCAGTCATCGCAACAAACACCCATGACTTGTGTTACATTACTGTGACATTCGTATTATTTATGGTTTATTTTTCATTTTATAATCTGACAATATTGTTTTACGACTATTTACCCTATATAAACTTTCGATTGCATCTATCGACTTATCGATGTTTTGTCAATGTTGGCTAATAGATATTTATCCTTTTATTTTTCAAAGCTTAATGGTTGGGTTAATTTGTCCCCATAATTCATCAATTTTTATGTCTTCTTCGCCAAACATGTAGTTTTAAACAAAATAGAAGTAGTTGGAGAAAAATGAATAAAATATTAAAAATACGAAAAGACATATAAAATCTACATTACTAGTAGAGACTTTTAGTTATAACGTACTCCTTTTTTTTTTTATAACGAAGTAGGAGCGCTCATCTCCCCCAAGGCCGATGGCGCAGAAATTTGCCCACCCCCCTTTTCCAACAAGATAATTTATTCGTCACCTTTTCTCAAAAACAGATCAAACGAAGGCAGAATTATAAAAATCGTAGATCATACGCAATTACATTTTTTGCGGTCAGTTCCATGTTGTCCATTAGTCTGAAACTTTTCATTCCAAAAAATCATAACCCCTTTGAAGTTTTCCCCACTCAAAATTTTTACAACTTGCACCATGGGGACCTTCGACTGTAGCCTTCTAAAATACAAAAACTTTGTAATAAATATTTTTGTCATTGGTTCATATTTGTTTCTTTGAGTGATCTGAGCTTAAACAATCATAATTCATAATATTTTAAAATTATAATGAATATACATCTGACAGATAAATATATTGAAAAAAGTTATCCCTTAAAGCATTAGTGTTTGTGTAATTAATTTTTTTTTAAATATGTTTAAACGTCACAAATGAAATGAGTAACAATTGGTCAGGTGACCGTGCGTCCCGATTTCAGCGGTACACTCCCGATTCAACAATTTGACCTTTGTCCCGCGGTGTTTTAAAAAAATCCTGATTATCGAATTTCGAATGCACAAGTTAGGGGACGGCAGAAACGGGTGAAAATGGGAAGAGAATATATGATTTTCGGCGTTCACTTAACTATTTTGCCAGGATTTGAGTTTCATATTATTTTTGTTGATTTTATAATGTTAAACTTTAATAATTACGAATAATTGTTAAGAAGCTAACTATCGAGAACTACTTTGTCAAAGTTTTTGTTGTTGATCAATTGTTAAAATTCGACTACCACTGTTTGGACTTAATGATAATAAACAACACGAAAATTATATTTTTAGTGAGGTATCGTTATTAAAAAATATATTGACAAGGATAAAGATTAAAATCTTGGGTATCAGAAAATTAATTTCATTTGCTACTTCGATTACCGAAATTTCGCCACCTTCAAGTTTTTAGTTTTTAGCATTTTGAAGAAAAGCTACCGTAAACCGGGATTACTTTGTGACTAAGGGGTTAGTATGTACTAGAGTTTTTTTTTTAATTTTAAATCACCTGGTGGACTTGAAAATTGTTATATCAGGACTAAATGAAAGTTGTCTCACTATAAAAATTTGTTAACCAGCCAAGTAATTTCATATTCAAAATAAACTTGAGTACATAATAACCTCTCTAGTCCCAAAGTAACCTCGATTCACGGTACTTGATTGTGTACAAACTACTGGTACGCAACATTTAAGTCTTAAAAACATACTTTAAAAAGTCATAAATTAGACGTCAAATACATCATTAAATCATTGGCTCTCAAAAATACGCCTTTACAACTAAATTATCAAAGTTATTTCAGCTTGTTACTATGGTTATTAATTATTGTAATAACAAATTTTAAATATTGTTTGGACTTAATGAACCAACTTTTTGTCAAGAACCACTCCACAACCCCCGGTCAATGCTGTCCCGCTTTACCGATGTTAAAATCTGGTCATCTTCGCCTAAATGAGGTTACAACTTTTTAAAACTAAAGATAAATCGGATCTTAAAGGAGATTCAGAAGCACCAATAATCTCATTTTAACCAAAAATGTTACATAGCAATCCATATCAAACCAAGCTAGTGAACTTACAATCTCATAAAATTGTAGGTTAAATATTACTTCCCCTTCCAAACGATCACTGCCTACCAGGTTTCCGTGTATGTCATTATATTCTTAATAATTATAATAATATTTATAATTTTGTATAAATTATTGTGGTAAACTCTGACTGATCGCCATTTGTATCATTATCAAAAAATGAAATAATAGATTTGTGATAACTAAGATATGTGTTGAATAATTTTGATTGATATCTATTTACTAAATATCTAACAAAAACCACGTCAATCGTTGTTCCATATTTTGTTATGCTTTCACACTCATAAAAACTTTCATGGAATGTTGCTCCTTGTGCCTTGTGAATCGTTATAGCGGGGGTTAGTAATTTGTCAAGCTCTATCGAGTTTTACAGAAAATCGAATTTCTTATTTTTACTGCTAATTAAAAAAAAATATCTATATAGACTTCTGCAAATTGGTTACTCAATTCTCCGTGGTATTTAAATTTTGAGATATTTTAGTCCCAATTTTCAAAACAGTTGTTATTATTTGGTCTCTTTTTTTTCTTGGCACTCTTCAAAAATCTATTACCCCGTAAAAATGTGCTCCCTTAAATTTTGTTGGCGCTATTTGCACCCCTTCTGTGCACCTCTACAATATTATAACGTTTATTTTCCGCTCATTAGTTTTTGGAAGCAAACAAAAAACATTATTCTGCCTCCCTGTTCCCTCGATACCTAAAAAAAAAACTGATAATTGTTATCAGGTCTAGAAAAAAATTAAATTATTTTCTGAGTATTTTTCCAAAGCACATTTATTTTTAATGTAAATAGGGCTATATTGTCTTTCAAACCTGTATAAATTTTAATATAATTCATATCGTTTTCATAAGATTAAAAAAAAACTGTGCTTAGCACAAAATTTGATGATTATTTTATGAAAGGAAATTAAAAATGTCTCAAAATGAAAAACGAATTGTAGCGGCGGGATACAGATCAGGGTATTTTAAAGACTATATTAGCGTTATTTATGTATTTCAAAGAATTGATCAAAGCAATTTTTTAAATACAATTCTAACCAACATCAAACTGGTTGACCTAAATTAATCTAGTGTAAAAGAAATATAATTAACTCAACTATCAAAAGCAGTCTTAAGCAATAACGCACACAGGCATTGATTTAAACCATAAATAATGTAATGGTAGGAGTCAAATAAACTAGACCTGTTTTGACGACGAGTTTATCAACTTGCTACCTGCATGCTTTATCAGTTGCTACCTGCAGTGACCTGGAACCAGAGCCCAAAAATCGACCTGATCGCAGGCGAAGGTTTGATTTTAAATAACGGAAGTGTATGTTATTCTGAGTAAAAAGAACCTTGTCTGCCGTTCCAGAGCCGCTGCTTTAAAAAATGGCGGCTGATTTAAAGAATATTAGGTCTGTAATTTGAGGATCGAAACGAGAAATCCATTGCGAAAAATGTGGGAAAAGTTTTTATTTTTTTAACTTAAATATATGGGTTCAGACATGTAAAAAACCAAATTGCTAACGCGGGCCACCAAAGGAAAACTTTTTACAGCCAAAAAAGTCAGAATTTATCGATATTTTTTGTTTTTTCACTAACAACTCCTAAATGATGCATCAAAGAGAAAAATGTACTTTTTAATAAATTAAAGAACGTTAAATTTTGCGTCGAACGAGTACATAAACTTTATATTTTGGTTACCTGTCAAGGTATAAAGCCACGGTCAACCAACGCTGATTTTTACCAAATTTGTCAAAAACTGACACAAATTACTATAAATGGCCTGTAACTTGGAAATGAGTTCCCTAAGAGGAAAAACCAATAGAATCAAAGTTGTAGAGCATCAAATTTTGCGTCTGCTGAGTACTAACATTTTCTTTGAAGGTCACTTATATATCTCGAATCGGGATTCCTTATTTCTTTACGAAATTCGGTATCTTTCGACATATCGTTTATAAAAATCGTTCGCTGCTGAGAGGGGAAAAAGAGGCTTATACAGAATGTTACAGGCTCTAAACAAAAATAAGTAAATAGAACAGACACCCATACTGTTAAAATATTGAAAATCACGTTTACCTTCATTACCAATTTCCAACTTTCCGGAAATTACCGATTTTGTTTGGAGTAAGTGAACTACATTAAATTAGTTGGTACTCATTGGACGCAAAATTTAATGCTCCAGAACTTTGATTATATGGGGTTTTCCTCTTAGGGAATTCATTTCCAAGTAACAGGGCCATTTAGAGTAATTTGTGTCACTTTTTGACAAATTTGGTAAAAATCAGCATTGGTTGACCGCGGTTTTATACCTTACCAAATAACCAAAATATAAAGTTTATGTACTCGTTCGACGCACAATTTAACGTTATTTAATTTATTAAAAAAATACATTTTTCTCTTTGATGCATCATTTAGGAGTTATTAGTGAAAAAACAAAAAAATATCGAAAACTTCTGACTTTTTTGGCCGTAAAAAGGTTTCCCTTGGTGGCCCGCGTTAGAATTTTTGTATTTTACATGTCTCAATCCATATATACAAGTTAAAAACTAAAAACGTTTCCCACATTTTTTCGCAATGGATTTCCCGTTCCGATCCTCAAATTATTGGCCTAATATTCTTTAAATCAGCCACCATTCTTTAAAGCAGCGGCTCTGGAACGGCAGACAAGGTTCTTTTTATTCAGAATAACATAGACTTTTGTAATTTACAATCAAACCCTTGCCTGCGATCAGGTCAATTTTTGGGCCCTGGCTCCCAGGGCTATGTACCACCCCCTGATGAAGACCTACAAAGTGGGTCGAAACGAAGGCGTAACCATTAAAATTCTATTGTAAAAATTTAGTATTTATTTGACCGCACCCCCTGACCAACTCCTTCCCATATTGTATCATGTTCAACCATCTCTAATCCATTATATATATTAATAATGCTATATTATGATTGTTTAAGTACTTAGCTTAGATCACAAGATATATGGACTGAAAAGAAAATCCATTTTGGGGGTTTTCATCCCGAGCATCCCCTCCCGTAGTTCTGCCGGTGATATGTGATGATAAAAAACTTGTAGTTTACTCTACAAATAGTGTTGCCCAAAATCGATATTGGTCTTGCATTTTGCAAGACCAAGACCAGGACCGCCTAACTGTTGCAAGACCAAGACCTAGACTGGTAAAATAAATCGATTTTTTAAATAAAAATGAAGGCAAAATAGTTACTAATACTTGACAATTTTAGTTACTATATGTAAAGAATTGGTATAACTAATATACTTTTGCATTTAACTCTTCTAATGTTTCATTCGGGCTTAGTTAGGTTTCCCTATCTAAAAAAATACAATAATATCTCTATAGTACTAAGCTAATAAGTAACTGCAAGACTCTTGCGCAAGACCAAGACCTAAACCAAAACTGAGTTTGCAATACCAGGACTGGTCTCGGTCTCTTATTTGGGCAACATTATCTACAAGAGACAATAATGAACTGAATTCTTATTTGAAATATAAGATATTCCAAACGGAATGTAGGAAGATATTATACCAAACATTTCAATACATATTTTCACAAGAACTGTACTTGAGCAGTCTTGTAGTGCTGGCTTTTTAGAACTTTACATAATTCAATTAATTGAAAATTAAAAACTTTACATTTAAATAACAGAACTAAAATCAGTATATTGTGAACGATAGCAAAATATTCCTAATAAATTTCAATAAAATACAAAATTCTTGTTGCATTACTAGTAGCGTTTCCCTTTGGCTAATCCGAATTTTTCGATAACCTGAACACTTTTTATTTTAATTAGTTTGGATCGGCGACATAGAATGCGGAGTTAGGCTGTAAGTGACTAGAAAAATCCATTTGTTCTGTTAGCAGATCGAAAACAATTTAAAAAATCAACAACCTAAATGCTATTGAATTAAACTACAGCGATTGGAGTAGTTGAAATAATCACGGACAATTTCCTCATCTTATCTACACTGAATGGAACACTGGCTGAAATAACAAGATAGCTTTTCAGAATATTATTTATTTATCTGTCTGGCCAATAGATTTCGCAAGCCAGCCCGAATTAGGTTTATTCATTGGATAATGGGGATTATACCAAGTTGTGAATAAGGTTCTGCTCGGATAGTTAATAACAAGAAACACAAAACGATAAAAATGAATCAAACTAAATTTATTCAGTATCTCAGATAATTATTACAAATCCCTTAATAAGACATTAAATATGGCACGAATTGGAATAAAATATTTAAAGGTAACAAATGGTTTTGTTAATGTTTCTGTATGAATAAAATTTTGAAATGTCATCCCTATAAGGAAGAAATATAAGTTAGCTGGAACAGACAATATATAATCCTTCCTGTGAGTTACAATGGGTATGTAAAACTCCGTAGAATAAGCCATAATGCACCAAAAAAATCAACACTAAATATGTAATAATTTTATTCTTATTTCTTGTATACATATTATTTTTCTGTATAATTTATTTTTATTTATTGTACGTAGAGTGTAAATGTGATCTCTGAACACTATTATAAATGTCCTTTGAGACAGAATGTAATATTTTTTATAAGAAAAACCAAGTTTAAAAAAATCATGAGAATTAGTTTCAATTGAAGCTATGTATACAAAAATGCGGTTTTTCTCAACCTTTTAAAAACGATAGATCTCTGTCTTTGATTTGGTCCATGCGAATAATGCGTATAATATGCCTCAATGAACAATTGGAAATAAAATAGGAACATAAGAAAATTCAATGCGTTGTTAGAGGATTTTTTTTTTTTTTTTTTTTTTTTTTTTTTTTTTTTTTATCCTCGGTCCATTACCATTGTTTGTGTCACTAATACACCAAAATATTTAAGATGACTAAATTAACAATAAAAGTTAATATATTTCTAAGTCATACATTATTTATTTATGAAAATAAGACACTTGCAAAAAAGAAACAAAAAATGTTCTTTTAATCTATACTTGATTATAAAACAGAATATGTACACACACACACTATATATATATATTTAAACTTAACTATTTAATTGGGAATAAGGTCATTTAATCATTATTTAATAAACTATTGAATGTTCATTTCTTCTGTTTATTGACGTTTCGATCCTGGTATTTTCTTTTTATTAGTCAACCATGGGATCATCTTCAAAGCTAGAACTACAAAAATTAACAATATATTTTATTTATATATATATATATATATATAATATATATATATATATATATATATATATATATATATATATATATATATATAAAGCAAACAAGAAGTAATTAAAAGCAAAATAATTAAAAAAACTAACCTAAGTCAAGTCCAGCAGCAGAGTTGTAAAACAAACTCGACGTCATTCTCTCTGCTCCGGCTTCCTATCTTAGATGATAGGAGATGCTGGAGAATGTAAAAATATCCACGGAAAATAGGTCCAAAAATGTGAGGTTATCCACGGTACTAAAAACAATTAATTATATATCTATAATTTACCCTTTTGTAAATAACTGGAGTACTAAATAAGAAATAATGCTTTAACAGTACGATAGAAATCCTATCCTTTGACTTTTCAAGCGATTTTCTTCCCATTCCCAGTCGCATCACGGCATTACAGACTAAGTACGCTATGCGAGAACGAACAATTGACCAGCTACACTCACCTGTTAAATGAATAACTGCAATCGTGGACTGACAGGCTTTTTTCAGCAATAGAAAATCTTTAAAAACTTTTTTTATGGAGAAGGAATCCAATGAAAGTGAAGTTCTCTACAAAACAGAAATATATATCAACACATCTGTGAAATTTTAGTTTTCACTCATTTATTTTTATAGCTTTTCTTCTTTGAACCAATGGTACCATATGCAAAATCCTTTTCTTTTATTTAATACCAGAATTTCCCGTAAAGAAAGGGAAAGATTTAAAGATGCGATAGTAGATCATAAGAGCCACAGAAAAGCACATGTAAATTATGGTCCGATTATTCTGAGAAAAAAAGGAAATTAAAGATTTGTATTTTTTTTAAGTAAGTATTTCGTCGAATAACTAAAATTAATTTTTAGGTAAATAAAAATTGATACATAGTAAACTGGACAATGTTTTCTTTAAATGGACTAGAGTTTCTGTTGGTTAAAACCATTAATAAATAAATGGACTTTCAAGCGACTAATCTTTCCTAAAATCATGGATGATTCGTAATTTTTTCCAACTGGACTGCAGACAGGGATCCACAGAAGGGGACTTCATGTCTCATGTCGCGCCAATTATATTTTTGAGGGGGACATATTTTGGCGGGTTTTTAAATTTTCTGACTAATGGACAAGGGTAACACGTGGAACTGACCATAACTAGTGTATTTATATACAATCAACGATTTTTCTAATTCTACCTTAGCTTGCTCTGTTTTAAGAAAATATGAGAAAGCTAAGGTCGAAGAACGAAAAGTTGGTTCTCGCGTCGTCAAGAATGACAAGGAGTTTTAAATATGGTACAGAATGAGCTCACAGAGCATGGCCAATCATCATTCATCAATTATTTGAGGATGAATGAAGGCAGCTTTGAGGATGAGCTTCTTGGCTTTGTCTCAGATGTCATTTTAAAACGAAATACTCATATGCTGGCTGCCATTTCTGCCAAAGAGAGGTAAAATATCTTATATTATAACGTTAACTTTAATTGATATTATTATTACTATATAGTGCTTTCTTTAACTCCAGAATCAGCTTAACAGTTTGCTTCTTCCAAACCGGGAAATCATATTAATCACTAATATAATCCACAAGGAGTATATATATAAGGAATATGAAACCCCATTTTGACGGGTTTTTAAATTTTTGAGGGGGACAAATTTCGACGGTGTTATGACATCCCAGATCATGAAAAAACAAGAAATAATAGATTTGCAACAATCAGTTCTAGTCATTTTTTTTTTTTTTCTGAATACAGGAATACTTTTACTTGACAGAATAAAAAATGACATTTTTAATACAACTTGAGGCGAATCTCAAAATTTTCCCCAATAAACCTCTAATCAATTAATACATACTTATAGCTAAGAAGTTTTCCTAAAAGTGGGGTATATGTAGTATAGTTGGATGATGATAAAAAAAAAAATCGTGAAAAACTTATATGTTAAAAACAGAACTTACCTTATGGGTGATAAATATTCAGGAAGCAGTCATTATAAAGTTTTTATTTGTGCCGACGTTTCAACCAAAACATGTGGGTCATCATCGGGGCGTATTTCGAGCGCTGAAGGTATTCAAGTACTCTGAGTACTTACCTAGTAGAGTACCTACTATACTACATATACCCCACTTTTAGGAAAACGTCTTAGCTAACTAACTTCTTAGTATGTATTCAAGTATTTTGAGTACTTGTATACCTTCAGTGCTCGAACCACGCCCTGATGATGACCCATATGTTTGAGTTGAAACGTCGGTACTAATTAAAAACTTTATAATGACTGCATCCTGAATATTTATCATCCATGATATGTAGAACAGTCTTACCTTACCCGCTCATTAGTCGTCTTTAAATGGTGTTCACAATGGCAAACTCAATTTTCATTTGAACTAATTTTTTTATTGTTTACAGTAAAGAAATTGTTACTATTATTTTTATTACTTAACTTAAATATTTCTTTAGCTATCGCTTCCTATTCAACACAAAACACGACTTATTTAAAAATACACAACACTTGGATTCCTCGCTTTTTTGCTGAAAATTGGCCCATTGTTTGTATGAACTTTTTTCTAAGGTTTGTGAGGTCTGCTATTATTTCTTTAAAAATTTCCCACTACTTACGGGCATTCTGTTTATAAGAAATTTATTGCTTATGGTTCATGTTATTATCTTTTTTTTCCTTCAAGAAATACTTAAAATTCAGTTCATATAGTTATTGTAGTTATCATATAGTAGTTTTTTTTTTCTTTTTCTTCCAGTGTAATTATGGTAGTAAAAAAACAAAACAAATTCAAACAAAAGTTGGAAATTCAACTTTCCGAAATTGAATCCTAAGTATCTGCTAATACCAACGAGACCTATTCACTCCCCCCATTTTGCTTATCCTCAACCATCATTATTAATTGAAGTACAGGGAATAAAAAATAGATTCTGTTTTTTTTTTTTTTATTGAGAGCTTCTTTACGTATCTCATTTTCGATGTTACTGTAACCTTCACCTAAAACGGGTAACTAATCTGAGAGATTATCATGTTTTCAATGAGTGACAAATGTTTTTTCAAGAGCCGTGAACTGTTTCCTAATGGCTCCTTGCAAAGGACCGCTCATGCAACCAAACAATTGAGGCATAACATTGCGCTATGAAAGGCAACAACCTCCGAACTGGAACCGATCACTAAATCTGTCACTGGCAGACAATACCGTCTCTACCCAGCGCCAAGTATTCGTTGCTTGGGTTCAATCGAGGTTTGGGTGCCGGTAAAAATTATAACCTTGCCTTTATTATATTTTCGCAATTCATGTCATACATTCCTTTCATACTTCTTGCATACGGTACCGGCCTTAGAAATTTGGCGCCCTAAGAACATGATGCCATGTTTTCATCTGTTATTACTTCATATTTGCATTTCATTCGATTCGCCTCTAATTCAGTAGCTTTAATGGTAGACTGTAATTAATTTATCCCATATGCTTTGGTAATTTTGTAAAACTAGTTGCGAAAGCTCTTCCGAATCGGTATCCCTAAAGCCGCAACTGCCTGCATATTTTAATCTTTGTGCAGAGAACAGGTGTTGGAATATTATAATGTAGATGATATAGAAAATATAATATATCATAGCTTGTTATATTATATTATTATTCAATATACTATGTAATATAATATTAGGCTTAAAAACTAACTCACGAACAATATTAGTGCTGTCAACTCTTTTTTAAAACTTTGATTTATTTTTTAATTCATTATGAAATTTATAATAAACTCATCAATTTTTTTTCGAGTCATTGACAGGATCATGAATCGTCGTTAAAAAGTCACGAGATCGGCACAGACACATGTTCATCAACTTCTTACTGAAGCTACTCAGGGGAAGAAAATAATTGGCCATGGCGATAAGTAGGTTACGGTAGTGCATTAACAAACTTGATTCTTTCATTTTCATGTAATTTTAGTTAAGATACTTCATGCCACTAATTATTGATTATTTTTTTTACTAAAGGCTATTTTGAAAACTAATGCATTTTCATAAGTACTTGGTACAAATGACTATAAATGAGGTGCTGATCTTAAATGTATTGATAATTCTTTAAAAGGGATGAGCAAGAAACAGTGAAAAGTCTGGTACTCCATAATGGCGTAGACTCTCTAGTTTTTTTTTTTTTTTTTCCACTCGTATACAACATAAATATATAAGTACCGTTCTTGCAGTACCATGTCTATTTATTTTGGCGTGAAGCGGAAAATTTGTTGGCCAAATGTTTATTACTGTTCAGTTTTGCCTTTGTAATGATTAAATAAGAAAACAGATACAAAGAAATATAATGTATTGTTTTGTTTCTGTTTGTAGGAGACAAACTCCAACACAAAATCCTCCCAATGTTCTCGTAGAGAAAATAAATTTTTTTAATTTTTCATTTAAAAAAATATACATGTAGTTCTGTAAAATGACTATTAAAAAAAAATGTTTGAAGTAGAAATACTAGTTGTTTTAATTAGTGATGATTATAAAATCAGTCTGAAAAAAAGTAGTTGTTTTATTTTTGATATAATCCGCCGTTTTGTAAACACAAATAAATAAAAGCTTCTTCAAAAACATATTAATAATTACCTGTCAATGGATTATGTATTTGATTGAATAAAAATATATACGATAAATGTGAATATCATATCTATTTTTGAGCTAAAAATGTTGCAATTCAACGCCAGCGTGGGAGGAAGTTATCCCATTCTATTTGAACAAAACATAATGCTAAAGGAAAGGAAGTTCACACCTGCCCTGTGTGACTGTAATTTCGGTGATAGTGCATAAGCCATTGATAAAGTGCATCTGTGTAAATCAAAATAGAGGAAGAGATCATTAGAGGAAAATGATTCTGACCAATGGGATTGTTGTAGATAATACCCGTTCAAACAAGCTTGATTGTCAGGTAATTGAATCTCTAGTCCTCTATAATTAAACTTTTTTTATAATCGGTCATACGTCGTGTATTTCTGTAAACAGGTTTGTAGTGGGTTTCAATTAGTGGATAGAATCAATGAATGATATGAATGTAGGAGGAGAAATCTACTTACTCATGAGTAAATAATCTCATTCACAGTCTCGTTTTCTGCGAGTTTGAAATTGGCCGGGGGGGGGGGGGAGGAGAATTAACAAATCATGCGAATGAATGGAAGTGATACTTACGAATGGCAAGAATAAAAAACATTTAACATTTTTTGAAGTAAACCAAATATGTATACCTTTCAATCAACTTCAATTCAGCTTTCAAACAACCTAAATTGTGTCATAGATATATCGCTTTAGTTATAGAATATAATGATTGCTTAGAAATAAGGTGATTATGAAATGAAATTTAATCTAGAAAATAAAGGAAATGAAACTTCACTTTTCAAAATGATTTATACATAACATACATTCGATCTTGAGTAAAAAACGGTGGAATAAAACATTGTAAAACAGTACAAAATAAATATGTCAGTGATGTCCACTGGTGTAGCCATACTTCTTGCCTTCCTTGTGGCCTCCCTTTTTGCCGTAGTTTTCTTTGTGTGCATGATGTTCCTCGTGGCCATGCTGTCCCTTGAAACCCTTGTGTTCATCGACGTAGTGCCCTTTGTCGTGGTGACCTTTCTTGCCATGATGGTCGTCGTGGTATGCAGATTTGTGATGGCTGCCCTTTTTGTGATGTCCTTCCTTCTTGCCATGTTCACCGTGGAAGTCGCCGTGTTTGGTGTGATGGCCACCTTTGTGATAGTCGTCGTAGAATTTGTGTTCCTTGTGGAATTCGTCCTTATGGAATTTGTTATGATAGCCCTTGGTCTTGTGTCCTTTCTTGTGTCCGCCTTTCTTGCCGAATTTCGCTGTCTTGTGTCCTTTCTCTCCTTTGTGATGGGCTCCATACTCGTCTCCTTCGTCGTGATATTTCTTTTTGTGGCCCATGTGGTCTTGGTAGTATCCGCTGTGTTCGTCCTTGCCGTGTTTCCCATGATCCCCTTTGTCAAAGTGATGCTTGTGTAGATAACCTTTGTCACCTTTGTGTCCGCCTTCAGCATAGTGTTCACCATGATGTTCATGACCTCCTCCCTTCTCGAAGTGGTGATCATGGTGTGTTGCCGACCCGACTAAGTCAACCACATCTGAGAACAAATAAAAATCTATTAACAAATTACCATTAACACTTATTTCATTGTACTGGAATAAAGTACAGATCCTAATCAAATTATAAACACAGTTTCGCCCGGAAATGATTTCCGATCAACCGATTGAATTCTGGCTAGTATTTCATTAGGTTTATATCATTCTTGTTAAATTAATTAATACAATTTTTAGAACAATGCGTAATATGAAATATTTCGTTGTTTATATGCATTGATACATTTATCATAAACATCAAAGAAGAACAGCCTTAGAGGAAGGGACAATAGTGGAGGCATCATGATCCTTGTAAGTCCCTTTTTCGATACCTTCTATAGTAGGTCGATTACTTACGCAGACGAGGTCCTGGAAATTATAAAACTGACTTAAAGTAAAATTCTCATAATAAATTACGAGGTGTTGTCAATGTTTTCTCTCCTCGACAAGGTTGTATAACTGTCCGATCTGTTTACATTGTTTGAAATATTGCCAGCTGCGTCAGTCGGAAATAGACACCATTAAACTTAAAATCCTACGTGATTGATGTTCTGTTGTGGCCCCGAAACTTGCACTTGATGAAAGTTAATTTTTTTTTGTGTTTTGGCTACCATGAAATTTCTATTTCCTTTTCAGTGACGCACCTTTGATATCCTGTCAGGTAAAAGAATAATTGTAAGATCAGAAATATGTTTTGATAAATTTAATTTTACTGATATTGATTCTCTCCGATTTGATGATTTCTCTCCTAATCCGTTAAAATTATATTTGGCCCTGTCTATGATTTTTGGAAAAAAAAAAATGTTTTTCTTTAAAACTCTACTCAGAAATCGAATTAATAAAAATAAATCAATATATCTATTCAATTAGGTGGATAAATTAATTTTATTTTTTCATTTATCAGCTTTGTACTAAACGGAATGGATACGCCAGTTATTTTATTTATAACACACAATTCATTTAAAAATAAAGAAATAATATAAATTATTTTAATAAAATATGAGTTATTTATAAATACGACTAAATAGTGAGACGCGACATTTTAAAATACCAAGTATACCAATAGCCAAACAATAGCTGTTCTTGAATTATTACGAAATAAAAACAGATTTTACTGTGAATAAATCAAAATTAACTTCTTGAAAAATTATAATGATTTACCATATCCTTTAGATCAAATTATATAATTCGTTTTGATAATAATATTAAACTATATTGAAATGTTCATATCTCTTTTCCTGGAGTAGCCGAGGTATTGGTAATTTTATTAAAAATCAAACGTCCAAAATTAAATAAGTTAAAAATTTAAAAAGGTATTAGTTAAATATTATAATGATTTTTTTAATTAGTACTACAAAATAAAAATATTATTGAAAATTAGGTATAAACGTATAGAAAAATATCATTAAAATCAATTAGTTTATTAATATTACGTCATATATTAATTATTTGTTCTACTCTTTTTAAATTGTACATATATTGTATATAGTTATAATTTATTTCTAAATTTAATTATATTAACTCAAAACCATCTATAGATGCAAGTAGAAATATTATAAAAAGTGGTTAAAAAAATGTTTGTATGGAAAAAATTTAGTTATTGAATAGCTGTCAAAAAAAACTTTATTATATTTATTTTCGGAATAATTTTCAAAACTTACACACAAGTCATGCTTTGGGATACGGAACGATTCTATCTTAAATCTCTAAAGGAAAGGGATTTCTGGATTCAAATGTTAAACTAGATTTATATGTCTCAAGAGAGAAAATAATTTAAAGGGCCCTCTTACTCCTTATAAAATAATGGGTTAGTTTGGAAAATCACGATGGATGATATTAGTTCATACGAAAATGGTCTTTTATTCAGCGTTTTTTGGAGGAATATTTAAAAAGAATTTAGTTTAGCTGTAATTAATTAATTGAAAAAATATATAGTATGACTTAAGACATTCGGCATCATCGTATGATATTTCTGATTGTAGTTCATAGTATATAAACACTGAAGTTTTCAACGATTATGGTATCGGTTTGATTCTAAAAAGCACCTTTAGGTCATTTGATGATTTCATTCTCCCATATTTTATTTTACAAAGTTTTAATGTTCAGTAATGAATGAACATTATTATTATTTTTTATTATTGGATTTTTATTTTTGTTTTCAATATCCATATGCTGACTTATAACCAAACTACGAGTAGGTGTTTTTCTTCAAAATGGTCGTTGTTTTTTTTTTATACACCTCCTTTGAAATCCTAATGCATTGAATCGTTCATTTACCTGATCTGGGGTGGTTAGAAAAAAAAAAAATCAATTCCCATGATTCGTAAACAGTTTAACACAGAAAATTATTTCTTCACGGAGCATTTATTTGCAAGTAATTAAACTTGCAGAGTTTAGTAGAAGTTAGAAAGTGCTGGGGAACTTTTTTTTCCTCTTTACCGGGTAGAGACCAATCATCCGAGACATTTCCTTACGTAGCTTTCCTAATTGTTGTTGTGAAATTGGCAAAGAAAAAAAAAAAGCACTTTGTCTAATTGTAAGTAAATATTATTTTCTACGGCTGGTCGTTTGGAAAGTATTGAAACAATTGTATTTCGTCTACTGTGAATTTTCGCCGATGCGAAGGAATGAGATTTTCTCAATTCGTTCAAGAAGAAATGTATATACTTTTAGGAAAAAACAAAGCTAAAAAGTTACGTTTTTTAAAGCCAAATATTGACATAAATCGACCAAGATGTTCCAAAAATGTCTTAGACGGTTTTTATTTCCCCAAAATTCATCTCGAAGTATTCCTTCAGCTCAATATTTTTTGAAAAATGTATTCAAACGATTTATATATTAATTGATTAAATAACACTTTGGGTCACTGATTGAAATTTTTGTGGTATTTTTTTCATGAGCGGTTATTGGAAAATTTTACTAATTTTTAATTTATTAGATATTTAAAATAAAAATAATATAGTTAATTTTTTTTTTAATTTTTCAGAATTTTTTTCGGGTATCAATTTCATTACTTTCGTTCTGATAAAAAATAAATAAATAAAAAAATCAGTTTATATAACTGATAATGAAAATTTTATATTTATGACAAATGACTGAATCGCATAAAATTAAATATTGAAAATCATTTTATATTGCATTTAGGAAAAAATAATAGTTAGAACCTAATGAAGCTAGTAATAAAATTTCTCATTATGTCTCAAATTAAAAAAAATATAAATAAATAAAAATAATTTATAAATGTGAAATTAATTAAAACAATATGTGACCCAAAACATCCTGTCTGTCAATTTATTTTTTATTTATTAGACTTATTTTTTTTAGGTTCGAATGGCATAAGATCTTTTCAGTTCCTTAAGAAAAGACTTATTTCTATACATAACGTGAAATAACTTTATACAAGATATACAAAGCTTACAAGGAACATACATAGTAAAATTGTCTCGTTAAAGAGAGGCTTAAATTGTATTCTTGGATATAGTTACTGATTCCTTTATTCTCCTTTTTAAACAATAAGTTAATTTTTGGGGGGGGGGAGGAGAGGAAATATTGCATATTTTCATCGGTTTATTTTTTATTTATCAATTTATTTTCTATAGGAGAGTGAGATTTATTTTCTATCCATTATAATTTTATCAAGACTTGGATTACCTATACTTTATGATCTCTACATTTGTTATTTGTTCAATTTCTAACTTCAATGATTGTTTATTTTACATATAAACGTTAATATTACGTTAACGAAATAAATCACATTTTTTAAACGATTGATAGTTTCAACTTAGAAACTGAAACAAAAGACGTTAAAATTCCAGAATTTTTAATTATCGTTAACAGTACTATTAAAAATATTGATCATATTGTTAAGTTGGATATTGGATAGTCGGTTTTAAACTGCGTAGTATCATTTTGGTAATTATTTTCGAAATATTGTTTTGAAAATGAAATACTGTATTTCTACCTTGCCGTAACTAAAATATATAATAAATAAAATAAGTAAAGGGAATAATTATTATATCATAATAAAATAATATATCATAATAATAAATATATTCGGAGTCCTACTTTTCAACTTCAATCTACTGCTGTGCCATTCGCATATAATTCTCCCTCTACAGGATATAAGTAGTGATTTATTAAATATTTTATTTATAAAATTTGAATTGACGTAATATATTTTTTTAAACAATTTAATGTTTAGTATGAAAAACTATTATTTCTAACATGCAAAATGTAAGTACCTTTTTATTAAAAAAGATGTATTATTGTGACATATAAATATATTTAGAATACGTGAAGTAAATCTATTCAGCATAAGTGACATTACTGGTTCAATCTGAATAATCCTACTCTAAATGCTCACCTCAATGAAAAATAATAAAATAATTTAATAAAAAAAATAAGGTGGTAAAAAAACTACACTGGTTCAGCTAGTTCATCCATTTCATATCATTAATTTATACTGAAAAATCAATTTACAGTTAAACCTAAACGGATGGTGTGTTTGTATTTTGTTTATTTGCTCATGCTGTACTTTACAAAAGAAAAATATAGTGTTATTTTATTAATTTAAATATCAAGATAAAGTTTTAAAAACTGCTAAACGTAATGGATAAATATACCATTACCAGTTTAATGAAGTGAGTAACTGTTATCCATCCATCCATACTATACACTTACGTATACTACACAACACTATTTAACCATTGCAGTAATTAGTTAATTTATCAAATTGTTCCAAATAAGTAATTTATGGTCTCTATAATTATTTAATTCATGATAACTGTTATTAACGTAAAGTAACTTAACTTACACGGGCATACTAGCGGGTCCATTTTGCTTCAGCCCCTCTTGAAAGTTTTTTTTTTTCAAATATAACGATAATTCTTTGGGAAAAAAAAAGGAAAGAAACTAACTACGTATACGAAACGGTATTTAAGTCATTCTTCAAGTCCTATTAAGTGTAATTACACGTACAATAATACTTTAAGAGATAATTTATTTCCATAAAGAATGATTATATTTTACCATTTTTGGGGGAGGGGGTTTCAGCCCGAAAGCCCCCCTCCCCACGTAGATCCACCTGTACACACTCACCAAAAGAAAAATATTCACGATCAATTAAAATAAACTCGTCAAAGATTCAAACTTATGGTGCAGCCATTAATAATTATAATATTTTAAAAACTAGTATTTTTTTTTTATCTAGCAAACATTTCCTCTTTGAAAATCATAGGTATATTTTAAAATTAAATCAAATATTTAAACTTTTTCTTCTGTGCATCTGTGCATAAAATACAAAGTTTATTCGGTATTATTAGTATTATCGACAACACAGTAGTATTTTATGTCAATGGTAATATATTAGCATCAAATATGAGTCCAATGTTTCTTCTCTAGATGACCTCTAGCCCAACACGTAAATCTCGCTCCTTCCTTGAAGCAAAATGTACTTGATAAACATCCTTAAAGTTTGCCTGAGCTTAGAGCTCCTTCTTTTCTACTGTGAAAGAAAACTTACTAAGGAGATTGAGATCTATCGTATTTATAATATTTTTCAGGATTATAACATGTGAATAATCTGAAACTAACTTGCTAACAGTGGCTATTTCCATAACTATCCTTTAAACGCACTAAACAATGTTATGCTAAAACTTTTTCAATAATAAAATAGGCTGAACAATCCGAAGATGTTTTTCTCTAAATTGGATTTAAATCAAATTTACAGTAGTAATAAAGCCGGGCCTGAAAAGCCAAAAGGAAAAAAAATTACAATAATAAATGTTCAAAAAACCAAACGAACTCTTATTGGAGTTTGTTGACGAATGAACTCGAGCTCTAAATCGATTAATTATCGTTCTTTAAACGTTTATCGCCAAGAGGTTGTAAAAACAATATCTACTGTGATTTATCTATCTATCAATAGTGATTTTATTTCGAAAAAGGTATTTAAATATCAAATATACTCCTGATAAAATTTAGCGCACCACCTAAATATTTGAATGAAAATCCTCTTTAATAAAAATAAGTAAATCTCTCTGTGTTTATTGTCTTGTTCCAAACTATTTAAAACAGACAGTTAACGTATCTATCATTAATTATATATATATATATATATATATATATATATATATATATATATATATATATATATATATATATATATATATAATTAATATTTCAAATTTAATTTGAAAAATAATCAGCAATTCTGTTTAAGCTGAAGCCTCTTCCCAAGTTTCACTACATTATAATTTGGAAGTAATCAAACTAAGTTTAAACTGTAAACTAAGTTTATTTAGCAATTAAGGATTTTTGTTTGCATTTACTAAAAAAAAGAAAATTATTATGGTATTAAACCCAAAAACAAAATTATTACTGATAGAGTGAAATATAATGCTTGGAAAATCAGCAATATATAAACTAAACACTCTTAAAAGATATTTTTGCATTGAGCCGAAAATTAAATAAACTTAATAATAACACTACACAAAAATAATATGAATCAAGTTTTCCGCGAACGTCTTCTTTCGCTAACACTTCCGTTTTTTTTTTTCTTCTTGTTGCTCTTCCGCGATCCATTTTTATATGGAAATATGAAGCAATGAAAGCTGCTTTGAGCAAAAACAAAATTTACATAAAAAAAGAAAAAACTATTTACCAGATAAGGTATACTTAGTTCAAGTTGATATTATCCTAAGCCGGGATGATGGTGGACTTCTCGATCCTTCAGTAGAAGTCATTTGATTTTCCACATATTTTCCAACCTGGAGGTACACTCTACATCACTCCGCCTTATAAGAGCTGTCATTGAAAACACCCAAGTCTTCAAAATACTGACTCATGAGTTATTTCTCCCTCAATGGGATCATATGACTGACTCGACAAAAATTAAGCAGGATTTTAAAAACCACGGTATTTGACTATTGAAAAATATTTTTTTTTTGTTCCTTTAAACAATTTTGTGATTACTATCGACATAAAATTGATTTTAAGGAGTAAGTTGATTTTACATCGATAGTTCTAACTGAACAAAATTAATGAAGAGAATCCAGTATGACTGTCCATCCACTTAATATTTTTTTCACACACTGACCTCTTAGACACAATAGTTTTGACAATGTACGCTAAGTTATATTAATACATTGCCATTACACAAAGAGTAAGAATGTAAATATATCAAAATTTAAATATAACCTATGAGTTGTGGTTGTGAGGAGCCGGTGTCGAGGGCGAGAGCACAGAACAGTGTTAGAAACAGTAGCCGCAGCATGACTAGCCTCCCGTTGCTAGGGGGCCACATTTATAATGCACCCCCGATCGCTCCACCTGACTAGTTTTAACGCTTTCTCAGCTTGATTCGGTAACGCCAGTTATGCATATACTCTCTCTCTCTCGCTCACTCTCTCTAGCTCTCTCTGTCTGTGGAGGACCCGCCAACTCCTGGTTTAATATAATAAGGGCTGTAGCGAAAGGCCTGACTCGCCGTGAAGAACACACGTGGAATGAACACCCTCAACCTATGAATAAATCCGATAATGGCACATGCCAACGTCCTAATGCCTTTCAAGGTCTGGGTAGGTTTGGTTTGTTGCAAACCGAAGCGGGTCAAACAAGGATGATTTACTTCCCAGTCAAACGCCTTGAGGATGGAACTTGATTTTGCCAAAGTTCATTATAACTGCCTTTCTTTCAAGTTGGTGCACAGCAAACCAGATATTTCTGAACGTTTATCATTTATATATGTTTCTTAAACTTCCACTAACTCAGTGCAATATCAATAATCCGAACTAATCCTGCAAGGAGACATTCTGATTACAGAGGGTGTTCAAGAAAAGTACTTATGATAAAACAATTTAACTCAATAAATACAACTTTATTAACTGGATACATATGTGTATTCTCTCTCAAAAATGTTGAACTGGTATGTTTAGAAACAATTGATTATTAAAAAAGAAATCAGTTATTTGTGTTTGTTTTGACTATTGGAGAACAGTCCCCATTACTTCTCGCCTTGTCGAGGTGGAGGATATATCACAAGGGCATATTGTTTTCTTTTTCTCATCGGTTATAGCGATTGGAATAAGAATCATCATCATCTTCATCATCATCCAGCAATGGAGATGAAGGATTTTCGGAAAATACCCAATAGAAGAACGATTGTACATTCGTAAGAGCTGAAGAAACTCCATAAAATTTGACTTAGCTAATGGGCACCATTCGTTTGAAATTTGTCTCTATCTCTTATTCTGACCAAAACTTACGTTAATATTATTGTAATATTTTCATCGTCAATTCGGATTATTGGACTATTCTGAACGTTTATCGTGTATATATGTTTCTTAAACTTCCACTAACTCAGTGCAATCTCAATAATTCGAACTAATCCTGCAATGGGACATTAGGATTATAGAGGGTGTTCAGTAAAAGTACTTATAATCAAACAATTTAATTCAATAAATACAACTTTATTAACTGGATACATGTGTGTTTTCTCCCTCGAAAATGTTGAACTGGTATGTTTAGAAATATTTGATTTTTTAGAAAAGAAATCAGTTATTTTCATTTAGTTTGACTATTGGAGAACAGTCCCTATTGCCTTGTCGAGGTGAAGGATTTCTCGCAAGGGCATATTGTTTCCTTTTTCCCATCGGTTATAGTGATTGGAATGAGAATCATCATCATCTTCATCATCATCCAGCAATGGTGATGAAGGATTTATGGAAAATACCCAAGAGAAGAACGTTTTTACATTCGTAAGAGCTAAAGAAGCTGCTTAAAATTCGACTAAGCAAGTGGGCACCTTCCATTCGAATTTTGTCTCAAGCTCTATATCTCTTTTTTCTCTTATTCTGACCAAAACTTACTTTAATATTATTGTATTATTTTTATCGTCAATTCGGAATATTGGACTATTCTGACTAATGAAGTTGTGTTGATGTAAGGTTGATCGAACCCACCTTGCACTAACGGAATATTTTGTGGATCCAGCCGGCCAATAGTATTTTTTTGGTTGTAATATTCGAAATTTAGTTTGCTATTGGTATTGTACATACTCCAACTTTTTATTTCGAAACCGGATTCTGTTTTAAATTTTATGATGAGTCCACATCTTACTTCATTTTTAATAATTCTTTTGGCATACACTAACAAAGTACATAAATTGTTGGGAATACTTTCTGTAATATAATGTGTGGCACATGGTAATCCAGCTTTTTTTTTAAACTCAGAATCTCATAAACAATAGCATACGTAATATTACATTATCAAACCAACCACATCCATTTGAAAATATAATAATGTTAAAATTGGAAAGAAGCAATTAACGCTGAACATTTTGGACCGGGGCTGTTTTTTTGATAAGGTTATATATATATATATTATTTTTTTTTGGTTTTTATGACGCGCTTTTCGCTGTGTTTAGTTTTATAATTAACAATAGATGACTGTGCATTTCTTTTATGTAATTAAGAATTCGTATTTTTCTTTTTACAGCAAAAAACTTAAATATTTCCAACGCTTTCCTCTGCTCTTCTTCAACGAAAGTTTTAATCTCTCTTTGTCCAGAAAGAAATCATCTATTCTCTTTGGGAACATAAAAAAAGTCTTCGTCGAAGAGGACATTCTCAAGAAATTTCAATTCTATCTAAACTGGGAAAATAATGCCATTATTCGTTATTTCCAAGAGATCTCTACTTGAAAATACGTTCAATCTGGAAGTTTCTAGAATATTTATCTATGAAGTATAATAACAATATATTTATCATATTGAAGATATTGTTAAAAATCATATGTATCATAGAAGTTACTAGAGGCCAATGAGAAGAAGATCAAATGCTTTATCGAAAATTGTCATTTACAATCTCTTGTTTTAAATAAGCTGTTTCACGTTATGATAAACACTCAAACATTGCCTTCACAAGACATAATTATTAAATATTAATAGATCTTTTGAACCCCAAAATCAAAACGGAAACGTGCATTGACGAACTCAATTTTTGTTATAAAAGTAATAATTTATTCCTTAAATATTAACTGATTTGCCTCATACAGGATTACATTATATGGCACATGAGTTGTTTCATCCGGTGTTCGGTTTTAGTTTTAGCTGTTTTTTTTCTACATATATATTGTAGAAGACATTCCCCTGTATTTACTCCTTTAGACGACATGGGGTGAGGGTGGAATATATAATATATAGAAATGTGAGGTTGCACTGTGAATTGTACTCAATTGTGCAGTGGAAAAATTGCTCATTGGAAAATCTCATATCGATAAGAATAACAAACAATCGAAAAGAATAAAAAAGGTCCGATCAGGTAGCAACAGATGGCGAAGAAGACGCCAAACACTTGAGGCCTGGACACCAACACAAGAAGACTTCATCTGAGAAGAGAGGCTTACTACATTGAAGACTAAGAATATCAAGCCTACAGTTATTAGACTTTAATATATTCACTTATATCAGTTGTTAAAATAAATTGCTTTGTTAGACAGGAGTGAATAGTTATTTTATTTAGTTGTCCTATAGGCCTCACAATTGAAGAATAAACCATGTGAGTCAATTCATTCAAAGTCTTTACTAAGTCCCACATTTCATATATGTATTGTTTCTTCTCACACAGTGTCATAAAAGGTATTAGATTCCCGAATTCCCACCGGCAGTTCAACACCATCAAAAAAAGTCTACATCCTGTGCCGGGGTTTTGTTTTAATAATTCACGAGTGTAAATAACCTCAATCCCCGATATAAAAGCGGAAGGCTATTCGCCTATTCCCGCCAAAACTAATCACTTACAATTAACTTTCAGTAGGTTATTTACAATTACAGTTATTTACAATTTATTCCTTAAATATTAACTGATTTGCCTCATACAGGATCACATTACATGGCACATGAGCTGTTTCATCCATAGTTCGGTTTTAGTTTTAGCTAAGTTTTCCCTACATATATACTGTTTGGGAAAACCGACTTTTGTCCGATAGAAATACGGATATTTGCTTCACAAATCATTAAGGAATTTCTTTATAAAAAGTTGATTACCACTAAACCAACAGGCAAACATCCGAGAGGATGAATGAAACCTAAATGGAAGCATTGTGCTGAAGCTCGATGATTTGGGTTTTGACTTGAATCGGTAGAGGTATTGGATGACTGGAAGCGATTCCGAATTGAGACTATTAAATTTGTATTTTTATTTTGGTTTAAAAAAAAATAATTTAACGTTCAAAAAGTTTAGTTAACTCTCATTTCGGAGACATCATCATCATCATCATCATCATCATCATCATCACAGGCACTACAACCCGGTACGGGTCTTCGCCGCATCTATTCCTCTTTGTCTTGTGCAAGGGTCTGCCAAGCTCTAGTGTCCAGAAGCTTCTCTGCGTCGCATACTGGGGCGAAGCGCCAAATCATTGGACATTGAAGTTTTATGGCCAGACTGTTGGCCGTACAAAAAAAGTTAAACATAAACCCCATTATTTTTTAACGATGAATCGATTTCTGTATTCAGATTTTAATTTTGATGAACAGGGTGGCCCAGAAGTTTTATTTTTTTATTTTTTCAAATTGGAACCCTATGATTTGACGTCGCATATTGATTCCACACCCTATTTCCAGCAACTTTTACTTAGGTCACTTGTATTGATAGGAGCAACCGTATAAAAGGGTTACGGGGTTTTTCGGTAAACCAAAACCCCCCTTTTCCGTATAAGAGTAGATACCATTCAATTAACATGATAAAAAAACATGAACAAATCCATACAAATTTTTATTCAAAATATTATAATTAGATAATTTTACTAATTATGTTTGTACATAATTATATATTACAAAAAAAATTAATTATCTATAAGTATATTGGTTTAGTAAAATATTAAAAAAAAAAAGTAGAAAAAATTAATTTATCGACAAATTAACTTATAGAGCATCAGGTGATAATTCTTTTTTAAACTGGTCATTTTTCACCGTAAAGAAGAAATTATCATCAGATTTAAATCTTTTTTTCATGGAATATAAAAACATATCATCCGGAGCTTCTCTTAACTCTTGAGTTTTTCTTCACTTTTGCCTATCAGATAACACATTAAAAGACTGAGAACGCGATGGAACGTTAGTGGAAGCTAATGATGACGAAGAAGATGAAAGAAGGTCAAAATTTAATTCATGAAGAATAACAAAATTTAAATTTAACCAATTTTCGTTACCTTTTAAAAAGTCAGATAGATTCCTATTCAATTTTATCCAACGCGAACACAAATTTCCACAAAACTTGCCAAATTTTTCACTCAAACAGAACTCCTTTTTCTTAGGAATATTTTTTACTCCAGGATCATAATCTTTGAAATTTATATGGTTTGTTCTGAAAAAATAAAAAACATCGCGATTTTTGTTGCTATTAATGCTATCCCGATACTGAATTTTATTTCTTTATTGACTTTCTTGTTTTTACAATTCATGAGGATTAAAGACAATAATACGTTCATAAAGTATAAACAAACATTTAAAACAAAGAAACTGGAATTTATAGGGACAACTTTTGAAAAAAGGCCAGCTAAAAGGAAAAACTTTTTTTTTCTCTCGTAAACCGGCACGAACCCGCAAGTAATTATTATTGGAAAGTAAACTATAAACCTTCTAGTTAATTTCTGAGCGATTTTCGTTATGAATGTTTTAATTTTTTTAATGTTTTTCATTAAAAGAACTTTAAGAGTCTATAAAAGTTCAAGCTGCATGAACTTAAATTATAATAATAAAGTTAAATTATCGTAATAAAGATGGTTCATTAATTTTGGTTTATCTAAATAATTGTGGTACTTTTTTTAAAAAAAGGAGATTTTCCATGGACTGTCGTTTTAATAACTTATCTTAGGTGGAAATTTTTAATTAATAAGAAACTGACGATGGACAATGATTATAGAAACTTTTTTTTTTTTTTTTTTTTGTTCTTCCCTACCTCGCGTTTTAGGCTATACGGGATTTTCCCGGGCCGGGGGTGAGGGCGGGGAATTTAAAATCCCCTCCGTCACCGGGACGCGAACTCGTACTTTTTATATCATCTCAAATCTCAGTTATCCGGTTGCCAGGCAACTAGCGGTGCTGTGCACACGCTTTAGCCTATTCGGTCACCCCGCCCCCATGATTATAGAAACTAAGAAAAACAGCTTAACCAAAAAAATTCTGAAATATGAGAAAATTCGAAATTTCAGATATTGGTCCTATGTCCACCAAATGCATAGGTTTGCCCCACTGTGCGTCGGCTTCGACCTCTCTTTCTTCTCTCTATTCCGAAGACATAATATAATTTAAGTATATTTATAAAACTTTTTCTGTTTTTTTGATCATTTATTTTGTGCAGTTGGAAAACATAATTACGACAGCTGTTAATTGTCTATTGACGTTCGATTTTGGATGACTGGACTGTGGAGTTTGTGAGAGACAGTAATATAATATAAATACCTCGCAAATGCGTCAAATATGCTGCAATTTTTGCTAGATATGTACTGAAGTGATATTGTTTGCTCAAAAAAGAATTTTATCCCAGATAGTAAAAACACTCCTTTTACAAATAAATATCGACTGGGGATGTGAAACTATTACGAGTACGATACTAGAAGCGGCTCAAACATCAATCCCAATGACCTCAGGCTCACCGAAAAGACAACTTGTTCCTTGGTTTAATGATGTCTGCAAAAAAAACCGTTCAAGATCGCCGTAAAGCTTATAAAAAGTTCCAAAAATATATGAACTCTGAAAAATTAGTAGGATATAAGAGACAGCGTGCTAAATGTAGTTAAATAATTTACCAATGTAAGACCGAATCGTAGAAAAAATTTGTGAACTCCATAAACTCCTCTGCAACATCAACTTACGTCTGGACCAAAATCCGTAAAATCAACAAAACTCCCGCATCCTCTCGTTACACTATTTTAATCAATGGACAGCTATCTGACAACCCATTAACAGTTTAAAACGCATTTGCCAATTTTTTCTCGGAAATTTATAACTCCGAAAGAAATAGTTCTATTCCCGAAGAATTAGATCTTACAGGACAGCGGAAGATGAATCCCTTTGTTATAACCTCCTGTTTTGTATGTGGGAGTTCAAAAATGTTTTAAGTACCGTCAAAGGCTCTACTCTTGGTCCTGACCATATCCATTATAACATTATAAAAAACCTTTCAGGCAATATGCTGGAACTTAGATTACTTAGATGTTATAACCATATCTGGTATACAGGACATTTCCCAAATAACTGGCATGATTCGGTGGTAGTTCCAATTTTGAAAAACGAAAATGACAAACGTTCACCGCCCTCAACTATCGCCCTATATTTCTAACAAGTTGCTTAAATAAAATAATGGAGTGGATGATTAACAGAAGAATTATGTGGATAATAGAGAATAACTATTAGATTCAAACCTTTCAGTCGAAATTTCGCAAGGACCGATTCACTTTAGATCCTTTAGTTATATTGAAGCCAAAACACAATATACATTTATCAACAAACAACAACAATATTTTTCTATATGAAGAAGGCTTTTGATAGCATAAACTACTCTATAATACTCAATAAACTACCATCCGTTGGAATAAGAGGACAAATGTATCGCTATATTAAACAATTTGTCACTTTAGGGTTCAAATAGGATGCGAATTATCCGATTACCACGAACAGTTCAACGGTGTCTCCCAGGGTTGTGTTCTAAGCCCAACTCTGTTCTGTCTGGCGATAAACGACCTGGGGCTCAACTTGCCAAGAGGAGTTAAGCCACTATTGTTCGCTAGCTATATTTTGTCGATCTGAGGATATTACCACCAAAAAATCCAAATAACAGAACGCTGTTAATAGAATCAACAACTGGTCCCTCTCCATTGGTCTTCGATTTTCTCCAGAGAAAACTAAATTCAGTAGGAAACATTTCAGTAGGAAAAGAAATACCCCTAACTCACCTGAAATCTGCGTAGGTAATTCCTCAATCCCATAATCAAACCAACATAGATTATTTTACACAAGAGACTTATTATTTAACATAAACCTGTTTATTGAAGGGAGCTAGTCGACTCTTCTACATATCATGAGTGATAAATATTCAGGACGCGGTCATTATAATTTTTTTTTATTTGTGCCAATGTTTCAACCTAAACATGTGGGTCATCATCAGGACTGAAAGTTTTAAAATACAATCAAAGATATAATATTATAGGACTGATAATGGTGAATAATAAACTATAGTGATTGATGGTGCATGAATCTTCAGGAAAATGTAATTATTAGCATCATTTTAATATATAATATGAATAAAGAGTTAAATTTATTCATATTTGTTCAAATAACTACAAGGCCTTGTGTTGAATTGATATGAGATGAAAAGTAAAGTAATAATCACAGCAAAAATTGAGGCATAAATTTCTTCCATTAAATTTGTCTTCCTACTCGTCTTGCTATTCATAAGAAATGATTCCGATTACTGTTTTATAATTATCGTCTTATAATCTTATATTATAAGAATGTCTTATGATTTTTTTTCTCACATCAGTATGATGATGTTCCTGTTCACTTCTGTAAATTCTAAATTCTTCAGTATAGAATTGGAATTGAAAAAGTTTAAAAGCATGATTTAGAAGATGAAGGATGAAAAAAAAAAGATATACGATTGTAAGAAGAATAATGGCCTTTCAACTCTGCAAATGATTTATAATACCTATATTAATTAATTATAACTGTGAATATTTTAAAAAACGCGTGGTTTCATTAACAAAAAAAAAGTAGGAAAACAAGCATACCTTCCAGCTGTCTGAACGTTATCCTATAATGTACTACAACGTTATGGATATACGTTTAGGTGGAAAAAGTTGGATTGGAAGCGCTTTGAAGAGAGGAAAAAAGTTATTAATATTAATCGGTTGGTGCATCGGTTGGTGAGGTTGGTGCATCGGTTTTTGAGGGGGGAGGGAACATTTCGACGGATTTATGAATTTTCAGATTGAAAAGTTTCAAATAAGGAGACTAAGAGAATACATGGAGTAAACCTCAGCAAGTGTAATTGGGTTGTGGGCGTGGTAGCCGAATGGGCTAACGCGTTTGCACAGCACCGCCGTTGCCCGGCAACCTGATATATCAATCAAATGATATAAAAATAGTCACGAGTTCGCGTCTCGGTGCCGGGAGAGTCTTTTACATCCCCGTCCACACTCCCTGACCCGGGAAAACCCCGTATAGCCTTAACGGCGAGGAGGAGGAGGACAAAAAAAAAAAAGTGTAATTGTGTTAGGGCGGCGAGGTAGCCGAGTGGGCTAATGCGTGTGCGCTGTACCGCGCGTTGCCATACCACCTGATAACCGAAGCTAGATGCGAAAATATTACGAGTTCAAATCTCGATACCTGGTGGGAATTTTAACTAGGCATAATTCCCCCGGACCGGGAAAAAACCCGTATAACCTAAAATGCAAGGAAGGGAGGGGGCAAAAAAAAAGCAATGTGATTGTATTTGATTTACGGTACTTTTATTTTTTATTTATTTTTTTTTATTTATTATTTTTTTATTTTATTTTATTGTTTTTTTTTAGCTTTCTTTATTGAATATTAATACATTCTGCCACATTGAAGAGCATTAATATTAAGGCTACATGATTCATTCACACAATATGTACATACAATTAATATTAATAATAAAGAAAAAGAAATATAAAAAAAAAATAAAATCAGTAAAGCTTTTGTTTCTAATGTTTTAAGAATAGGAGAGCAATAAAACATCTTGGAGAGGGGGGAGGGAGGTTCATGTGCCATCGTCCTTGGGGGAGGGGGGATGGGTACCCATGCTTAGGGGTTCACCCAACCTCACGTTGGTACGAACTATCGTCCCCATGGTGCCGGTGTAGGTCACCCTCAGTACCATTGCCGGACCTTTTGGAAGCGGTATGGTATCGTCCGTTCCACCGACTCACATTGGTTTATCCTTCCAAATCAATCTAGATCAGGAGTCTTCAAACATTTTATTCCACGAGCCTCATTGTGTCCTCCACTATGTTTCGTAGGTCAAGGCTTGTGTGGGGAAAAAAAACTTGTTCAATAAATGACACTTCAATAGTAAACTTGAATAGCAGACTTTCAATTTGATTGGGGGAGGGAGGCGATGCTTAAATAAACTAATGTTGATATAACAATTGAAATGTTCCTTTTTCAAAATGTATTAAATTAAAAAATAATGAAATTTACGAATTTTTCTGCAGTAATAAATTTTTATAATAATAGTAAATGAAATTTGCAGTGAATTGTTATCTTAAATATCTTTAAAATAATAAGATTAATAATAAATTTTCTAAAAGTAGAGAATCTGTTGTCTCGTAGAAGGCTTATTAAAATAACCTATATACTTTTTTTTAGGAAGAACATTTAGCTGCTTGAAAGACCTCTTAAAATAGTTTCAATAAAGAAAAATTCTATGTATTTTTAGTAAAATTTTATCTATTTTACTGGAATTAAAAATTATCTAAATTAATTAGTCTTTAGTTATCAATTCCTATTAAACTGTGATATTTAAAAAAAAAGTTTGCTTTCATGCTTGAAATCTGACAATGGTAAATATAAACTTGTTTGTAATACTTGAAGTGTACTGTCAATACACACATTAAGTTTTATAATATAATTATAATTACAACGGTCTAATATTCTGAACAAAAAGTAAACAATGAAACAATTAATTACAAGAATAATAATGGTTTTAGGTGACAAAATTTTAATACTTTTTTAAATACATTTTCTTGACACTTGGTTATATTTAGTAGCTGTATAATTTAAAATGAGTTCAGGCTGTCATTGGTTTAGTATTTAGTTCAGATCAGTCACAGAGACAAATATGAAAAACAAAATATTTTCTATTTTCCTTCCCTTATGGATCCGCTAATGTAAGCTAAACAGCAAAGCAACATTCAGTGCGTTAATAATCAACTAATAGTTCCAGAAAGTATATCGATGAGCGCTGGAAATATTTACGTTTGATCAGAAACTTGAAAATGGAAGAAACAAGGGATTTCTGGAGGAAAGTGGGTTAAGGAATCAAGTACAGTAATGGGTAATTCCAAATGGAGCAGGAATGAAAGGATTTTCCCAACTGTTACAATTGAGTGGGTGTAAAATCGATTGTTTTCTTTCCAATTTTCAATAAATAGATAGATCAATTCAAGAGTTTGATAGGTTGTGAAGAATGTAATAGGTCAACTGCGATTGTAAAAGAAATTCTGAGACATTAAACTTTTTGAAATGAACAGAAAAATAAATAAAAAATCTAGAGCTAAATGAATTGTATGAAACGATTGATTGTTTTATATATAACGGACTTATTCTTTTATGGAATTCAGAACTGTATTAAAATAAAAATACAACCAGTGAATATATATTAAGTAATGAATGAATGAGAAATGCTTTATTAAATATGTATAAATCATAAATTTCCAAAATACAAAGAACATTTATATGGTATGATTACTCGTCTCCCGGAAATGTTTTACATGTACAGTACAAATAAAGACCTTATAACAACTGCATATACAAAAATAACTAATAAATAATAAAACAACTAACACAATATAAAATAATAAGTATTTTGAATAATTTATGGCTAAGAAATAATAATAATGGAAATAATAAACAATAACATGAGTAACACTGACCACAAATAAATTAGACTGAGCATTGTTTATACTGGATCAAGCAAATTAAAACGGTGTTTCCACGCATGTCGAGCAAAACCTACAATTTTACGGCATTCGTTCACAGAAGAGGCATTAAGAAGGGAAATTAGAATATCATTTCGGGCCGGGCTAGTTCCAAGAAATTCGATACGGATTTGACCAAGCATCGAACACTCAGCCAAAAAATGGAACAGTCCTCCCTTACTGGTAGGTTAAAGTGGTAGGTCAGAGTGGACAATCCGTATATTCCCTGCCAAGCCACGGGATGTAATTTAAATAAAGGAGTTCACATCTGAGCTTGAACAACCAACTTAACTCGCGCCCTGTCAAATCCCAACAGCAGCCATCTACGAATTTCAAGATGATTCAAAATTTTAAGATCGTGACTCAATTCCCTTATATAAGAGAAATAAATCGATCAGAATTCAATGCCGCTAATTTACACTGCTCCCAATGTTGCTGAGTGATTGGAGACCGTATTGATGCCAAGTAGTCTTTCCATAACGAAAAGCATTCCAAAGACCTGTAGAGTATCTTTCCGCCTAATTGCACCAATTTTTAAACCAAAAGGTATATTACGTGTAATCACTTCAACGGCGATAACTCTGGAGAGACGACTTTCAGGCAGGCACAGTAATTTAAGACAATACTTAAAATGCAACTGTAAAGTGAATACCTCAAGTGGATTAGTGGCTGTTTCTAAATAAATCATATAATTTGGTGTCGTTGAAGGCAACGAAAACAATTTCTTAATGAAAAATTTCTGAAACTTTTCCAATTTGTCATATCCCTGAAAACCCCAGACTTGAGCCGCAAACCATACTATGGAGCGTAATATCGCATCAAATATTTGTTTTTTGGCGGATAGTGGGATCAGATCTTGAGCAATGAAACTTGACCAATTCCTATTAAGGCCCATTTTTGCAGCCGATATACGATATTTCAAATGATGAGTAAATGAAAGACTGGAGCTTAGCATGACACCAAAATATTTATAAGTATTGACTACTTCCATTGGTGAACCCTTAAATCGCCATTTATCAGCAGCAGCCAGTCTTCCACCTTTCCGAAAACACATTTTTTTATTTATGATATTTCCAACGATATTAGTATAAATAAATCAAGTAAATGTGTACAGAGGAATATAATTATATGAAAGCGCTTCTTAAGAAACTACCCATTCGTAGCACTAGACGAATCTGAGAGTTATCAGGAATCGCAGAGGAAACAAGGTTAGAAACAAGAGGATTTGGATGGTTATGAAGTTTGTTATGGAAGGATTGGGCCAAATCGGAAACATGTGGAACATTATGGTGTTTATGAATTATTTTATTTGTGACAAAGTAAGGAGCATTGAGGATTTTACGAAGAATTTTGGATTGTAAGGATTGGATACAAGAGGAATTTGATGGTTTAGCCCCATAGCTTTTGAGCCCCATAGCTACACTCCATAAGTCCAAATAGGTATTATTATAGTCACTTATATGAGTCTTTTATAATTAATTTCAGTACAAGACTTCAGTGAGAGTCTTGGGCTAACTAAAAAAAAAAAAAAATAAAAAAAAATAAATAAATAAAAAGCAGCGACACCTGACAACTTGTCTCCACACTCCTCTCTTTCGTCTCCAACCAAAGCTTCACTCGATGACACATTGCACCTCTTCAGTTTTAAACTCATCTTCCCAACATCAAGGAAAACCTGCATCGTAGGTCGAAACGTTGAATAATTCAATAAAAAATACTATTATGTAATATAGTATTTTATGTGGGTATAACAAACACAAACACTTGTTTGTTGCATTTGAGTTCCACTTTCAACTGTTAAAATGTTTCTCAAAAGCAGTCTTTTGAATTTTTAAAAATTGTTTCATTAATTAATTATAAATTTTTCTTTATAGAAAAAGAAGACATTCTTCGGAGTTTACCACAGAATTAAAACTACCAGACCTCAAAACTGTTCATTTTTCATTCTGATCGATTTTGTTTCCAAAGGCGAAACTATTTCATAAGAGTGAAACATTTTTGAACTCGTGCACTGTGTTTTATCTTTTTTATGAATTAGATTAGGAAGAGAGAGGAGAAAATTTGAGGAGGAATAAGAGGAATGTATAAGGGGAGAGAAGGTAGAGAAAGGAAAATAGAATATTAATGTAAGAAATAGTAAAAAAAGAAGAGAGAGAAAAAAATAATTGTTTAATATGCATATATCTATTGATAATAATTTACATTTGTATATTAGTTTTAAAAATTGTCTATAGTAATAGTATGATGTGTCTGTAGCAACCCAATATAATTGGGCAGCAATCTTTTATTCTTTCTTAAGTATAAATATATTTCATAGAGAATATTTTTATAGACATTTTTACATAAGTAGTTAAACTGTGAAAACATTGTATTTTTATTCTAAAGTTTTGCAAACTAAGAAATAAAAAATATTTTTTCGGTTTTTTAACATTATCCATTTTTATGTTATAAAGACTTTTCCTATTTCTTCCATTTTTATTAGATACAAGTGTAATAAATTCACTTGTTTTGTTCAAATATTTTTAATTATATCCATATGCACATACAAATTTCTACAACTCCCAAGAAATACATAAATTTATTTGTATAAAAATATTGTGTACTATGCTCATATATATTCTTAATACTATATATTTTTATATTAGTTTTAAAAAATTTCTATAAAGATTAATAAGTATGCTGTGTTTGTAACAAACCAATATAATTGGTTTTATGAAAATATAACTTTTATGAAAATGAAAAGATTCTCTCACTATTATATTTTCTCGTTTCACAATAATTATATATTGTATTATATTATATATTTATATAAACAATACAAACAAAATTCTAATTAAAAAAAAATACAAAAATTAAATTAGCTACTGGACTCTCTCAACATACTATGCAAACAAAACATGAATTTGATTTCAAAAACGCCAAAATCCTGCATAATGAAAGTGATACGAATAAACGTAGAATAAAGGAAGCAATATACATTACTAAAACTTTAAAAAACTCGATAAATAATCATAAAGACGTGGATAATATGAATACATTTTACACGATTTCAATTAAAAAAAATCAAAATTAGAAATGAATTAGCTAATATTACTTAAAATAGGTCCGCATATAATATTGGGAAACATCATTGTATATGTTTATAATAAATAGTCTTCCCCTACTCCTATAAGAATAACCAGTCACTGAATAGAAATGAGACGGATGACATGTGGGTGACACATGATAAGGTAATTTTAACTTATTTTAATTCTTTAATAAGAAGGAATGGAGTAATAATAATCTTATAAAATAATTAAAGGTGGACATGACAAGATTAAAAAAATTGTATTATGAGTAGACGCATGCAATTCACATAAGTGAAAAGTACAGGTACATGATGGGTATTTAGGTATATAAAAAGAATCTTTATATTTTTTGAAATATGTAATGTTTGAATATGATTGTAAATTGAAAATTTTTTTAGACTTGAAAATGGCTCAACGAGCCGGAACCGTAATTAGATGTGTAGTCATTAAGTTGACAAAATTTAAAAATTGGCTGATAATAAATAAACGGGAAAATAATTATATTGAATTTTTACACATAATAAGAACTAATGCAAATTTTTTTTTATTTTATTTTTTTTTTTTTTGGTCCTTCATTCCCTCCTCTCTTCCCCTTCCCAATGGAAATGGAAAGTTGGTAGGGATGCTGGAAAAATATCGAGATTTTCATTAAAATAAATGTGTTATGATATACTTTTCTTCGGTAGCTTTAATATCAATTGTAAAATTTGGCCAATAAAAAACGATATTTTTCAAACAGAAAAAAACTTCTGCAATCAAAGCCACCTCGCAGGAGACTACATCAAATGGTAGTGAAAAGTGCATAATAAGTTGTGGTTTAATTATTATTTTTTTATCTAACAATTAGTAATATTTTTTGGATTGTAATGAAAGTTTAATAAGTTTGATAGCTTTCAGCCATTATTAATTCACATTTGATTTCATTCCCTTGTTTTGTTTTTTATGTTGAGTAATTTGATTCATATTTTTCTTATTCTTAGCAACAACTCTTTTTAATATATATTCCAATTTTTTTTAATTGTTTAATTGTCAAGAAATTCGTCGTTGGCTATTTTCCCGTTCTATTTTTATTGAAAAATATGACAATCTGTCTCAATTAAGGACATTTATCATAGCGTTCAGAGATCACATTCACATTCTATGTACAACAAATAAATTAAACAGTAATTGAATAACAATTAAAGTAAATGTATATAAACATAAAGAAACTAAACTAATCAAAATAACAATTTGGCACACTTATTGCTTATTATAATAACATATTAAAATAACTTAACATACTTACTAAAATAACAACAAGCAAACTTATTTTAATATTTTCCCATTCTTCAATATGTTTCTAATCTATGAAAGATTAAAAACATAGAAAAGCGAAATATCTATATGTTTGTACCATATTTAGATCCCTATTCTTTTCAAAGATTTTTCTATTTTTTTTTTCTATTTTTGAACACATTCACACAATTAGCCACAAAGATAAAAAATATAAGATATATTTCCAAATATCTAATTAATATTTCGATGTGTTAGAAAATATTTTCTTTTCTTTTTATTCAGGGTTTTCCGTAAGTTCATATAAACAATTGCCCTATTTACAGCAGAAATCTAGGAAATTTAAGATTTGTGTCTGTTTAAGCTAATCACTTTTTTTGTTGAATAGGGAGCAATAACATAAAAAAATATTTGATTTAAGTAACGAAACATTGCTCCATAGTAAACTAGACAAATGTTACTTTAAACGAAAGTACATTTTATTACAATTCATCCCATATCACGGAAAAACAAGAAATAGAAGCTTTGCAACAGTTGATTATAGTCAATTTTGCAAAAACACGAGTAACTTACTGGACTGGATAGAAAATCATATCATTTATAATTTATTTACACAAGTTGAAGTAAATCACACATTTTTTTCTAATAAACCTCTTAGGTCCCCTCAATCATTCCCTTACCCCTCTTGCCGAACTATCCTCAGATCATAGTCCATTATTACTCCAATTATCTCTAGCTCCTATTCCTAAGTCTTCTCCACCGTCCTTCATCAGAGGCCCAGTTAACTGGAAAATCTTTCACCAAATCCTTACCGAAAAAATTGACCTCAGAATGACCCTGAAAACCCCAGATGACCTTGACAATACCGTACACTTTTTTACCACCACTATTCAACAAGCAATCTGGACTGCTTCCTCTCCAAACCATTCCTCAAGAACTCCTAAGAAAAATAAGTTACCTCAACACCTCATAGACCTAATCCATACCAAACGCCGTGCCAGATTATTATGGCAACGTACTAGACACCCCACCGATCGCCAATCCTATAATTATTTTTGCAAAAAACTAAAGATAGAATTGGCCACCTTCAGATCCCAATCCTTCAACTCCTACCTCACTTCCCTCTCTTCTCATGACAATTCCCTATGGAAGACCACCAAACATATCCTAAGACCCCATCATATATCACATCCTCTCCGTCGAGGTGATGGCTCTTGGGCAGCATCTGACGAAGATAGAGCCGAAGAATTCGCCAAACACCTTTCCATTACATTCACCTCTCATCCAGAATCCAATCCCACCCACACGTCAGCAGTAGAGGAATTCCTTAATTCACCCATCCCACTCTCCTTACCGCCTAAAGCAGTTAATCCTTCTGAGGTCAAATTCCTCTTACAAAAACTACCTACCCGTAAATCACCTGGATACGACCTCCTTACCTCTCAGATCCTTAGACAACTCCCTCCTAAAGCTGTCATATTCCTTACATACATATACAATAGCATCCTACGAACCACCCACTTTCCCCTTTTGTGGAAACATTCCACTATTATCCTGTTTCCAAAACCAGGCAAACCTCCCAACACCTCAACGTCCTACAGACCAATTAGCCTTCTTCCGATTCTCTCAAAAATCTTTGAAAAGATCCTCCTGAAACGCATCCTACCCTTTATAGAATCCCAAACTCTTCCTTCCCATCAGTTCGGATTTCGTTCACAACACTCTACAGTCCAACAAGGACTCCGAGTGGTTGATCATATTTCCGCAGCATTGGAAAGCAAGCAATATTGCTCGGGTGCATTTCTGGACATAGCTCAAGCTTTCGACCGGGTATGGCACGCCGGGCTTCTTTCCAAGCTGAAAAACTATCTTCCTCAGTCCTTGTACCTTGTTCTCCGTTCCTACCTCTCAGATCGTACCTTCCGAGTTCGTTGCGGTACTGAATTTTCGCATTGCTATCCAATTGAGGCAGGTGTTCCTCAAGGTAGCGTATTGGGTCCCGTCCTTTACATCCTCTTTACCGCCGATATCCCTGTCCATCCCGATACCTTCCTGGCAACTTTTGCTGATGACACCGCCATTCTATCATCCGACTCAGATCCCAACATAGCATCCTTAAATCTCCAAAACCACCTCACCTTGATTGAGCACTGGTGTAATAACTGGCGCATTAAAGTTAATGAATCTAAATGCCAACATATTACCTTTACACTCCGACGCAGTTCCTGTCCACCAGTACACTTTAATTCCATCCAGCTTCCTTACTCCGACACAGTCCGGTATCTTGGCTTTCATTTAGACCGAAGACTAACGTGGAACCCACATACTAGACTCAAAAGACAAGAACTCAACCGACGATACGGCCAGCTATACAGACTACTAAACAGAAAATCCAAACTTTCTATTGAAAACAAATTACTTATCTACAAGACAATACTGAAACCTATATGGACATACGGACTTGAACTGTGGGGGACAGCAAATGCTTCTAACATCAAACGTATTCAATCCTTTCAATCTAAAGTCCTTCGAACAATAGTTGATGCTCCGTTCTATGTAAATAACAAAATCCTACACCATGACCTTAATATCCCATTTGTCCTAGACCTTATTCCAGAAAAATTCTCCAAATTTCACCAGAACCTTACCTATCATCCAAATCCCCTTGCACAATCTCTATCCAGCACCACCCATCCTTACAATCCTCCTCGAAGGTTGAAGCGGCAGTGGCCCAGAGACCTTTTGTAAATAAGCATCTATTGGAGTTTTGGCAATGGCCAGATCCTCCACTCAAGCCCGAGTGTGTATGATTAGGTTAGTTCTTTTGTTTATATTTATTTTATTTTATTGTATTTATTTTTATTTTATTTTATTGTATTTATTATTATTAAGTTTCTGTATTATTTTTTTTTTTTATTGTAAATAGAGTGTGAGTGTGCTTTCTCTGAACACTATTATAAATGTCCTTGATGTGACAGAATGTAATATTTCTAAATAAACAAATATAAAAAAAAAAAAAAAAATAAATAAACCTCAACTTAATTAATATAGACTTAAAACTTATTAAACGAGGAAGTTTTTGTAAAAGTGGTAGTACAGTTAAAACATGATAAAAAAACACAAATATTTATGATTTTTTTTAAACTGAACTTTGCTGTGTTTGTCTGCCCTTTGGCAGCTCGATCAGCCAGTTCATTACCGGCTATTCCGCAATGCCCTGGGACCCAGACATAAGTTACATTTTAAAATGGCAATATGTTGGCTGAAACCTATGTGAAATAAAAAGTATGAGACTCTTACGATGTAAGAAAGTTTGTTTTTTTCCTTCAATTATATATTGAAAAAGCAGATTTCTCAAATTTAAATATATGTCTATTATTACACATCAATATAGTTTTAGTTAAAATTCTAAAAATATTGCAATGCGTTTCCAATCCAAACATCAATCTAATGGATTTAGGTAAGGAGTGTCCGCAAGGCCGCCAATATCCTTTTTTATGTCAGAGAGGGGGGTCCTAGTCCAATGACTTAGAGGCTGGGAGAAAACTATCGGAAAACCAAGGACGGGAAAGAACTGAGGCAGAAACGCAAGACTGATTATTTAGAAAGTAGCCACGGTTGCCAATCGCTTGCAGGAAAGTTTAAAAATTAGGTCCCGAAAGGACTATTGGAAATCGACTCTTGCTAATAAGAATTATTCTAAGCAACATAAACATAAATATCAAATAATATAATGCTTCTTAAAGCAGGTTAGTTTGTTTTTCTTTTATCACCCAATATTATACAGGATGTTTCGTAATTGCACTATTTTAGGTATGTGTTCACTTACACAAAATAAACAAAAAAGTTCATATTAACATATATCTCAAACTCATTTATTAAAAAGATATCAAAGGTTAAAGATTTATTACTTATTTACTATATTAAGAGTAACTGTACAAAGTTTAACGTGTTTAATACTAAATAACAGGTTTTAATCGCCTGTTAAACAATTGAACGATAAGCAATGACAGTGGCTGCTCATCTGTTTGTCTACTTCAGTGTGTTTTAGTGTGAGTGAATACAGTGAAACAGTTCAATTTATGATTATGCATATATATTTAATATATCATATGTCTTAATATATCATAATCATTCATAACATTATATAATTTAATGGGTATATATAAATGATTATAATCAGAAATATTTTTTGTTTAAATAATCTATTGATACATTATAACATAGAAATAAATGTGGAGCAAAGGCGAAAACAATAATATAACATAAATCATAAAAATTTACAAAACTTTTCTTGGCTGGACCCTTCCGATGTAGGTTTAATATTTTTGAACCTAGTAGCACCAAGAAAAGTTTTATTGTAATCGGTAACTCCACGTCCGTAACCTCCGCTTGTTAGCAGTTCAAGCTTTTGGCTTCATTCGTCTCCAATGACTAGATGTTTACTAAACAATGGCCAAAATAAGTTACTGAGTTTTAATAGTCAAAAGAAGTTAATTGAGCATTTTTCTTCAAAATTCTTTTTAGATATACTTCTTTCTTCACGCTGAGCTTCAGAAAGTGTCTTACTCGATTCCTTAAGAAAATTTATAACAATGTTCTACAGACTCCTTCCCATATCTGCTCTACTCGGATGCAGGATTATCTACTATACCGAAAAGATGCGTTCAAGTTATGGTCGCATGACCCGCGAAGATAGGCACTTATGGGGTCTAATTTCTTATCTAAAATTATAAGAAATACTTTGAAATATAGATGGTTAGCTCCACCTCTTTGTCTAATCGATTAGAAACTTAACAAAATTAGCTATTTAGTTTTTTATAAGATGATCTAAAATGCCTGAATTGAATTTGCTTACCATTTTCCAATAAAAAAGTCCCCCCTCCCCAAAATGGTAAAATATATCCATGTTTTGATGTAGAGGTGATTGGCCGTGATATAATATGAGAAGGAGTTGATCGGGGGGTGCGGTCAAATAAATACTAAATTATAGAAATAATATTATTTAATTTTTATGCCTAAAAATGTAGGGCATAAAAATTAAATAATACTATTTCTATAATTTAGTATTTATTTGACCGCATCCCCCCCCCCCCGATCAACTGTCAGTCTTTTTCCTCCAATAACAATCGGGTTTTTCAACAAATTAGCTGCGCACACCTCCCGCAGATAATTTTTCCAATCTGCAATTGTAGCGGAGCTAATATTGAATTCTTTGGAACAGAATTTAAACATCGTATACTCCTGTGCCCATGAGTAAATGTATAAAAGGGCTTTACTTAACGGTAACCTGCTGTCACATAGTACCCATATACATAGCACATTCATACCGACATTGTCTTTTCTTGCACCTATATTTTTTCCTATCTTCGTAAAATTTCATAATGTGGTCTTTTTTACAATAGCTTTCCTTAAGTATAATTCATTTTTTTTTTCAAAGAAAATCCTTGCTCCTTCCTCTTCTTTGCATAAATAGTAAACTTCAAAAATAATCATCGTGTCATCACATCATGACAGCAATCACACAAACAATACAAAATTAAATAATATTTAAACATGTGATTTTATTTCTATATCAATTATCATAATAACTGTTACTAAGTATCATTAAAAAATCACTGGTGGGCCTGATCTAAACAAGATCCCTCCATTTCATACAGTTAGTTAATTTCTTTTTTTTTTTAAATTAATTATCGTTATACATAATTATCGGAAAAAAAATCTTTCGGGCTGAAGCCCACCACCAAAAAAAAAAAAAAAAATTTAAATCCTGGACCCGCTAGTGCTGTGGACCAGTTTAAAGTTTGTAGTAGTATAAATGAATTATAATAATAATAATATTACAGTACTATATATTATAATACTGTTTCATTAAAATAATAAAGCATAAAACAAAAAATGCATAATGAAAATAATTTAAATAAAAAATAAAACATTGAAAAATAATTGCTTGTAGTCAATCAAATTATTAAACAAACTTACCTTATAGGTTACTTTTCTCTACAAAATAAGGATAGATATTGATTTAGCACAACAAAGAAACCATTACGTTGCGAATTACATTACTTTTTTAATGTAATTATCAACGTAAACATTTATTTATATATTTCTTAAAAATGTGTTTTGCGACTCTTGTTTTCAGTTTTTTATATGTTTCTGCAATTCAATATTTTTGGTAATTTTACGAATAGAGAAATTTAGATTAAAAAAAAAATTAGTATATAAAATAGAATCCCTAAATTGTCAAAAAATAAACATTGTAAAAACATTTCTAAAATTTCAAAAGTTTTCTACTCCAAAAACAAAATAATATTCACAATACCGCACTACCACAACACGACATTTTTTTTAAATTTCCAATCAGCCATAACAATTTTAAGAAATGGATTTAATTTGTTTTTTTAAATAAAACTGAAAACTAAGCCTTGTTGATAGATAAACAGATTCAGCATTTTATTTGTTTTATTAGCTCTTATGGTCAATTGAACGAAACGGTACCTACGTTTCGTTTTTTATTCAATGCTGGATCACTGAAATAATTTTTATCAAAATCGATGACGAACACATTGTGCTTTCTCCTTGCAAGTTATATATTAAATATTAAGTTGGCTTGTATTAGATAAGATGTTGTTGGTGAACATTAACTGTATGTCAGTTTAAATATATTATTTATTGATATGTAATGCTTTTTCGTTGTACATATGCATGTTCTGTACTGAGCACAAGAATACGGAAGAATAAGTAAATCAGGGGTATTCATAAGGGAGTTGCATGACACAAGTTGCATCATCAAACAGGATTTTGATTTTTTGAAGAGGTAACATATTGAATGGGTTATGGATTTTTATAGAGACCCATGTTTTTAAGGGGTTTCAATTTGAGGAGGAACTTCCTAACCAGTGAAGTAGAAAAAAAAACATAAAACAGACCACAGCAACTGTAATTGTATAAGACGTACATTTTTTCTAATTTTAAGGATTTTCAGGGAGTATATCACTTCAAGCTTAAGAGTGGGGATGGATACCTGTGCCATAAATATAAATATCTGAAATAAGTATTATCTATCAGAGAGTATTCAATTTTGAGTTGCAACGAACGATGGACTCACTCAGGAAATTCACCCAGTTTGCGCAGATTTATTTCAAAATTGACAAACAGCAACTATAACTTACTCAGTTCTACAAATTACAAACTGTCACAGATTTTAAATGAACACGGACAGACAAAATCGTACTTAAAAAGACGCAATTTAATTAACGACGGTACTTGCTCTCCAGACGGACAAGAATAAACTTTTAAACATATAACTCATGACTTTCAATTACACGAACGGTATAGATCTAAATTGTTTATGACTACACTTCCAAATGAAAAAAAACTGGTCAATATCAGCATTTGACTTGTATAATAACTATCAACAAGATCTCACAAAACTTATCAATAGTCTAGTTTATGACCAACTAACAAAAAACTGAGGAAATGGTAAGCATATCAGATAAGGTCACACGTAATTTTGTATAATATATTAATTTATAAAGAAAATGTACAATTATATTTACCTGCTTTATAACCTTTGAAACTCTGTTCATTGAATACTATATATATTTTTTTTTTATTATTTATGTATATTTTATACTAACTATTATGTTTGAATTGAATTTTGTTTCTAATTAGTTAATGTTAATGTTATTTGATAAAATGTTATATTTAAGGTGCATAATATACATTTGTATGGAATGTATCATAATAAATGTTTCGTTGAAAAGAAAAAAAAAGTATTGTCTAATGAATTGACGATATTATAGTATCATCATATATATATATATATATATATATATATATATATATATATTACAACTTTTCTTTAATCGACCTTTATGTATTAAATTTAAATATAATTATATAATTGGGAATAAGGTCACTTATTAATTATTCAATAAACTACTAACTGTTCATTCCTTCTGTGTTTATTCGAAGTTTCAATCCCGGTTTTTTTTTTTGGTTTTTTTATAAGTTAACAATGGGATCCTCTTCAATGTTTTAAAATAGAGCTTCGATACCTCAGGCCAGGGACACACCGACAGTCTCAGCACCGTCCATCAACAAATATATAAAGCTACCAGTTGCTTTAATTGAACATAATTAAATAATTATGTTTATAGATAAGTCGATGTCATATGAGATAAGTAGCGTATGTAAATAAAGATTGTAAATAAACAATGTAATACTATAAAAGCCGATGTAAAAAGTAAATAAAGTCAGTATTATCCAGACCACGGTGGTGTTCACTTCGTGCCCTAGTCTTCTTTTTTTTCTATCTTTTGAGTCCGGACGTGTTTTAACTGATGCCGAAACGCGGGAAAAGTTGAGTGTACCCCAACAACGAACACGGAAAAAATTCTGAGTTTCAGAATTCAAGACTTCTGACCAAGTAAGTTGACAGAGTGTTCAGTCTAATTTTAGGGCGCATACATGCCACCTATAGAGGGAGAGAATGTTCCGTTGGAACCAGAAGTCCTCATGGGCCAACAGTCTGCTGGGAACACCACCCCGGGGATTGTACAGGTAGTCTAAAATACCGATCCTCAGATGATGCAACTGGAGTGGGCAAAGGTGAAGACAGCTACGACCACATATTTGAAGAATTCAGTTTCTGAATTAGAGAAGTTCGGAGGTGAGTTGGGCCACCTCAATCACTTCTTGAAACGGGGAAATCAGATTTATAACCTGGTGGAGGCGAGAATCGCAGCTGGATGGGTCGATTTACTAGACGCCACGGAGCTCAGAGCATCCCTAGTGGGGTCAAGAGTCAAGAGTCAAGAGAAACGTGCTCAATGCCATACAAGCAGACGAGTCGACCCCATGGGATGAGGTCATGAGAAGACTAAAAAAGGCCTATGGAGGAGGGCGATGGACACCAGAGGAGGATGTCTATCGCCTCTTTACTGAAACTCGAAGGTCGGGGCAATCGGACTATAGCTTCGCAGAAACCATGCCGAACCAATTTACGGCCATCTCAGAAAAACTAGTAGAGACCGTAGGACAGGCGGAGGCGGCTCAGCAGTTGATGATATATGGAAGGGTTCTGAAGGTACAGCTAGACCGGAACTTGAGAGCGAAGGAAAAGCTAGCTGCTGACAAATCCTTCGTTGAATGCGTTCGAGACGTCATGGGTAAAGGCGCCAGAGAAGAGGAAGAAGCAGACGTTCAGCAATGGAGACAGGTACCATTCAGGAATAGAAGGAACCATAGGGAACGATTTGATTACAGACCTGAGCCACCTCAAAATTCGAGAGTAGAACATAACAGAAGCCCCAAGAATGCTAAAGACGGTCAGAGAGGCCCTAAGGCACGAGGAACCAGGAGAGAAGACAATCGTAGATGCTACGAGTGCAATCGGGGCACATTGTTGCTTATCGCCCCTCCGTCAAATGCTTCGAATGGCATGACTGATGACAAAGGACATGTTGCTAGAGCCTGCCCTTGGATTTATAAGAGAAGCCCACCAGATGAACCGATGGAGGTGAATACGCATAAAACAAGACGGCACAGAGACGCGTCAACTTCGAGCTCTGAAGAATATTCAGAAAAGAGTTCCACTGATGAAGAAGATGATCAAAGAGGCAGCTGGGTGGAAATAGACCGAAGAGCGGGCGAGTAGAGGAAAAGATCACAAAACTCCAAAAAAGCAGACGCGAGGAAGGAAACCACTATCTGAAGAGTCGAGGGCAACCCATGCAAGCGAGAGCTGGTAAATGGTGTATGTGGAGTGTGGGAGAGGTTGCCCATAGTGCAGGGGTGTGGCAATAAGATGAGAGCGCTGATCGACACGGGAAGCACAAGCACCTTGATTAGCAGAGGAATGTTGAGGAGGCCCGAACGAAGAGATCAAGGTATGTAAATGCTCTGTTGTCACTTTGAGCGGCCCTTGTAGAGCACTGGGGGAGTACACGTGGGACTTAGAAAATCTTAGGGAGTAAAGGTGAGCACGGCCGTGCACGTATTGGAATCGTTAACTGCTAATAGGGTGTGCCGTCTTAGACAAAGTGGGCTATTAGATGGAAGGTAGTCATGGGAGTTAGGAGCTGACCATGGGAATAAAAATGTATCGCGGAAAATTGAGAACGATCGGTAAGGAGCATCACATAGAGGTGATTGAGAATGGGGAGTCAAGGGTTGAGGCGTTACTTTCAGAATTTACCGATATATTTTATAAAGAGTGTTATGCATTACCTGCGACTGGGAGAACGGAACATGAAATAATTTTAAAGAAAAATAAAATTTCATACACGAAGGGCCGAAGATCGATGACAGAAATAATTAAGAATCAAATAAATGACCTTCTTTGTCATGGGATTATAAGACACAGTACCTCACCGTTTAGTAGCCCCCTGTGGATCATCGAAAAAAAAAAAGTAGTCAGCAAGCAGATTCCTCATATCGTCTCGTGATCGATTATAGGAAGTTTAATGAAAATACGGTAGAGGAACGTTACCCCCTTCCGAGGCTTGACGATATGTTAGATCGGTTAGCTGGTGAACGAATTTTTTCTGCGCTTGATTTAAAATCCGGATATCACCAAGTGAGGATGCGAGAAGGCGATAAAGAAAAAACAGCTTTCACGTTCGGTAGAGGGCATTAACAGTTCATACGAATGCCGTTCGGGCTCAAAAATGCGCCTCTCACGTTTCAGAGGGTGATGGATGAGTTTCTCCGTGGGTTAGGGAGGATTATTGTCAGATCTACATGGATGACCTTATCGTTTTTAGTCCAACACTGTCACGGCATATCATACATCTTAAGTTAGTATTCGAACGAATTCGTGAGTATGGCCTACGGTTATCGAAAGAGTAATCCCATTTTTTCGAAACGGAGATAAAGCTTCTTGTACATTTGATTTCTGAACGAGGAGTTAGACCAAATCCAGCTAGAATCGAAGCCATTAATCGAGTAAAACCTCCTGCCAACCAGAAGGAACTTAAAAGTTTCTCAGGGATGGTTAATTACTACCGTACATTTTTACCAAATACAGCAGATATTATTTCACCACTCACTCAGCTTCTAAAGAAAGGGCGATCTTTTCTTTTTACTGAGAAACATACAAATAGTTTTCAGAAATACAAGGAAACTCTTACAGCGGAACCAGTTTTGGCATTCTCGGATTTTTCCTCTACTTTTACGTTGACAACGGATGCAAGCGAACGGGCGCTCGGAGCCGTATTATCTCAGGAATCGAACGCGGGAGACAAGCCTATAGCATTTGCAAGTAGACAGCTATCCGACGCGGAATCAAAGTATAGCGCGCTGGGACGTGAATTACTGGCGATCGTTTGGGCGGTGGATCATTTTCGACCGTATATATTCAGGAGACGGTTTACGCTCCGTACGGATCATAAGCCGCTTTTATGGACGGACGGACTGAAGGAATCGTCAGCTCGAGTCGGGCGCTGGGAGGAAAAATTACGTACGTACAATTTTCAAATCCTATACCACAAGGGAACTAAAAATGTCGTTGCAGATTGATTGTCGCGAGCTTTATGCGTAAATCCATTGCAGGAGGCAGGATCCTCTGCGGATACTGTCGGAGAAAACACGTCTCTCGACGAGGAAGACACAATGGATGCCGATGAGAGCCTAACGGAAATACGTCATACCCAAATCGATGAGAGGGATACGATAGTCAACCAACATACACGACAGATTATTTGGAAAACGCGTACGGAAGGAGTATCACGAACGGACCATGCAAAATACGGCTGGCATAGTATCGTCACCGTATGGACTGTCCCCTCGGTTTCATCGGCAGACATTGTACGTATCCTTAATGATATTACGAAACAGGGCAAAACATACCATATGTATGTGGGGAATAAGACGGTTTTGGATCGTATTAGGCATTTGCGAGAAAAGGAACGTATAGGTGCCGATAGGAATCTCATTTTAAATGCAAAAATGGTAGAAACGGTTAAAGAGCCAGAGCGCCAAAATGAGTTAGATAAAGCCTATCACGAAGGAAAGACTAATCACCGTGGGGTTCTGGAAACTCTTGCGGCGCAGATATTATTGGCAGCACATGCGCCGATCGATTCGAGAAGTTTTAGAGGCGTGTACTATATGCCATCGGGCAAAATATGACAGACATCCACTTACAGTCCATCCAGAGGTATCGCATACACCGAATTCACCATTACTAGACATACATGTTGACATATTTACTTGGGAGGGGTCTCACTGGCTGACGATACTGGACAACTCCTCTGTTGAACAAAACCACGGACGCTGTCTGGGACGGAATGCTGGGATGGATGGCGTGTTACGGAGTGCCGCACTCTATAACATCAGATAACGGGAGAGAATTTAAGAGCGCTAGTACAACGACTGAATGCGCAGAGTTGAACATGAAGTGGCATTATAACTCACCTGGTAATCCACAAGGGCTTGGAGCCATTGAACGCCTCCACAATACATTAGGGGAACACATCCGCCTGTTCCAACTACACAGAGGGCTTGAGGCTAATGCGGCAATGGCGCGAGCCGTATTAGCGTATAATAACACGATCCATTCGGCTACGGGGTTTACGCCGGTAGAAGTAGTGTTTGAACATCCTTTACGGAATAGAGGGGATTTGTTCACGACCGCATACGCGCACCTACGGAACGCCGTGATCCATAAACGTAAACAGTTACGGGACATATCTCAGAGAGTTCAATCTAAACTTCTTAACGAAAAACTTTCCAGGGCGAATCGTACATGCCTAGTGACGCCAGATGAATCACATAAAATTTCGCTGGGAATGAAGGTATACTGCCTCCGTCGGGTCGGAAAAAGGGAGATCAGAGATATGAAGGGCCCTTCAGAGTGATAGCATTGCGTGAGCATAATATAGTTTCTATTCAGGAGTTAACAGGTGCTCAGAGAGTCCAACATACTCACATAAGGCACCTTTGCATTCCTCTCGATCAAGAAAGATCATAATTGTAAAAGGTCAATTTGTTATTATAACTACTGTTGCTTTCTTATTAAAATTGTAATTACATATTTGTATTAAATGGTATTTGATGTATACAATAAGAGATGTAAGAAGATTTATGTTTATGTTTATTTATCTGTAATTTCGCTAGTTAAGTAAATTGTTTTATTTATGTACTTTTGTTTAAATTAAGGAAATTTTTATGTTGTATGTATTGAATACTTGATAATTTTAGTTTAGTTAGTTGAAGAACCTAGAGTTCACTTTGTATACTAGGGCGGGGGTGATAAGTAGCGTATTTAAATAAAGATTGTAAATAAACAATGTAATGCTATAAAAGCCGATGTGAAAAATAAATAAAGTCATTATTATCCAGACCACGGTGGTGTTCACTTCGTGCCCTAGCCTTCCTTTTTTTTATCTTTTGAGTCCGTAAGTTTTTTAACTTATATATATATATATATACACAGGGTATATATATATATATATATATATATATACACAGGGTGTCCGGTAAGTAGTAGAGGGATTTTTTTAAAGGAGCGATAGCATACTTTAAGAACTCCAAAAAATTCATATAGCCAGCCAATGGGCCAATTTTCAGCAGAAAAGTAGCAAATCCAAGTTTTGTGTTTTTAAGTGTTTTAAGGATTTTTTAATGTTCAAAGCAATAACAATATCAACTTTTACAAAAACTTATTTTCGTTTAATAAGCTTTGAGTCCGTGATAATTAAGTTGAGGTTTATTACCGAAAAAGTGGAGATTCAGCTCAATTTTTTAAAGAAAAGTACGACTTTTCTTTAAAAAAAGACGATAAAGTATGGTATTTTTTATCGTTTCAAGTAAAAGTACCCCTTTCAGCAAAAATTACTACAATTAATTGTTGCAAAGCTTTTATTTTATGTTTTTGCATGATCTGAGATGTATTTTAATTAACCCAATAGCCTAAACACACATTTTATCTATAAAAAAATTAATCTTTAAAATACTGGTTTATCAAATAGTTTCCCGGTAAATCGGTTATAAACAGTGTTCTTTACCCAGATCTCTATTTTAGGAGTTGATCCGAATTTATAAGTGACAAACTAAATGTTCCTGATCCTAATATTAACGTTTTAATTAAAATAATTGAAGCAATCGGCAGTTTTTGCTTTTGTTTTAAACATAAATTTTAGGACTAGAAACTTTTATTTTGTCACTCATTAACACAGATCAATTCCTATAATAGATATATGGGTGAACAACACAGTTTATAATCAATTATCCAAAAAATATTTGAAAAATCTGTATTTTTCGAATTGTTTTTTATTTAATGAAATTTACAACTGTATAAACAATACAACTAGTAAAAATGCACACATTGGAAATCATGACATGAACAGACTTGAAGAGATACTGCGCAATGGTAGCACTCCCTATTTAATTCTAGGTGAGAAGATCACGTGGCCATCTTCTTTTCAGAGGCCTTGGGGGATTATCAGGAATTGAGGAAGAAGCAAGGCTGGAAACAAGCGGATTTGGATGGGACTGGAGTTTATCATGAAAGGATAGGTATCTGGCTCAGGGTAAATCAGCGACATAGGGAACATTAAGGTCTTTATGAATGGTTTTATTTATGACGAACTTTATGACATTAAGGATTTTGGATTGTAAGGATTGGATACGATAGGAATTCGATGGTTTGGTAAAACCCCAAAGCTCAACTCCGTATGTCCATATAGATCTTATTATGGTTAAGTAGATGAGTCTTTTGTAATTAATTGAAAGTTTAGAGCGTTTGTCTAGTAAGTGTTGGAGCAGTCGGATATTATTTTTTTAAATTGATAAAATGTGTGTTAAGCCAATTGGGTTTACAATAATACTTCTCAAATCATGGAAAAAGAAGAAATAAAAGCTTTTTAACAGTTAATTGTATTCATTTTTGTTGAAAACAGGGGTACTTTTATTTGACAAAAATATCACCATTTAAACAAAACTTGAGCTGAATCCCAAATTTTTCCCTAGTAAATTTCAACTTGATTAATACCGGACTTGAATCTTATTAACCGAAAAACTTTTTGTAAAATTGGAGAAACTGCAGTATAGGTAGATAATGATAAAAAAAAAGGCGAATAATTTATGATTTTTCTAAAAATAGAACTTGGCTTACTTTAACCGCTCAAAAGTCCTCTGTAAATTGTTTTAACAATGATGGTGAGCTATGGGGCTCCACCAAACCTTCAAATTCCTCTCGCATCCAATCCTTACAATCCAAAATCCTTCGTAAAATCTTCAATGCTCTTTACTTTGTTACAAATAAAATTATCCATAATGACCTTAATGTTCCTTATGTATCAGATTTGGCCCAATCCAGATATCTGTCCTTCCATAATAAACTTCATAACCATCCCAACCCTCTTGTCTCTAACCTTGCTTTCTATTCGATTCCTGATAACACTCCAAGGCGTCTGAAAAGAAGATGGCCACGTGATCTTCTTATATAGACATATTATTAGAGTGCTACCAATGGGTAGTTTCTCAACATGTATTCCATGTCATTATATCCATGTGCGAATTTACCAGATGTATTTTTTGTATACAGTTGTAAATATCATATCAATAAAAAAAAACAATGATGAACTCTATGTTATATTTAAAGTAAATTGCATCTTGTTTACAATTAAGTAATTATCAATTACTTAAATTAAATATTTCTTTAGTTATTGCTTTCCATTAAATTAATACCATGACTCTCTTAAAACCCCACAAAACTTGGATTTGCTACTGCTGAAAATTGGCCCATTTTATACATATATATTTAAAAATATTATTGAGAAATATTACATGTGTCTCATGTCATCATATTAGAATATTAAAGAACTATATTCGTCAGTATTAGTCTTCCTTAATTGAACTCTCAAGCAAACAAGAGTTATCACTGACTCCACAACAAATCTCCACCAGTCCTAGCACCAGTTATTTTAATTCATATTGGGAAATGTTCGTGTCATTGATTATTCAAAGCTAACTGTTCTGTATGAAACTATGAACTAATTTAACAGCCTATCATACTTTCTTTTAAATTAGAAGCGTTGGACAATGTAATGAAATATATTATTATATAATATAGTGTTTTTCGACCGCGCCCCTTGACTAACTTCTTCTGAAAATATTTTCTTTTAAATTATAATGGTCCAAAAGTAAAACAATATACTTATGAAATCAAAGAACATATATGCATATTTGCATTCACGTTTATATAACATATATGTATTATATTATTATATGTGTGTGTAAAAAATATAGCATCATGCTATTTATAACGGTTGCTTAGCTCTGGGAAAACACTGATTTTCTTTATGGTGAATTATAGTAATGAGTCGAATCTGGCTCAATAAGCTGATGTAAGAGGGGATCAATAAGGAAAGACGATAACTGTGAACGAACTATCGGGCGCGATGCAGGTTGCCCTAATCACTATTATAGTTTTAGACAGTTCTTGCCGAATCATAACTTGATACATTTTTGTGGTAAAATAAAATACTTCTTAGATCCATTATTATAAAAAGTGTCACGAGGGGATAACAAATGATAAGTACAGGCTTCTGCGGTTTATGTCAGTGAAAGTTGTAGGATATATTTTTTTTTTTCGTACCACTTTTTATTGCAAATATTTTTAAAACAAAAAACTTTTTTATAACCGTTACTATCAAAGCCGCAATACCCATATGCATTTAAAGTATTTTATTAATATTTGTGACAGTTTAAGATCTAGTATTGTAATATATTCTAGCCTTAAGACGAAAAATATTTGTTTTTCGCTTCAGGTCATGCTTTTCTTCCTAGGTAAATATGTTTTATATGTACGTATTATAGTTTTTATGTATTTTCATTTTATTTTTCTATTTCAACTATAACCACGCTTGAGAAGATTTTTTTGTTTAACCGATAACATATTATTTTATAGTGCTAGTTTATTAATTTAGCCTACTTTGTATATTTTAATATCTAAACCAATGCCTTTCCGTTATTACTTTTGTAATCTTATTATAGTATTGCTTTATTTATTTTTATACATCGAGGTTATATTTTTTGTTTCTCTGTGTACCAATATGAGTATATATGTATATATAGTTCTTTTTTTTCCATTACACTACAAATAATCCTGAGATTTTATTTTTATTTCTCTTAGTGTTTGCACATTATTATATAAATCACTGTAAATATTATTACATTTTGTATTAAGTTATTTTTTTAATTAGTTAGCCAATTGTTTATAAATTGTGTAGTTATGTATATATAATTTTTTTTTTTACATCAAAATAATAAGTACTTTTGATAAGATCTTATATTCATTTAATTTTTTTTATTTTATTTTTTTCCGTTTATTGGTTTATTATTTTCAATAATCAACCATTGTGATCGACCAAAAAATTCAAAAACTTGACCCACTCTCAAAATTTGAGGTTTCACGTTTCAGGATGCTTAGAATTCGAAAAACGAATACAATTTTTTTTGTCCGTCCGCCGTCCGCGCATTTTTTCCAAAACTACTGGACCGATTTTTTTTTCAAATTTGGATATAAAATCAGAGGTCACCCGAGGATGATCCTCCTTCATCGAAATTACTATCCGCCTTTTACTTTTAAAATGGCGGCCGAAAAAACCTGCGTTACTATAGACAGTAGCTAACGAATGTACCTATTTCAATGAAACTTCGCTAAAGTCATTTTCTTGACGCCCTTTAAATTTATCTATATAACATGCTTCAACGAAAAGAAGCTGGGAGAAAAGTTGGATGGTAAAATTTAATTCCGAATAGTTCAAAAAGTATATTATCGACACTTTTTTGTCGATAATATAGTTTTTTAAAAGTTTATGGAATTTCCTAAAAAAACAAAAAAAAATCGTTAAAATCGGACAATTAAGAGCAAAGATATGATACCCAGTTTTTATTTTTTTTTAGTGGTTACATACTGTTTTTTAAAAAAATGTATACAATATTAGAATTTTCATAAGTTAGTTTTTGGCCAGATTTGTATTTTCTTTTATATTAATTCATCACTGTTAGTCTAAGAGGACTTAGTCCCACAATAAAGTTTAATTTTCTATTCTATTCTAAAAACACATTCATCGACTGGAAAAAAGAAACCGGGAACCTAAAAAAACTTGGGGAAATAAACAGATCAAGGAATAGCAATGAGGGGCTTAAATTTTACTAAAAGATGGACAACGGCTTATAACTGTTCAAGCGCCGAATCCATGGGTGTCCAGAAGGGGAATCATGGCGTTATAAAAAAATTTTAGGGGACATATTTTGACTAAGTTTTGAATTTTCGAGGACACACTTCGAAAGGATTATGAATATTCGAAATGAAAAGTTTCAAACCAAAAGATAAGGGGAAGCAGGGACAGTCTTGGGTTACAATATATCTCTAAAATACGTTTTGTAGTCCCGTAGGATTTTGCTGTGAAAATTCTCAAGGTTTAAATGATGGGTACGAGGAGATACTCCACTAACAAAAGACATTTCCTCGATAGAGCAGAGATGTAAAAGGTATTGGAATAAATCTGTGTTAGCGAACTACTGTCAACAAGGTGGACATGTGTAAACATTGCGATGCCATACTTTAAATTCAACATGGAAAATTGTGAACAAACCATATGCATTACATCACGGATACATATTAAAAACGTAAATATTTACACACACACTTATATATTTATATTTATAAATCATATAATCAAGAACTAATCGTGTTCTTATTAAGTTATTAAGTATTTATTAATCGTGAAAACATGTGCACTTTGATGCAACGAAAATCAAAATCGTGCAATTTAAGCCAAAAAAAAGCAAAAGGTTCAATTTCATAAAATGTCAAATTTCAATTTGTTCAGTTCAAAATAATACTGAAGAACTGAAGAATTAGTGATAATTCAACAATAAAAACTATTACATGATCTTTCTTTCTTAAAAAACTGCAAATTCTAGGAAGGCAGTTTTTTATTATTATCCAGTACTTTAAGCAAGTTCTGTTCCAAAAATATTCCCAATTTTTGCTTATTTCATTCTTTTGTAACGTTTTTTTTTTTTTTTTTTTTATTCATGATATTTACAACTGTATTAATAAATAAAATACATTTAGCAAATTTGATAACAGAAAATAATAACATGAAATCACTTGTTGAGAAACTACCCACTGGTAGCACTCTAAATACATTTTGTTTTTAGAGTGCTACCAGTGGGTAAGAGATCTCGAGGCCATCTTCTTTTCAGACGCCTCGGAGGGTTATCGGGAATAGAAGAGGAAGCAAGGTTAGAGACGAGAGGATTCGGATGGTTCTAAAGTTTATTATGGAAGGATTGGTATCTGGATTGGGCCAAATCGGAAACATAAGGATTATTAAGGTCATTATGGATTATTTTATTGGTGACAAAGTAAGGAGCATTGACGATTTTCCGAAGGATTTTGGATTGTAAGGATTGGATACGAGAGGAATTCGATGGCTTGGTGGAGCCCCAAAGCTCAACTCCGTAAGTCCAAATAGGTCTTATTGTAGTCATGTATATAAGTCTTTTGTAATTAACTGGACGCTTAGAGCGTTTGTCTAGTAAGTGTTGGAGTAGTCGGAAACGTCGAGCGGTTTCTTGTTGTTTCAGTCTGGTATGAGGATTCCAAGTTAGACGTTTGTCCAAGTGAAGTCCAAGGTATCGGATTTGTTCAACAGGAATAAGTGGGGTATTATTAAAGGATACAGTGGGACATGAGGTCACAGGTTTACGTCGAAGGGTAAAGGTGATTTGATGGGATTTATTAGAATTTATTTCAATCCTCCAGTTTTGACACCATTCTTCAAGGCTTGTGATGTGTGATTGAAGAGTTTGGGATGCAATGGTTGGGTCATTATTAACGGATAGGACACATGTGACATCGGCATACGTGGTAATAACAGTGTTAGGATGGGTTGGGATGTCAGCTGTATAAACTGTTTTGGTAATGTTAAATTCGAACTATAGCTAACCACCGAATTATTTACCTTCCTCATATTAATTTTTCTTTCTTATATTATAATTTTAATATGGACGAAGTAGTAAAATAAAAAGGTAAATATTTACACACACGCACTTATATATTTAATAATTATTTAATTTAATAATATTAAATAAAAATTTAATTATTATTTAATAATATAATAATTATTTTATTTAATAATATACTTAAATATTATCATTTATTTTTGCCTTCTTTTTTGACTAACCACCCCAACTATTCTTCTCTTCATTATCCACGACATTCAACCATTTACCAATTACTTATATATTTATATTTATAAATCATCTAATCAAGTACCGAAAGTGAAAACATGTGTACTTTGAAGCAACAAAAATCAAAATCGCGCAATTTAGGCCAAAAAAAGCGAAAGGTTCAATTTCATACAATGTCAAATTTCAATTTGTTATTCTTGTGAAATGGATTGATAATCGGGTTTGAAGTTTTTACATGCAAACGAATAAAATGTGTAATAATATGGAAATTCTGTCTCTAACTATAAGTTTTCAGCGAGAATAAAAAATGGTACTTTTTGATTTTTTTTTAAGTATAACTTGTTTGAGCTTTCATCCGCTGATAATAGATTTTTTTTTTCTTATGCCTTAGTCATTGGTCATTTGACCATCCGACGTCTTGCTGCCCTGTATGTTTGATTTTTTTATATAATCATTTACATATGTTTTATTCCTAATATCCGTCAAAGCAGGACATTGATAATAGATTAAAATACATAGATAAAATTGATAAAGAATTTTGTACAATTTAACATTCTATAGAAAGGGTGTACTATAGAATGCATTGTTTCGGAGTTACGGGTGAAAATTTGAAAAAAAAAAATAATGTGAAAACTTTTTTTAAAGTACGTATATGTAGCTGTGTGTGTATTTATGTTATTGAATTAATTTAATATCATAACATTAATTACCATTTTATTTTATTTTATTTTATTTTATTTTTATTTTATTTTATTGTATTTATTTTTATTTTATTTTATTGTATTTATTATTATTAAGTTTCTGTATTATTATTTATTTTATTTTTTTATTGTAAATAGAGTGTGAGTGTGCTTTCTCTGATCACTATTATAAATGTCCTTGATGTGACAGAATGTAATATTTCTAAATAAACAAATATTTCAAGAATTACCATTTAAACCTTTCGTAATTAAAAGTAAATGGTAATGCATAATTATGTAGCATTTTATTAGTAGATAACAAACGTCGTACGAGAAAAAATAAGATATTACGGAAACATAAGCTAATAAAACAATTTCATTATTATATTCGTTTTACTCAACACTAAATTAGTGAAAATCAGCTCAGAATTTTATTGTTTGCCATTGTTATTAATTGTCTTCAACCATGTTCCAGTAAGAGCTTTTATTTTTGTTACAAGAAGAAAATTTTGTCTTCAAAAAGAAGTAAAATTCATTTTTATTAAGCCATTTAAGGGAACTGTTAAGCGGCTACGAACTGTTTTGTAAAATTATGAATAGTTCACGATTTTTTTTTTATAAGCCTTCCCATTGAACGACATAAGTTACTATCTACTATATAATATTATATTGCTATGTAACAAGCTGAACTCGTAAAAATATCTTGACTATCTTTTATTTTTAAAATAATATATTCCGAAAAAAATGAATAAAAGCTTTCCTGATTTTCTTCTTCTTGAACTACGTTGAAAACCACAGAAAAAGTAACAGAGGACTAGGAAAATGTTCCGATTCGGGAATGCTTAAAAAAAAATCTGGTGCGCGCAACACACAACTTCCACTTACCGCTCAACTTTGAATAGAAATTATTTTCTGGCCATGTTGAGCTATTATAAAATTTTTGAATTGCATTTTTAACTAAGCTAAAGCTAAACAATTAGAGCTAACAAATCATAAACACCATTGAAATAACAAAAGTTTTATTTATTATATCCTCGGTTGATTATGGATTGTACGACTATTAGTTATTAAACTGTCTTCTTTCACACAAGTACAATGAAATAATAGTGGATACTGTTGGAATATCACAAAGGGAAGATGCATAAAATTATTCACTAATTTAATTTTCTAAAAAGTTACATGACAATATATCGGAATAAAAGGACGTCGATACTTAATTATTTAAATATAATATCAGATCTAGAATTATTAAACCACAGTAAATGTATTTAAGGTTATAAATATATGCTTAATACATCTATGAAATGATTTTATATTTTACTTCTTCTATCACACAAGTAAATTGAAATAGTTTTTTAAACATTGACATTGTCTCGATTAGGTGGATTTTACATTTTTTTTTCAAACTTAAAATCAAACGATATATTATACGTATGCCTTCTTACTAGTATTTCCGGAGATTCTTTTTCGACCCGGATAAGCATTTTTATTTTTATTCAATAATCAAATTCTTTCAAAAGTTATATTTAGTATTTTTTTGTAACTCTTAATAATGAGAGATAGTTATTTATTTAAAATAACCATATTAAAGGTACTTTAGAGGAAGACGCATTTGTACATTGGGCATTTAAGCCATGTAAAGCGACATCAACAGGGATAAGACCTAAATTATATTAAAGACCACTTAATTATACAATGATACACCGAGTTTAATCAAAATTGTTTGAGCCGTTTTTGAGAAAACTGTAAAAATGTGTTTCAGAGTTCATATAAAGTGGAACTTCCGGTCAGCCGATTTTAAGATAAAAATTGCTAGGACATCTAAGGCATATACCTATCTTAAATATGTAATATCGGTTTCGCACTACTTCTCGTTTTCGAGTTAGAGTGTTCACAAGTTAACAAATCGGAGGCAGTGAAGACTTTGGAAGTAATGCTTTTATTCATAAAGTTACAAATGGCATCTAAAATACAGAGTAATATACTATGGATTGACTACATGAGTTCACTCCAGGTCTCCTGCAGTAAAGAGTATGACATCAAGAGAATTAACTACATGAGTGATTAGTTCAGAGAAGGATGGTGTAATATACCCAAGAATAGTAGGGTGGGGGTGAAGGAAAGTGTGGGAGAAGTCGGAAGAGAACGGCAAAGGAAGTTATCAATAGTTAGTATTTTTAAGATGTCTGTGAGAAAGTGCCCTTTGGCTGAAATCAGTTATTGTTTAGTATTGATATGAGAGAAAGTGGCCTTTTTCTGCAATCTGTTATTGTCCCCCAATATCTGTTGTTGATAAAGGGTCTTATTGTGTCCCGTCAGTACATTCTAGATAACTATTTCTAAGATATCAGAGATAGCTTGACCTGGCTATCTAGGGCTTTGTGCTTTTATGATTGGCATATTAAATATTAAGTTATATATTAATAAAAGTTAAATTAATATTATCATTATTAATACTTGTTACGGATTAAGTCTATTCCGTAACTACAGACACACAGGCCATTTTTCGGGACTTGGTTATTTGGACTCAGGGTACCCTAAAACGGGTATTTCCGTCGAAAACTCATTTTTCACGATCGCAATACTTAACCTTACTATATATTACATATATACGTAAGTGAAATTAAAAATATGAATAATTGAAATAAATAACATATTTATGTATAAATAAATTTGCATACATTGTGAGAAGTACCTATAGTTTCTGTCTGTTCTTAAAATTCGATTATTCAGTAATGAACATTTTTGTGGCTAATGTTGTAGGAAGCAAACGAACTTTTTATTTGACTTTATTTTAAAAAAGTAAGACTCCATTGTCAGAGGATAGCGTTTAAAGCCCCTGAATTCAAACGTTTCTAAGGAAAATATCAATAGTTTCAATGGATGAAAGATTTTGCCGAGGCCGTTACACAATGGAGCAGTGAAGTATAAAGATCATTGCTTAAATATGAGCCTGCGGGAAATAGTGTCCCAACGCCAGCCGCTAACGCAACTGTGACACCAATTATTTCTGGCATACAACCACCTTATTAATTTCGCCATTTTGTAAACATAAGTCATAAAAAGAATAAGCATTTCGTTTCAAAGGCGGTTACTCAAACCCAAATACTATAATTTAATTATGTTTGTAATCGATAGACGAAAAACTACCCTGGGGTCTTTTGCAGATTAGCCCCGCCAGTTATTTTTAAACAGGAAAAGTATCTGCTATAGAAAAGTATCAGTTATGTTTGAATCAATGTTGTTATTCTTCTATTATATAAACATCTGTTAACAGATTAATTTAGTTATGGACGAATAGAGTTTGACTTGTTAAAACCGTTTAAAGATGACTAGTGAGCGGATAAACGAAGCTAATTTCCGTTTAAAAAAAGTCTTAAATTATTTGTGATTTTTTTTATCACCTCTCAACTGTACTACAGTTACCCCACTTTTAGAAAAACTTTCTCATTTAATAAGTTTTAAGTCAATATTAATTAAGTTCAGGTTTATTTAAACAAATTTTGAGATTCACCTAAAGTTGTGTAAAGCGTTGATGTGATTTTGCATCCAATCACCTAAAATTTTCTGTGTTTTCAACAAAAATGACTACAATTAACTGTTGCAAAGCTTTTATTTCTTGTTTTTCGTAATATGGGATGTATTGTTAATGGGATGTAATAATAAATCTTTTATTATTCGATCGTCTTCCCTATGGAACTCAATCCCTCCCCACATCCGTCAATCCAAAACCCTTCCTAGTTTTAAATCACAACTGTTTAATCATACCTTATCCATCCAGTCCTCATAAAATTGTAAATAGTTACTACTGTAAATATGTATATAAATTATTAGATCGTTCTTTATTATTTTTACTTCATGTTTATTTTCAATTTTTTATTTTTTATTATTAACTGATGTAAATTAGAAAGTAACTTATAATTTCACTTATTATTTTTTTAAATTTATTTATTTTATTTTTTTACTATTTAATCAAACTATATTTTTGCTTGTTTATGTATCTCTGAGGCTCCTTAGTACACATTTTTGTCTCTCTGTATTATTCTAAAGGGACTCGTCCCAGAATAAATAAAGCATTATTATTATTGTAATAAAAATAATTGCCTAAAAACTCATTTTATTTGTAAAAATAAAAAACAATGATTTTTCAAATATTTTTTCGTATAAGCAGGTTATGAAATTGTGTTTTTTCTAACAGAACTCTGTCATTAAAAGGCAAAATTTATTTATTACTTAAAATTTAAAAACTATTTTGGCTTAAAAGACATTATAAATTTCTACTTATCTTACACACATACACAATTTGTCTACCTTAAACTATAAAATTTGTACTTATTAACGACCGTAAAGTTAACCAAGATGAATGCATAAATGAAAAAAGAATTTTAGAAAAGTATAACAAAACCCATGATCGGTGATTACTATAAAATTGTTGTAAATTATATTAATACACATAGTATAAATCCAGTTTTGGAATGTCCTATTTGTACTAGCAATGATCATAAAACATTTTAACGCTATTGGAGCAACGTTATCCTTTAAGGAGTCTAGGCTCTTGAAAGAAATGTGTTCATTTTGTTTTACGCTGTATTGGCTCTGAATTCATACGGTAGTCATGACTGCATAGTCATCAAATACGGAGTCTTTGCTGGATCATCTTATTATTACTTATTTTTCATTGCAGATCTTGTAGATCTTTTGCCGTCTTAACCAGCCTCCTCCGTCTCAGCACATCTTGGGCTGTTTTTTTACAGTCATCCGCATGCAGCTCTTTGCATCTTTGTCGATTCGATATCTCGATTTTGATTTTGGCCTTCAACATGGTCTGCTGCCTACTATTGAGGCATTCATTGCTGCGTATAGGCTCCCAGATAGATTGCTCCGAGCTACATTGTCTCGCCCATCTTAAAATGTACTCATTTAGGTTACACTTCAGTATGATTAAGGACGAGAAGGAAGTCTTGAAATTTTATTATGAAGCTGGAATTATCCATAAGGAGCGCTTCTGTGATAATGGACACCTAATGAAGCTCGTAGAAAGTCTATGTGACTTTGTTTGGCGTAGAAGACACAAACGAAACTATTTCTATAAGACAATACTAAATATCTAAGAGTTTTAGCCATGTGAATAACTTAAAAACAATATGAATTACATAGATTAATTATAATTAAATCATTCGATATAATGTATTTTTCTTTAATCACATAAATTTTTAACTATATATGGTTTTTCAATTTTTCTTGTAACTTTTAATATTTCTAATACTATTTAATACTTCTTTTATATTTTCTAACTTTTCTTCTTTTAACATTAATTTTATTTTTTAAACCATATTTTTAGATTATATTCCTGAAATCATTAAGCTTTTATTTAAATGTCCTTGTTAACTGTTAACTTATCTTTTTCTAATCTTTAATGTTTAATTTTAATGGTTCTTGTACTTTTTAATATTTACACTGTATTCTTTAACTTCGCTTATATTAATATTAATTTTTATTATTTAAAAATATATTTTTTTAGCTTTAATTCTTAATATCATTAACCTTTATTTTTATTTTCTTTGTTAACTTATCTCCTTTTAAATCTTTAACTTTCAATTTTTATAATTTTAGTTGAATTGTACTATCGTAAATTGTGTTTCTTAGCTGTTGTCTTGTTATGTGTGTAGTAATTGATCAAATTTTAATATAGGGCAAAAATGACCCAGGTGGTTGATGGGCTCAAAACTTGTATAAATAAAATAAAAATATGGAAAAAAATTATCTCTTAAAGTATTATTGTTCGTGTAATTACATTTAAAAGGACTTATGGAATCACTTAAACACCATTTCATATAGATAGTAAGTTTATTTCTTTTTTTCCAAAGTAATTATCGTCATTTTTATGAACAAAAAGCTTTCGGGCTGAAGCCCCTCCTCAAAATTAAATCCTGGATCCACTAGTGGTTAATATTAAAAAATAATTGGCGGGACTAATCCACAATAAACCCTTACCCAGAATCTGTGAGAACTTCTTTGATTCTTGGATAAAAAAAATAAAAGAAACTATACATATATTTGTAGAAGGAATGCTTCGAACGTCATTAAGTTTTAGTTAAATAATTAATTGTGCATACTTAATGAAAAACTGTTTCAATAATTAAATTATTGCAGCGAACATTTACGAAAATTCCAAAGATTTTTATTGCAATTACTTAAAAATCCGCTAAAAACATTTATTCATATGGTTTTCTGTCATGGAGGAATATAGTAGCTCAAGGAACTGTCGAAACACTTGATAACAATTTCTTTTCTTGATACTTTTTAGGCTTATACCACTTATTAAAAAAATGTTAATGTTAACACTGTTAAAAAATGTTAACTTCGTTTAAGCGGTTACAATCCCTCAAACCTTAAATTCGGCGTGTGAATTCTTTTAAGTCTGATAAATTCATGTTTGATATATCATTGAATGGCTTCCAGAATATTTTATTCATTTCTATCATCTTTAAACGATCAAACCTTTTTTCATCTTTATCGGCTCGAGATTGAAGTAGCAAATCCTACATCCATCCAAATATTTTCAATACAGCATGCGAGGACACTATTACCTATTACATAATACATATTCGAAAATAGTACCAGCAGAACATTCTTTTCGTTAGAGGCTATAAAAATATTGCGACCATTTTCCAACTGAAAGAGATGAAACACAATTCTTGTGTTTACATCTTCGTGGTAGCAGAATAAACTTCTTCACAGATAATTATATTCCTTTCTAAACTTTGGTTTAAAGGTGATATGGCACCCAACACTATTTTAGACTGTGCGTTGCTAGTACATTAGTTTATTTTTTTATAAGTGTTTCTATTCTTTCTTCATCAGCGATCATACTACCCTCTGACAGAGAATTGAGGAAATATATTTTTAAAAAAAATAGTATATTTTAGCGGGCTTTTAAATAATTGCTATGAAAATTTCAGTGACCCCTGTCCAGTTGGAAATGAATGGAACGAAATATGTGCCAAAATGATTTGATGGTGATGTGGCACATTTGTTGGTGTATGTTATGAACAGCTGCGTAAGATTTGTGATGGTTGCCTCGAGATACTCCCAAGTGTCTCACCACTACACTGAGTTAAAGTGGCTCTTTCCCTCCATTCGAAGACAATATTTACTAGGTACGTTCCTCTATCAAATCATCAACAATTATCGTCCTTCTTACGCCTACAACCTTCTCCAATTCAAGTCCACAGTCCACTCCCTTTTCACAAGATCTCGACCTTCCGACCTTTACATCCCTTCTCACAAATCTGCCTCGTTCCAAAACTCCTTTATTGCACGCTCTGTTAATTTCTGGAATTCCCTTCCTATCAAAAGTCAGCATTCTCCCTTCCTATCTAAATTTAAAATCTCCTATTCCAATTTCTCACCACCACACCACCCCGCTAACCTTTTATGTAAATTTACATATTATTCAAAATGATTCACATAATGATATATTTACATATAATTCATCACTTAAATACTTACTATCAGATTCGTCTTCTTTTTCTTTCTTTTTTCTGCAGAAACACAGAGTTTATTGCTAAGAAGAATGTAATGTATTTTTTAAAAAGTGTATACTTTATGTTTTCCACTGTGCATAGTTTTAAGTGTCTTGGCATGATTTCAAGTGTTTTGTATATAGATTTTTTTTATTTTGTACATAGTATGTTTAACTGATATTTTCTTTACTTTTTTTTTATTTTTACTTTTTATGTTTCTTTTTACTTAGGCCAGATATAATACTTTAATTTTGTACTTTTTTGTTATTCTAAAGGGACTTCGTCCCAGAGTAAAATTATTTTTCTATTCTATTCTATTCTATGTTGCTAGTACATCGTTGAATGAAGAAGATGAAATTCTTGAATTTAACGCATGTATGAATAAAATATCTAAAACACCTTTTATCGTTTAATTCATTAGTTTAATTTTCCGCTAATCAGGCAGAAGATTTGTTTTGTTTTTTTAATATAACTCAAAAATTTTATGTTCTTGGCCCTAAGTCGCGATTAATTTTCATCCACTTAACATTCTGAATGTTTTAGAAGAAGTTCCAAAAGTTTACCGCTACGTTGGATCGAACTCGAAAAAATTTACGTGTTATTTTCAGTTATCACGTCAATTTTGAAAATGTACCGTTCTGGGTTGTCTGTTACTACGGATTTTTTTATCATATGATCATTCTAAATGTTTTAGAAATAGTTCCAGCCGTTTACAGCTTCGTTAAATAGAATTTGAAAAAAAAATGACGTGATGCATGTCATTTTTTATCAGAATTTAGTTAGGTATAAAAAACTTTCGAATAATTGTATTTTCATGAGTTTACTGTTCTGCTGAATCCATTCAACCAAAAAATATTTTTTTTTTTTGCTTCTGTTTTGGATAATCTTCGGCCTGAGTCGTTTGTCGCAATTGATTTTTACTCACTTCGCCATTCTGAATGTTTTAGAAAATGTTTCAGCCGCTTACCGCTCCGCTAAATAAAATTGCATCTCTTTCGAAATGCCGATTTAATTTTTTTCTGTTTAGAATTATTTTTATGATTTTGAGTAAATGAAAGCTTTGGAGTAAATCATATGTGTTTACCTTGTCGTTGAATGGAATCTCAAAAACCGACGTATTTAAGGCCAATTTTCATCCAAAATGCACCCGGTCTTGGTAAATGCAAAATGCAAGTCTTGGTGATTTGAGATCTACTCGATAAAGAATATTGATTAAAGGTATTGGTCGTTGTACGTCCGTCTGTTGAATAAAAGTGTTATTCTCTTCTAGACACTAAGTTGCATCTTGCAAATAAATAGCGAAATAACGTAGAAGAACTGCTTACAATATCTGGTCAATCAGTATTTCATGGTATTGAGGCAAGTAGATTATGATGGGTGAAGCATGTATCTCGGAGTAATCCAGCAGGAATCAATTTTAGGAATTAATAAGTAAATTGAAGTACGAGTTCGTATTACTATATGTGATTGTTAAAAAAATTGTTGTAAATGCAAGCCAAAAAAAAAAAAAAACCTCAAAAAAAGTACTGTTATTTAACCCGAACTTTAAGCAGGTAAAATACTTTAGGTATATTTTATAAAATAACATAACCTACTATGACATAATTAATTACAGACACACACACAAATCACTTGGGTGAAACCCGGAATAGTACCTGGTCAAGGGATTCTAATATTATATTTATGCTAATTATTATTTATATTTTTTTATTATTATTTTACTTTTGTTAATTTTATATTTTCTGTATATATGGTATGAATGTGTTATATCATATATCACTACAATTATTGTCCACGTGACGGATTGTTATATTTCTAAATAAATAAATAAACAAAAGAAAATAATTGGGAGAGTTAAATAAATTCTCAAGGACAAGCCCAGTAACACAAACGTAAATATTTTTATCATGTTACTAAAATTTCCATTGAGATTGTTATATTTAAATCATGTATAAGAATATGAAGCTTAAGATTGATAAAACGTGATGATGAATTACCTTTGTTAAGAGTCGATCATTTAAGATCATTCTAGAGCGTTCAGTTACGTTGATCACAATATCGCCCCTACCAAATTACATATTTATCTTTTTAGAAATATAATGCAAGTTGGTAAGATTCATTCCTTCCAAATTAATCTCAGATTTTAGTTCTCTCAGATAAACCTTATTATCAAATCTTTTTTCTTTCCTGTGGTGTTTCTCAAGCGTTTTCTTTATAACTGGATGTTTTTTGTCAAAACATTATCATGAATACGTAAATAATTATTCGGCTGCGAGATCAATCTGAAATATAGTTCAAAGAAATACATACCAATCGCAATAAATTTGAGTTGCCCTGAAATGGACTTACTCTTTATTTCTATATTTTTTCTTTGTTAATTTTTAACCCAAGACTTGCATTAAAGTCCTAAATAGCGTTATTTTAAACAATAGTCAAACGAAATTCACTCTTATTCTCATTTATCTGGACCATTTCTTCCGTCATTCTTCATTCACATATCCTTCTTTGAAGTTAAAAACATTTCAGAGACCCTTAAAAGTTCAAGAAAATACAAAATCGTCTTGTTCATATAATCATAATTAGAAAGAATTCAAAATTTATGTAAATTAAAAAGTAGCGATTTTAAGAACCCTAGAAATAGTATACAGAGTAGGTAATGGAAATCATTACGTAAACTATGTTTTAGAAGTATATACTATATGCAAATCGAATAGTAACATATAAACAATGGCGGTGAGTTAGCTATAAATGGTAGACACACCGACATATTTAAAAAAAAAAAAAGGAGATTTACTGGATTGAAATGGCTATGGATTCTCCTCCTACGAAATTTACTAAATTTTACTAAATAATGAAAATTGAATATTCAGACCAATTATAGCGATTTAGTTTTACGATCAAAAAAGTAAAAACATATATTACAAAAATTTAGAAATTTGTATTTACCATGGATCAATGTTCAGCTTATATAATAAAGTTCTCAATTCTTAAGTAATTATAAGCAATTGCTTATTAATAACGAATGAACGATTTAGCGTAATTTTGCTTTGAACATAATAAATTCAGGGCATAGACCGATCCGTCTATATGGAGTACCACAGTGACGTTATACATATATTACTAAAATAATTTCAGTTTCTGAATTATCTTAGTCATAATCTTTTTGCTAACCTAGTCAATTCCCAAGTTAAATTTAAATAATTTTATGAACGAGATTGCTGTAAAAGAACTAATAAAAAAAAAAATCAAAGGAATATTGAATCGAATTGACTACTCTGATAAAGAGAAAAGTTTATATTTTCAAAAATAGAAGATTAGAAACTTTCAAAATTTCCGCCTAATAAGCATAGCTATTTATATACATTTGTATGGAATGTACTATAATAATAAACGGTCCTTTCAAATGCTTAATTTATAAATAAATAAAATAAAAGCGTAGCTATATTTAAACAAAAAATAATGTAGAGTAAACACGTTTTGATTAAATTAAAAGAGAAGTAAACATCATCAATTATACAAACAATGAAATGTTTAGTTGAATCGAAGCCGTTACCACCAATCTCCGACTAAAAACATTAGCATCAGCAATACGTAATAATAATACAAAAAAGTTATTTCGTCAGCAATACGTAAACAAATATTAAATGTGTTTTTAAAATATATTTATTTATACCAGTTGAGCTCTATCTGTTAGACATCGGAGTTGTGTGTTCCGTTCTTTGATGTTCACGAACCAAAATCCATTTTATGAACCAGAATCCTACTTTTAAAAGGGATTGTGTTGTCGGATTGCAGGACCCAAACCAAAATCGTGACTAGAAACAAGTTTGTCAACAATGGAATATATTCAGATTATATTAAAATTCTGACCAGGAGGTTCAGTCAGTTTTCGATTTATTGGAGATTTCATAATTTTAAAGAATTCCGCCATGAAACCAAAATCTGCTCCAAGTCATCATCCGATGGGAATCATCTTCTTGAAAATTGCACTGGTGAAAAACACGAGTGACATCCAAATATGAGTCCAAATATGAGTTACGAACATAGTGAAAAGTATATGCATTCTACTTTAACAGAAGTTTCTTTCCCTTGTGAAGCCACACTGGCACTGCTCCGCCATCCTCTCGTTAAAAGGTTCGTAAAAGCTTGTTGTTGAATGTGTTAGAGAAGATCTCTCTAATATACTCTGTTGGGAGCGATGTTTTTCAGGAATTCTCATTTTCAGAGCATCATCCTTTTTCAGTATGGAATATATTATATCTGCTTTCCATCCTTCTGCATAATTTCTTCGGTTCTATGTTATAAGATTATACAATCTCATTATAGTTGTCGATCAATGATCGATCTAGTTGGCCATGCCTGCAACACATCAATACGGGGAGTTATGTTATTTTTTAGTTGAATGATCGGGTTCTGGCTGTCCTAAATCATAACCTAACAATGCTGTTTATATTTCAAGTCATCATTTTGTTTGAAATCCCTTTATTTCTATTTTTGTAGACATTTCCAATATCCTTTTAACCCTCTAATCCTTTCAAACTTCCCCCTCTACCACACAATCTTTTCTATGTTGTAGATACGTTTTCATATTTTCGTTTCTTGCTATATTATTGTTTATCTTCCACTTTCTCCGGTAGGCTTCATTATTATCCAAGTTGTCCTTACATCTTTTCATCATATGTCTCCGGTTTTTTTTATCCTTTGATTTGGTCGATGTTATTGTCTGTTGGTCTTCGCACGGATTCATTATGAATGCTATCAAAAGCTTCTAGGTATGAGGGGTTTTTTGTTTGGTTGTTTGGTTGAATTGTAGCTAATTTTCTTTATGATCGATTCCTATTAATAAATATAGTTCCAGTTCAATTAAAATTAAGTGGATTAATTTTAGGCATAGAGCTTATCAGAACCTGATTCATCTGATTTGCAGTTCTACCTACGGTCGAAATTCGTGTAGCATTATTGACCTAAATAAATAGAGTGATTTTCATAGTCAACTCTAAGCATGAAGTAAAATTGACCAACCAATTTATCATTGGCTTTTTTTCCATTTACGCATTGATGTCTCCAAGGTAGTTTCACATCACATCGAGGGAACTCATTCACCAATCTTTCAGTTCATCGTCGAAAGCATCCTTTTCGCTATCTTTAGCGGTGGCTTTAGTTGAAGCATAAAAGCTTAATGCCATAATTTAAGTACCTTCCTCTTACTCGGATACATCATGAAATATTTGAAGATGACTTGTGTTGGTTAGGTGGCTCGACAGTTCTCTAATTCTCTTACTCACAATAGACGAACCAAAGAGGGATTTAGATATTTGACAAGCCGAATGCTCCATGCAGCGTTATTGAACAGTCGGTGAGAAGGAATATTAATGCCAAGAAATCATGCCCAATCCTCCATCGATAACTTATGGTCTACCTTTATAGATATTTAATTTTGTTTGCGAACACGAAAAGTTAAACAACTTAAAAATGCGTTTATGATACAATCATTGATTTCATAAAACGCTTTTTCACGAATATGACTATTCAGACAGCTCCGGGTTGAAATGTTTCGTATAAAAAAATAAAACAAGTATTAATAATAAATTTACACAATAAAACTGGTAGATACTAATAAGTCTTATAATATTTCTCATATTATTTTTAAAAATTTATTCATTCAACCATTAGTACTGGGATATTACTCATATTTATATGAGTTATTCATTAAATCCATATCATTGTATTAATCAAATGATAAAATAATATAGGCATATAATTAAAAACGATTTCAAGCAACCTTTTATTAAGAAATAAAATGATGAGAGTCGTACGTCTAAATCAAATACGAAGTAAACTCTTAATCCTTCATTTTTATGGTATAATTGTACGTTTCCTCCAATCTAATAAATTTATTAGACATATCAGATTGATTAAGTTGTTTCTTCTAGTACAAAATATAGATAAGTGAACAATAAAATTGGTACAATCGTTGTGGCACTTTTAAAAATATTTAATATATGTTTATTCCATTTGTTTTTCTTTTCTGAACAATAGGTTCTGTTTGGTTGAGATAAAAAAAAACTTGATACAATTCTTAATTTGTATTAGCAAACGGTGATGTTGTTATACAAAACGTCTTTGTGTTATTCATACTAACTGTAAAAACGATTATGTAAATATTACACTCGGTTTACTGTTCTTGAATTCCAATGAGAGAGTGGACCAATTAAAGTGAGTCACCATGATTTGTTTCGATTTTGTTGTTTATCCGAATGTGATTTAGTTTGAAGTAATATGTAGTTATTATAGCTGCTGAATTTTAATATTTTATTTAACAGTAATGTTTTTTTCTTTTTATGTAGCAATCCAGATAAGTTAGACGGTTTACGAGCCCTAATATGTTGGCATGATTTGGAGTTCTTAATTGTATCTCTATTATTATGTAATTTGAAGTTTAAATAATAAGTAGAGTAATGCATGAACCTCAATTGATATCATGGCACAATAGCCAATAGGCAGGTGATTTTTCAATGGAGCAAGGCCGGGTCTTTGTTTCTTGGAGGTTCCTTATGAATTTTGTTTAGGTGTTAAGTTTGAATTTTTGATCCATTTATCTGCAGTTTACCAGTTATTAGTTCGAAACTGTTTAGAAATTATTTTAGTTTATTTTACTATTGATTCCACAAGCTTACTTACTGCTCGGCGCTACGGTCCTACAAGTACCTAGGCCTCCTCAAGGACTCCATGCCAGAATACTCGTATGTCTAGCCCACAGCCTGAGTATATATTATTACTGGTTCAATATACGCTGCCAGGATCTAAAATTTTTCATGAAAAATCGAATAATTTGACTGTAAAGAAAAGAAAAATCGATATAAGATTATATTTGCTGTCAATTAAAACCAATATCGTAAAGATCCACCGTCAGAACTAAAAGTGTGGTTCAAAATAATGTTAAACATTTATCTAAAAATGTCTATTACCTATACATTTACCTCAGTTATTTTATATTTTGAAACTTATACCTCCTAAATTGAAATAAGAATTCCACACGACCCTGAGAAACAGTTTACTAATAATTGTGAGTTGATGGTTGACTGTAGTGAATAATGAAGAGAATGATAGTGAGGGTGATCGATTATAATAAAAATGGCAAAAATAAATAATAATATTTTCTTCTATAAATTCGACCCGAAGTTCAGGCCTTCATCGATATAATGACAGTTTACTAATAATGGGATCAGGCATTCAGTTTACTAATAATGTTCCTAATTGTAAGTATCGTTTTTAATACATGTTATTATAAGGGAATCTTGGCCTTAATAATTTAAATTACTAAAATAGTAATTTACATGTTTATATTTTGTTCAGAATTCGATTTTAATTTATTTAATGAAAACTGTAACAGCTAAATGACGAGTCGAGTGAATGTTTTATTACAGTTTAATACATATATTTTTTTCTGTTTTGTTTGATTTCTCTTAAATTTTTAAATAATATACTGCACTTTTAAATATTTGTTCCTTATTGTAAAGTTAACACCTAAAATAATATGGTTTAAATCCGATTTTTTCTTATCAGTTGTTTCTTTACCGTGTAATTGTGTGGTTGGATTTCATCAAATAGACACTTAATTCAAAGATTATTATTATTATTATTATGCTGAAGTTCTTGGAATTAGAGAATCTCTTTCAGAGTTTATCCATTATAGTTAGGATTTGCTTCGTCTCCAGATGAAGAGATTTCCTAATAATAGTCCTCTATACAGACAAATTTTTATCAAAATATTAACATCCATCTAATACTACGTCAATGGCCTCGCCTTCTCGTAACCTACAGCTTTGATTGAAATGCAGCCTTTTCTCATTAAATTAACTAATTTTATGAGGTACTAAAAACTCATGAATAACCATTTCCTTTCTATTTGTATCATTAGATGATTTGATTACAAGATCGTGGGAAAAGTGGCCTAAAATAATATTGGGCAATTTGGCCTACATGATTTCTTTATTTTTGCATGTAAGGATTGGTGATGTTGACACCTATCGGCCCAATACTTTTTTACTTGATTTTGTGATAAAATTATCTTACGAGTAAAATGGAAAGAAAATGGGTATTCGTGAGTTTTTAGTACCTCCTTATATACAGTGTGATTCAGGGTTAAGTGGCCAAACTGCATGAATGAACTAAGGAAATTGGAGAACTTTAAAAAATGGAAAAATAAAATCCTACACTACAAATTCTTGCTCATACCTTTTGTCTTCTACGATATAGAAAGGTAACATGTCTCAGAAAAAGATATAAAAGCTAATCCCAAAAAACCGAAAACCGTCATGAAAATTTCCAACTAGGACCACAAAATACATTAAAATGGTCGAAGATTATACAAAACTGCTAGGTATTTGATAGAAACCATTGAATACATATAAAATTCATGTTGATGAAAGATTTTCGTTGTTAATGAATTATTTACGTTATATCAAATAAATAAAACCTATTTATTTGTTCTAATTACTTTATTGATTAAATGTAATCATTTACCAATCTCCAGATTGAAAACGCGCTATTTCCAAGAATTTTCGTAAATAAAAAATATGTAGGTTACGATAAGACGAAGACATTCACGAAGTTTTAGACAGATGTTAATAATTTGATAAAAAGATGTCTGTACCTCAGACTATGGTCTTTCGGGAATTGACGTTATTTGTTTTTCTTAATTACAGGAAAGACTCATTATATTTATGCATTTTACATTTTATGAGATTATATATATAAAATCTTCGATCATTTTTATGTATTTTGTGGTTCTAGTTGAAAATGTTCATGACGGCTTTCGGTTTTTTGGGATTAGCTTTTATACCTTTTTCTGAGACATGTTACTCTTCTATATCGTAGAATTTGTAGTGTAGGATTTTCTTTTTCCATTTTCCAAAGTTCTCCATTTTCGGCAAGGAGGATCTGTCTGCTATTGTTAAGTTTCGCTTAGACTTATTACAATATAGGCAGGGCCATAGGAAGACTCCTTGGTTGAATTAATTTTTAGATTCAGTAGTTGATTGATGTTTATTTTATTTATACTTGTTGAGGATACCTATAATTTTTCTTATATATTAGATCGTCGATTTGTATTTTATGTTTTAGCAGATTGTTTTTTGTTTAGCAAGTCATTCTATCTTTTAATCAATCTGAGATATTTTATAATTTAAGTTAAATTTCATTAACTTTTCCCTTTATCCTTGTTTATTACGTCTAAAAATTCTTGTATCAAATTAGAAACAAAGATACCGGTTGTTTCATCAAATATGCTAAATTCTAATTTTTAGGGTGGTTCATAAATAACTCTATAATATTGCTAAATTGCCATCTTTATATTTAATTATTTTAGGTTTTCGATTATATTAACTTTTTTTTTATTACGCATTGAGTCGTAACGCTAATTCTTCCAATTAAATATGAAAATGAACTGTTGTTATATAAGTCGTAATAATATGATTATCAAAATTAATAATAAAACCTACCTTTTCCATAGTTTGATGCCGTAATATAATCAATATTTTCATGCAATTCAATATTTATTCTTCTCGGAATGTTTAGTTGGATTGTTTTGTGACTTTATGTTTTCCAATTGTACGGTCGATACAAACAATTTTTTTCATTAATCTTTCTGGGTCGATTTAATTTTTAGCTGATCCTGTATCTAGTAGCTATTTTTTATTTTTACAAACAGTTATGTAATGCTCAGAATTATTGTTGTTTAATTGTTATTCGGGACTTCTGGTATTCGAACTCGTTCTAAAAAGTATTATATAGCAATAGAAATTCCTTTAGTTTATGTTCTTGTTATTTAATTTTGTCGTCTCTTGGGTCATATTAATAGTTTATTTTGGAATGATCTCGCGTCCCTCCCGTATCAACATTGGCTGTTTGTTTAATTTCCATACATAATATATAATGATATAATATTGCAAAGTGTATTTATTATTTTTTTGAACTGTCGCCATATGCCCTTTTTGTTGGATTCGTTAATGTATATAGTTCTATAATTATCAATTAAGCTAAAAAACATAATAGAACGTTATTTATAGAACGTTGCTATTGAATAGTTCACGGTTTGCGAGTATCTATGAATGTACTTGAAATATAATTGTGCTAGTCAGTTTGTATACATACCAGTAGGTTACATTTCGGACAAACAGGTTGTTATGTCTACCCTCAAATCTACTTAGCGGTGTGAATTTCATTATTATTTTCTATTTTCAATATCTTTTAAAGTCGTTGATCAATATCTGTCTCATGATATAAGCGCAACATGAGGAAGATGTTTCAGGCCAGCGAGTCTTGGCAGAAACAGATATTGAGTTCTAGCAACCATGGATTATGCTTAAAGTAGGGAAATAGGAAAATAAACGTTAATCAGATAGTATTGAAGAATACTAGATCACTGCCTGAAGACTTCAATGAATCTCTCAAATACCTCAGATGGGGTGAATTCTGCTTAGTAAATGCAGTCGTGGTTTCTTCTAAAATCTTCCATAAAGCGCTCAGTGCTCGTTGTTTGGGCGCCAGTTATAACTTTTTACTCCAAATTACTTTGTTATATCTTAAAAACATTCTAACTAGAACTTAAATTGGACACGGCTGCAGTAGGCAGATGGCAGCAGAGAGCAAAATATCTAATTGGCAAGACTTATATACTCTTTATGAAATGCTAGAAATGATTCATGTTGTGTTCATCCTGTCATATGTGCGATTTGGATAGGTATTACATAATGGCTCATTTTAATAAAACAAGCCGTCTTGTGACGCTATAAATTAGCTTAAATATTTATAAATAACTTGGTTACTTTAATGTGCTATAATACTTAATTATATCGTTAATTAGGCACATCAAATGATCCCAACATTATAATTAAGGCTTTGAATCCAACGACCATAACAAGATGTTCTTTCTTAAATAATGTTCAATTATGATTATTTATTTTAACCTAATAATGATTCTCGAATTATCAACAAAGCAGTTATACACAATCGATTACTGGTTCAACAGTTCCGATTCATCCATTGTGTCCAGCGGTGTCTTCTACATTAATGGACTCTGTTCTTTTCTTTATGTCGCGATTAATTTGTTCTATTTGTCGTCAGAATCTGGGCGGTGAGAGATATTCTTATGCATTGCCATGTGGTCATACTTTCCATGATGGATGCATCCGTACATGGCTGGAAAGGTATTTATAAAGCATAATGTATTGTTACATTTTTTCCAATGTGTTTTTAGAAACCAATCACAATATATATTTTCTATTTCTTGCAATCCTCAATTCTGCTAATGAGGGAGTTGTCAAACTATTTATTAAGATTTTTCATGGATTATTTCGATGAAATCTTATATTTATTCTGCTAAGGCTAGGGGTAGCCATTGATTGCATCATTTTATGAAATCAATGGTTACTTTTTCATTGCGACGTATTTGTTAAGATATCAATGGAAGATCTTATTTGCTCAACCTAATTATTTTAACAGTTTTTATATCTTATTTGAGACAGTTTCTGTCATTATCATGACAAAATAAAATTGAAATACTGAAAGTAAAATAGGCATATTACATTAAAACTTTTGAGAAGATTATTTCTAACTACAAACATTTTCTTGAAATGCATTTATGTATTACTTAATATCTTATCAGACAAACAACATAGTTTAAATAATATCATTATTTCTTTAATTGGGGAAGAAAATTTCAATAGCAGTGTAAATAACTAGTGTTTATTAAAAATATTGCACCACTTTAACATTACTTTAGCCCCGTTTTCGATTACTTTTATTGTACTATATATAACAATATCTCATTTAAAAATTTTTCGAATGAGTTCTGAAGCTTTGTTTATCATTAAACTATGAACGTTTTTGATAAAAGCGATGAATAGTGATTTCTTTTTGACAGTTAAAATTTGTAACAACTCTCCTCAACCGATATTATGCATCTCAAACTTTATCAGGGCGTTTTCTTTATTTCATTTTGTCAATGACGTGGATTTGGGTGTGGTTTGAATTGAGATGAGGCAGGTGCGATTGAGAACTAACGCCATATCTCGCAAATGGTCTTGTGACATCATTCCATTTGTTGATTTTTTTTTTTTTTAATATACATAAATATTTGCACATGTACACCATGGGTACTTCCAATAATTCCATAATTACAAAGGGAGACAAAAATTTAACTCCAATATGGGGTTGTTATGATTTCGGTAAAATATAGCTGTGTTGCGTCTTATGGCGTATGGGGTGTTCTCTCCTGCATGCAACCTTTACATTAGGTTATTCAATTTCGGTATTTCACGGCTAAAATTTCTTCTGCTAAATGTTTATTTTTTACATAGCTGTATCCCTTTTAATTTTATTTTAATTAAAAGTGACAGTTATTATATAATAATAAAATACATGTTTAATTTATTATAATTGCACGTCCATCGGCACCACCCTTTCTTCTGACTTACCTTCATTTGATGATCGTTATTACATATCCTCTCGTTATGTATTATTCCCCTATCTTTAAATATATTTTAAATATTTTATTTCTATACCATTAAGAGATATAGACAAATCCATTATATTAATTATCAAATAATAACGTGTTTAGTTAGTATAATGTATAATGATTTCTAATGCTTAAATAAAGATTATTAAATATTTTCGTTACTCTAAATAAAAAATCAAGAGATGGAAAATTGTAATATATATATATATATATATATAAAGGGAGTGCGGTAGCTCAGTGGTAGGGTACTGAGTTTCCAATGCTATAGGTCCCAGGTTCGAACCCCGGCTCATGGCAAAAAATTTATTTATTTGCTTCATTGGCCGTAGGGCGACCCTGCCTCTATAAATTGGTTACCCTTAATTATATAATTAGTTAAGGGGGAAAATCTGGCGGTTGAGCGTGATCTCGGTCAAATCACCTCCTTGCACAACTGATGACCTAGAAACGGAGCTTTCTCTAAATAGTATTGAACCCAAGACCCTTCATAGGTTGTAGTGGTACAGGTTTTTTATATATATATATATATATATATATATATATATATATATAAATGAAATAAAAAATTATTATTTCAATTTTAGTCGACTTTTAGGACAATAAAAATCATTACCAGAAAAAAAAAATTTTTTTACACGTGATTAAAATTCTTTGACAACCATTACAACTGTTAATCATTTTTATTATTTAACGGTTCGACAGGCGCCTGAAGCTGCCCATGGCCCTCTCAACTTCCCTTTCCCAATCATAATGGTCAGCAGCATGTCTGCTGGATACTCCCACCATCATCAAGTCCTCAGCCACAGAATCCTTCCATCTTCCCTTCGATCTTCCACATTGTCTGACACCATCCGGGATTCCATAATATATTTTCCTCACGGCTCTACCATCATCCATTCTGATAATGTGCCCCAACCATTTTAAGCGTTGAATTCGCCCGAAATGAGAAACTCGAAGATCGTCTAATAAGTCGTAGATCTCTTTGTTCTTCCTTAAACGCCATGTACCATTACCTCTAACTGGCCCCATGATGCTCCTCAACACTTTTCTTTCATAACTGTCAATCTTTTCAGCCAGGCTTTTGCGTGGGGTCCTGGTTGCACTGGCATAGGTCAGTCGGATGATTGTTTTGTATATAATCATTTTGGTACCCCGACTTAGTAGCTTAAAAATATAGTAGCTTAAATATGCTTTGGTAGCCCCCATTACCCGATTTTGAATTTCTTCTTCTTCGTCAACCTGATCATTAACGATGGGGCCGAGGTACTTAAAACTGGATACGCATTGAAAGGCATATTCAAAATTATTTGACAACCATTACAACTGTTGATCATATTAGTATTGTTATTATTTCCATGAGCTAACTAGAAGTAGTGTTGCCCAAAATCGGTCTTGGTCTTACATTTTGCAAGACCTAGACCAGGACTTGTAAAAAAAATCGATTTTTTAAATAAAAATTAAGGCAAAATATTCACTAATATCTATGACAATCTTCGTTACTATATGTTAATAATTGGTATAACCAATATACTTTTGCATTTAACTCTTTTAATTTTTCATTCGGGCTTATTTAGGTTTCTCCAATCTAAAAAAGTACAGTAATAAGCTAATAAGTAACTGCGGGAATGTTGCGAGACTTTGGCGGAAGACCAAGACCATGACCAAGACTGAGTTTTCAAGACCAAGACTCGTCTCGGTCTCGCATTTGGGCAACAATAACTAGAAGATAATTTTATGGGGCAAGTGTTTTGAGGAAGCAGTATTTGATGAGGTTTTGATTTGCTGGAAAATTTTGATTTCATTTGAAATGAAAAGTGCACCCCAGGGAACAATGGGAAACAAACAACATATCACAGGTGCTGTAATTGAATGGGATTCCGTTCCGTTCCGATCTGCACTCGGAATTGCTAATGCCTAGTCAACAAGCCCCTATTTATGAAGTTTTATTTTAGGTATGATTGTTGTGATCTTGATGTAGGCAGAGATCCACCGCATAATAAAGTCATAGATTTCAGCAGTGACCGGAATAAGTGGTGGTCACATGGAGCTAGGTCTGGTGAATAGGGAGGTTGGGGAAAAATGTCCCATCAAAGGCTCACTAATTTATTGCGAATGACCAATGAGGTGTGGGGTCTAGCGTTGTCTTGGTGTAACACAACACACTTCCGATCATTCATAACTCTTCAGGGCGTTCTCCAAATTTGATATTGCTATATCCGTTGGAAAGCTGAATTATTTCTCCTCAAAGCCGTATGAATGGTTTTTTGATTTAATGCCTACATAAGGAATAAATAAACAAAAACTTATAGGTTTTTATTTTTTATCTCCATTTGTAGTTTGTGTATGAAGGTCCTGTTGATATTACTTTGTGTAGTTTATGTGGCCCTAAATTCCTGCTAAATTTCTTGGAGATAGCTAAACTCGTATTGAAGTTATAACATTTTTTATGATTTGCGAAAAAATCATGTGAGGGACAGAAGCTTTAATCCTGGAAACATAGCCGAGCTTGTGTAAATAGTTTTCTACGCTTGTGTGCGACACATTTAGGGCCATAGCAATCTCTCGTACTGATTAGGTGGGATTTTGATTAACAATAGCCTTAACATTGCTCGTTTCAACCTTATTTAAATATTAAAAAATTATAATTATTACATTTTAAAAAATGTATGTTATTAGTTGGGTTTTCACTTTGGTTAAAAAGTTCCCTTTTTACGGACATTCCTATGTCAGGAGGGAGGAAAAGGAATACAATTTTAACAATGAAAGACAATTATAAGCACAGTTTAATCTATTTTTTTAATAATACAAGTAAAACATGCATAAAACGAGTAGGCACATCTACTATAACGTATTATCTTGAATATATTTGGGCGGTAGTGATTCCCTTCCATTTTGAGGAGGAAAAGGGAGAATGAGACTGAACAAGTGAAAATTTTAAAAAATATGGCGGAAACGCTGGTTATTAGGTATGGTCAACTTCATTTATTTATTTTTTTGTTTGTTGTTCCATGAATGAATTCTAATTTATTATATTAACAAACGAAAGTTGATGTTAATTCAAAATGTATGATATAACATTTTGATTTATTATTTTATGTTAAATTTAATTTTAATATATGCCATTCACCGTTTAAATTTTTTTAAACTTTTACTAATCAAGAAATCAAATTATTTATTATTTGATATTTAAGGTATTTAAAGCGAAAATAATCGAAGCTGATGTTCATATCCAAATGTCTTATAATCTTGTCTTGGGTTGATTTAGTTGTAAATTTAATCACAAGGAAGATAATTTATCTGATGGTCTGTTAATGTAAATTATAATTAGTTTAATTTTTTTTTCAAAGATTAATCTATGAATTCTAGATTTGTAATATTTATTATTTTTAAAAATTGTATTTTCCTATTCAAGTGTAGGATTTATTCATACTTTTCTAAAGGGGTTTTTGTCTACTAATATACCATTTACTTATTGGAAATATTTATTTTTCGTTTACTGTATTTTCTTTCTCCATTAATGAAGTCAATATATTGTTCATTGGGAAAAATAGCTATAATTCACTTATGAATTTAAATAACATCCTGTATTTATATAATTAAATTTTATTAAATGAACTTTAGCATTATTCAAAATTAAACAGTATTTTTTATATTAAAGTTAAAATACAGTTGACTTTATTATTTATTTTACGCCAAGAAAAACAATCGATGAAATTAAATAATAAAAAAGTAATCAAAAATTATAAATTTTAATGGCTATTATAGCTTTTCACGGTTTAGCCATGGAAAACATAGCTATACTCGGCGGATATTGATGTCCTCAAATGTCCCACACCTGGTGGGACATGCTGTAGCGCTAATGTTCGTCATTGTGCCATGTGATAAACTACATGTCCTGAACGTTTAGGGCATCGTGTGACATGAAAGGCATTGTTTGACCGGGGCTATGCAAGAACATTTGTCACTTCATATTCGCCACTCGCCATTCCCAACACGGCCACACGATGCCATAAGGGCCCTGCACACAGTGTAACCAAGTAGTGGGGATAATGGACAAAAATCGTTAACCGGTAGTTATTTTCAAATTAAACACTATTATTAATTAATTCAACTCAAAACAAGGTAACAACAGTATAATACTGTATACTATACAGCTATAATATTAATTGTAATATTTATAGAAATAATATAGGAGGTAATAACATTAGTAATAACAATATTATAAAATGTAATATAACTGTAACATATAGAATAATAATATTTTATCAGTTTCTATAAAATTATTAAATAATATCTTTATTCAGAGTCTGAATCGTTTGTGGATTCGTCAGAATGTAAACCTATATCGAAACCAATGTCTATTTGATTATTAATTTCATCCTCTATTATATATTCATTAATGTCTGGACTGATTTTGCTTTGCTTTTTCACATTTTTTCTCCATAAAGCACAAGCTCTGTGTCAGATGTCAGATGAAGCATTGTCATAATATCTTTATTTCCGTTGATTCCCGATTTTTTTCGGAAATTATTTTCGCGGATACGCCGAATATAATTGTGCCTCCACTCCAATACTTCTTCTGACATTTGACCTATCGGAATAATGAATGATGAAATCACGTCTGGACCATGAATCAACAATTTACGCAATGAAACAGGCATATAATACCAGTCATAATTTTTCAAATTTATATCTTTTGTTTTGTCTATTAATATATTTAATTTATTTGTTTCCCACTAGCTATAACCCTAAGTATTATTGATAAATGTGAAATCAAGTCAACATCAATTCCAGTAATACATGCGCTCAAAGTAGCGTTTTAAAAAAAACAGCTTTTGGTTTATCCACTATGATACTTAATTTTTCTTTAAACTCTTTTTGGATAAAACCTTTTCTTTCTGTGAACAACTTTTTACATTCTTCTCCTCTAACTTGCCATTTCTTAAAGTCTTAACGATAGGATATATGTAACATTCAAATGGTCGTATCCACCAGCAATGTAATGATGGTAGACCGAAATTATAAAACGTTTCATTGGACTGAAATGTTTTTTGTACATTCATGAATTTAGGAGAACATCCGCAAATATAACACTTTTGAGTGGAATTAGTATCACTAATTACATTACATATAATCCCATCCACCATAGTAAAAAGCATTTCATAAGTAATATTGATAGTATGGTCGCCAATATAAATATTATTAGCAAGTCACCAATTAATTTATCCATATTGGCCTTTTCTTGTGAAATCGATGTAGGTGACTCTTTTGAAAAAATAAATTTTATAGGGCGACAATAGTATACAGATAATGGACCTGGATTTTTCCACTTAATGTTAGCTGTGCCGCCAACAATTTGCAAAGGAACAAGAGCAATGAAAAAAAGATATTCATCTGAATCTTGAGCAGTCCGCAATTTCTGTTTATACGTCCCATGTCCAGAGCTTACATCGAATTCCCATTTACATATTAGTTTTAGAGAATCATACGAACCTTTGCCAAACGACCTCATAATGTATTCTGCCGTTTGATTAAGTAATTTCTGCAAATCTATTGCAACATGATTATCAGACACATCTATATTGCCGGGTATTCGTTGATTTCCAAATTTTTTAAAATTATAATTACTAGGGAAAGTATTTGGATGAATGCTGTTTACAGTTGAATGCAAAATATTATATTTCCTAAAACTAAGACCTAAATCTAAGTATAAAGCTAACGCTTGAATAGGAGGTAAATATGGTTGATTTCTTGAGGTGCTGGGTCCTGATGATAAATTAGCAGCGAAAGATAGCTCCTCAGAACTCCGGTTTTGTATAAGATCAGCAACCCTTTTTCGATTTCTCACACAACGCTGCAAATTCTCTCTTAGGTCTGCCTCTAAGTAAGCCGGAAGGACCATCAGGACGTGGATTGATCTTTTCTCGATAATAATTGATAACAATTTCTTCTAAATTGATATCTTGTTCCAACCAGTCTTTATATAAAGTTAAGAACATTTTTTCTGAGCAGTGGACATGCTCCCCCTTTTTTTGACATATTAAATGAGAGTAAACTCGCAGTATTTCTAATACTGCTCAATATTTCTTTATGAGAATCGTCCAGATCAAATTGACCCAATATTTGCTCACAGATTGGTTCCGTTTTATTGGATTTATCTTCATTTTTCCAAATTTGGAAGATAAAAAAAATTGTACTATGTGATGGATCTGAAAATAAAAAATAAAAATCGTTGGAATCGGCAAATTAAATTGCCCTCAGTACATTATACTTGATGTAAACTTTATTCTATAAAAATTTGAGAAGATGTTTTTGGAAGTTTTTTTGCTATGGTCCATCAAAATTGTGAACTTAAAAAAATGTCAAAGATCGACGAAGAATAATACAGGATGAACAATAAGAGAGTACTTTTCTATAATCAATTATATCAAATAAAAAAGGTATAGTTTTGACGTTATTTTCTTCGGATCACTTAATAAAAACACTGTTCTATCTTCAACGAGACAGGTTTAAACTGATTGTGGATATAGAACAGGTTTTGAAGACTTTGCCTTATTTACAATACTGCTGTGTTTGTTGATCAAATTAAAAATAATATTTATTGGTTTTATAAAATTCTAATTCCTTGAATAGTTTCTCAACGTAACTAGAGGATTAAAAATTAAATATAAAAAAAATAAAAATTCAGGTTTTTCTCCATTGAACGTTACACTGTGCTGCAGCGCGAACGTTCATAACACTTAGGACATCGTATGACCCCAGATGAAGTAAGACATAGACCTGGGATGTTACAGCACCTTTTCGCCAAATTCAACAGATTGGTACTTCATAAATCAAATTTACACATTTTTACAATATTCTTGAAAACATCACCAACGATTTTTATTAAACTCGTTATATCAATGTAAAATCAAGTTTTATTTAACATTATGCACTAATTATTTCCATATAAATAATCTGACAGCGCTTAAATGTCAACTTTCCAAAATTTCTTCCTCTAAAATACCTTGCTGTTGTTGTTGTTCAGGCCTTTGAGGCGTTGAACCCCGAGGGCATCATCGCCTGTCTGATCATTGTTCCAATCACTTCAATTCTAAATTATTTTTTTGAAAGAAAAAATATTTATAAATAAAAATAAATACATAAAAAACAACTTAAAATTAAATTTTGTTAAACAAATCATTAACTTTAAGAAAGTGTATTACCGATCTTACTTTAACTTCATCATTATTCATTAATCGATACATAATAGAGACAATCTTAAAAAATGTGGCTGACTGTGAGAGTATTGTAGCAGTGTTGATATTTGGTGTAAGTTGTTTACTTATCAGGTAAGAATGTGTTACGTTTGTATATCCGACCGTTAGACGAGTTAAGGGATGCTGCTCTCGATGAATAGGATGGTTGGAGGTGGACCATCATTTTACTCATTTTTATATTTACTTTAATTTGCACGGAGGCCTCTCCTTCCACATAAATTGCCAGCCAACAACTATTTCCTTTTTGAGATGAAAGCTTGTGTCACGTGGAGTTAAAATAGCAGCTTCCCGGCCTGGAAGGGTGAGTGCTTGTTTGGCTGCCGCATCCGCAAGCTCATTTCCAGCCGTCCCTATTTGGTCCGGCACCAAGATACAATCTGCTGACTTTCTCAAATTTTTGAACATGTTTAAATACCCATGGATTTTTAAAATAGTCGGATGTCTCGGATATATATTATTGATACCTTTTAAAAAAACTTAAAGAATATGTTATTATTATTATGATTGTTTTGGAGGTTATCGACATAGGAAATGGAAAGCTGAGGCTTTGCGTTAAGTTCAGCTGTATGTGTACTGCATAATTTATATGTTTTATTTTGTGACTGGAATTGTGGGTAATAATTGGAGATGCTGTCGATACGTCGGCATAGATTAAAAATGGTTCCGGAATTTCGTGAAGAAGACAAGAGAATTTGGTTTTGTATTCAGAAGGTGAGGTTTCGTTTTTCGATAATTGTGTTGTTTTTTATTTGTTTATCCCTAAAGGATCGTAATTTTTTTGTTTTTCAAAAAGTAATTCTCTAAGTAGCAGAGTTAATTCAAGACAAAGAGAGAGTTGAATTTGATTTCTTTTCAAAAACTTTTAAAAATTTTAGCTTGAAAATACATCTATTTTTCGAGTGTTCAGTTTGAGGGTGTAATCTAGAAATATAATTAATGGCCAGTTTTTCTTCTAATTAAATTAAGGGGATTCTGCTGCTTCAGAACACAAACTGAGAACCGGCCTCCATATCCAAATACCAGCGTGATGTACTGCATCAAGTTTATTAAGGATTCTGGCCTTGCTTAAGACTGCCTTGTCCAGTCCACCTGATCTCTTGGATGGCCGCTATGTCTATTGGATATGTGTTTAAGATGTTTAGGAGCATTTGTGTAGCTCCGGGTCTATGTAGAGTTAAAATGTTCCATGAAGCCAAATCTTAGTCCAATTGACGAGTGTTGTGTCGTTTCCTGTTTATCGGTCCGGCTAATCTTTTTGGAGCATTCATAATATAAGTAATTTAAGGGGAATGGGTTATAGTCCCACTGCGCCCGGGTCAGGTGGAGGGACTGCCTCCTCAGAGCGTCCTGACGTGCTCCCCCATCCGGGGCGGCTTCCTAGGGAAGGTGATCCTAGGGGGTGTTCTGTTAGTGGCCTTGTGTCAGTGTGAGTGAATTGTGTACTGTCCTGTGTGTTTTGCGCAGTGTACTGTACTCGGGAGGTTGGAGGAGCGTCAGTCGAATCTTTGGAAAACAGAACAACACCGATCATACCAGTATAAATTCAAGGGCCAGATTGTTGTTTTTTTATTGTTTGGGCCAATTATGTTTTAATGTTTTATTATTCTCTGACTATCCAGCTTTAATAAGAGACCAACTATGGCGAAATTAAGCCAAATCCTGATTCTCAGTGACCGAACAAACTAACTATAGTCAAAGTCGTCAGTCCACCATGTTTGGATGCCATTTTGGGGCAGTGCGTTCAATTTCTTTGTGAGAACATTGGCTTTTTTTAAATAAATAGTTACAAGGAATACAACAATGTGCAATTTATAGGGATGTGGGACGGGAGGATGCACTGTAGGGGGGAGGGGGGTCCGGCCCTCCGTGTATCAATTTTAATTTTGTTTTCTTATTTTCTTTTGGTCCATTATTTCTTATTGAGTTCATGTTCAGGTGTATGTTTAATGTTTAATGTTAAGTGTTTAATTTAACTACATGTTTAATATTTCATTAATTCAAAAAAGTAGTTAAAAACATAATGTGTTATAGTAATCGATTACTACTGCAACCTTCTTCCAAGCAGTGTTGCCGTTTGTACGAGGATCCTCGTATTTGTACGAGGTTATGACGTAATGTACGAGGCACGAGGATAGACCGGCCTCGTACCTCGTACATAACTTTTGCTGACAAATGCAATGCAAGGTTATATTTTTATGAATGAAATTTAGAATTGTTTTACAATTATTTTTACTGTATTGTTATTTATATTGATATGAAATACTGAACTTCTGTTGCTTTATAGACAAATAAATTGCAATTATATCTTCTTTAATTAAAGTATAATTATTATTTGCTTTATAAAACCATGGTTGTATATATATTTTTTATTTAATTTTCTATAAAATAAAATTTTAGTTTTTTTCTGCGAAAAAAATAAAATATAAGAAACTATATCCATTATTTCCTTCACATAACTTTTTTTGTAAATATACATTTTTTAAATTATGTTCTTCCAAAAATAGTCGATTTGAACAAGTATTTTCAATCAAACAAAGTTTTGATTACTCGAATTGATGACAAAATAAAAGAAACATACACTGATTTATTATTATCGTTTATGGACAGAAAATACCCTTACTTCAGCCCTCAGCTATTATTGAAAAAGATGAGAGTATAGACCATTTTTAGGCTGAATTATTCAACACAAAAAACCCTCTTGGGGAAAAAAAATTTACTCGGCTTCCTCAATTAGTTATGAACATTTTGTCATTGCCTCATTCAAATGCTGAATGTGAACGTGTTTTTAACAAAATAAATTTAATTAAAACGAAACAAAGAAATAGATTGAAAACAGCTACTGTGGGAGGTTTGGTTCAGGCATCAGAGTACATCAAAAGCGATGGAGGCTGCTTCAACTTTGCACCAACTAGTGAAATGCGTGCTCTTATGGCTAATGCTAATTTCCAAATATCACAAGAACGGGATTTCGCAGGAACACTTGGTGTAGTACAGACTCAAGGAACCGATTAACACATATTTTATGAGGACAAAACTATTTGCGGTTGAAGAAGAAAAGATTTGTGTTATATTGTTTTCAAATTATTTGTTTTTCCTTAAATTACTTTATTCAAATTTTATGTTGTTTCGAATTTTGATTAAGTCATTATTTGTTTTTTCCTTCGAATTTTAATAATGTAAATACGTCGATTACTTAAAAAGTTTATAGTGGCTTATTCAAAGTTTATAGAATGTTCAATATTTTCGAAAATTATTTGAATATATATATATATATATATATATATATATATATATATATATATATACAGTTATTTTAAACACGTTGATGGATCGATAACTTACCAAGAACAAAACTTTTCAAGTTAGGTATTTATAAACTTTTACTTTTATTCAATTAATCTATTATTTTTAAACCATAATTAGCTTATGTTCTTCAAATAAAAGTTTATTACAATCATATCTAGCTTGATTAAACTGTTATTAAGGTATTCCTTTATAAAACAACGATTGTTACATAATTCATTTAAATAGTTCTAACTAAGCAAAAGAAAAAAGAGTATAGTAATAAAAAATTAATATTTATTAATTTCAATTATATGTTACCCAGTTTCGAATTTCTATGGTCATGAATTTCTATGTGTTTTCCTTTATTTTTAGTAATTATAGGAATATTGTATTCTTTAAGAAGTTTGTTTTACTATTTTAATTTTTATATAAAGTTTCCAGTAGTTTCTAAAAATATATAAACTTTTTTATATTTTTTTATTAAGCTAATTTTACTTCTATGTAAAAAGGCTTTAAAATATATGAATAGAGGTTTTTTTTTTTAAGTATATTTATTGAAAAATATTACAATCTGTCTCAAGGACATTTATAATAGTGTTCATAGATCACATTCACACTCTATGTACAGTAAATAAAATAAATTATACAGAAAAATAATATATATACAATAAATAAGAATAAAATAACATAAAAATAAATGAATAAAAAGAACACATACATACCTATATACAATATTAACAATCTGGTGAGAGAACTCCAAACCAGACCTGTCCGTCCAAGTGTGGAGGGAAAAGCATGGCTCTAGGACATCCCTGCACTTCTTTCACAACCGCGTCACTGGGCCTAAAACCAGTGGAGATTGAGCAAGAGTGCTTAAGCCACATACACTCATGTCGTGAGTGGAGAATCTGGCCATTGACAGAACTCCAATATTTACAAACTATAAAAGGTCGCGGGGCCACTGCTATTTTAAACCCCTTGGAGGATTATATGGATGGGTGATGCTGGATAGAGATCTTGCAAAGGGATTTGGATGATGGGTAAGGTTCTAGTGGAATTTGGAGAATTTTGATGGGATAAGGTCTAGGACAAATGGGATATTAATGTCATGGTGTAGGGTTTTATTGGTTACATAGAAAGGAACATCGACTATTGTTCGAAGGACTTTGGATAGGAAGGATTGGATGCGTTTGATGTTAGAAAATTTTGCTGTTCCCCACAGTTCAAGTCCGTAAGTCCAGATAGGCTTCAGTATTGTCTTGTAGATCAGTAACTTGTTTTCAATGGAAAGTTTAGATTTTCTGTTTAGTAGCCGGTATAGTTGGCCATATCGTCGGTTTAGTTCCTGTCTTTTAAGTCTAGTATGAGGGTTCCACGTTAGATGAAGAGCTGGAATAAAAAAAGCTGTGATCTAATTTTACTATAAAAAAACAAAACAATAACACAGGGCTTACAATTGTACGATTTATGAATGAGCAAGCGTAGGAGGATATACAAGGCTAAAGTACGACGATTCGTCACAGAGCGCGCGGCAACACTGCTTCCAAGTGTTAGTTGTTTCCACCGCCATTAAAGAAGCTACTGTGGACTTAGTTTGTTCAAAATGAGTTCTTATATCTGTTCAATATGCAGAGACACTTTAGGCAGTCCAGCATCAAGCGTTCCAAACGATCCTGTCACCTTACTTTGTGGCCATGTTTTTGATGAAGATTGTATTATTACTTGGCTGGAGAGGTATTTATACATAATGAGTGATGATGGTTCTGTTTAAAATTAATTGAAGTATTCTGCCGAATAACGGTCTATGTTAAATTTTTGGAAAATAGGGTTTTGACTGAATAACTTTCTATTTAACTTCCATTACTTCTTAATGTGGAATCCTTATATTGTCATCGCCATAGTAGATTTACTGAATAATGGTCAGTTACTTTCAAAGAAAACAAATATATAATTAGTGGCCAACTATTAATTTTTTCCTGCAAATTTAAAAACATTTTATAGACTGTTATGTGATTAAACCCACCAATGTTTATCTTGTTTATGTGTTTAGTTAAATAAATCCTTAAATTTATGATTTAACTTTGAATATCATCTGTTCTGAATTACTCTTAACTCTTAAATTTAGTTCTGTATGCTCAAATTAAATATATCTTACCCACAATAATGGTATGTTTTGGTTATTTTTGAGATAATAGTTCACAGGGGTTACTTCTAGTTGACAAGAGGTTCACTAGTATCACATTGATTACTTTGTAATTAGATTCTGAAGGTACCAGAATGTGTTTCAAACATATATATAGGAATCCATTGAAATTTGTTAATCATTTGAGCAACTCTTATTGTATGGGTTTAACCCCCTAACATGCCATTTCTGGCATACAGAGGATAGAGGAAGGAGATAGGAGTTTGGGTGTGACCGAGATTTTCAGTCACAGCTCCGGGAAAATCACTGACAAATCACAGTGATAAGTATACAACGGCTCCTTAGCAACAATGTCACTGTGAAATCACAGTTTACTTATATAAACTTATATTAAAATAAAAAATCTGGTGCGCGCATCACACAACTTTCACTTACCACCCTCTTCTTAGCAGAAATAAGTATTTTCAGACAAAGGGGAAGTGAAAGTAAAAATTATAGATGCTATATTTATTTAAATTTCATTGAGGGTATTTGTATTTGTTTAATTATCCTTACATATACAAATTTTAATTTTATATCGGTGTAATCTATACAATTAAATATTAAATAATAGCATTTATGAAAACCACCTATGTATATGCACATAATATTGTTGGAGTCTGTATGGTATTAAGCTCATGTTATGCATGAAAACCTGTTATAATCTTTTGGGTGACCTCAGGCACACTCGTATTCTTTTGGATCCTCCATTTCAACTAATATATGTTACGATCTCTTATATCTCCTTTAGTTACTTATCAAATTAGAGAGAAGTTATTGAAAGTAATGCTGTCCTACTAGTTAGGGTTGCTTTATACACAGCATACTGATCAATCCCCATGGACATAGCTCTTACATTATATTATTCCATTATTTTATAAACATATTATTTTTTTTTTCTCCCTTTTCATGACACTGGTCATATACAATATTAATAATTTTTTTTTCTGATAGTATTACAGACCATGTAGATCTTGTATAGCCTTAACAAGCCTACTCCATCTCTCCCTGTCTTGGGCTATTTCTTTCCATTTATCTGCCTGTAGCTCTGTTGCATCTTTGTTAATTCTATATATCCATCTGATTTTGCCTTCCACGTGGTCTTTTGCCTTCTATTGAGGCTTCCAGATGGATTGCTAAGAGCTACATGCCCCGTCCATCTTAACCTCCGTGCCTTCATATCATAGGATATGATATGATTGATATTGATTGGCCAATTTCTGTAAGCAGTTCTTTATTGGTCTTTCTTTTCCATGTGCAGGTACTCTGATCCCAGATCGCTCCGGTTATGGTGCGGAGAATTTGTCTCTCAAATCTAAACTGGCTCAAACTCAAATCTCAAGTCTAGAACTGGCTTTATCATAGCATTCTACACCCTTAGTTCAAGATTTTTCGGGATTTCAGCACCTTTGAGAGGGAGAAGGAAGCTCTGTTGGTGCTAGTTATAGGCTGGTCTATTTGTGTCTGTTGGTCATTCATTGAGGTTATTGTGGAGCCAGGGTATTTAAATTTTTCCACTCCCAGAATGATTTTCCTTCTACGTAGATCCTGTAATTGGGATTATTATCATTTATTTTGTTTTGTCTTCAGTTACTTGTAGACCGATCTGCTCTGCCTCTCTTATCAAAGATGTAGCGAGTTTCTCATCTTGATTACTTCCAAGGACAGCTATATCATCTGCGTGTCTGAGGATTTTATGATTCACTCCAACGTGGACACCTCCATTTTCTTGTGATGTTGTTCTTATTAACTTCTCCAGGGCTAAGTTGAACATCAATTCTAGTCCATCGCCCTCCTGTAAGCCCGTTCGAACTTTCAAGGCTTCAGATACTTCTCCTTGTATTAGGATTCTAATTTTGGGGTCATTTGTACACGCCTTTGTCAATCTCACCAACTTACCGGAAACTCTCAGTTCAGTCATGATTTCCCAAAGACAGCTCATGTCCACTGAATCATAGGCTGCTCTGAAATCAACTAATAGAGCGTGGACATCCTGAGCTACTTTTCATTGTTTTTTGAGTACTTGTTTTAGGATGATGATCTAGTCTATCGTGTTCCTCCCTTTTCTGAATCCAGATTGGTGGTCTCCTGTTATATTCTCGTAGTACGGATATATCCGGTTTAGTAGGATATTGGTCATTATCTTGTAGGCAACCGGAAGGAGTGCTATGCCTCTGTAATTACTACACTTAAACATGGAGCCTTTCTTTAGGATAGAACAGATTAGACCCATATTCCAAGCCTCAGGTATCCTTTCCTCTTTCCATATTTTCTGGATTAGTTGTAGTAGCTTGACTCTTAAGTCGTCTCCTCCATCTTTAAACAGTTCTGATGGTAGGTTATCTATCCCTGGAGCCTTAATTGAGAGACTTATTGACAAAAAATGTTTTATTTGTATAATATTTATCTTACAATATGTACGAAAGGGAATAGCCGACAGACCTCTCCTCCCCTCCTGCTATGTAATAAACTAGCATATTCTCTTTAACTTATTTATTTATTGTTTTTCAGGTCTATGTTATGCCCACCCCAATAACAGGATCTCCGTAGAAGGAAAATCATTCCCGAGAGTAGAAAAATTCAAATACCTCGGTTCCTTAATGACCTCAATGAATGACCAACCGTCGAAAATAGACCAGTGTATGACTAGCGCAAACACTTTCCTTTCCCTTTCAAAGTTATTAAAATCCCAAAAAGTCCCAAGAAATCTCAAATTAAGGGTGTACAATCCTTCCTCTTCCAAGCCATTCACCCGTTCCCGGTCTTCAGATTTATATATAATGGCACACCGATCTGCTGCTTTTGATAAATCTTTTATTATCCAATCCTCATCCCTATGGAACTCTATCAGTCCTGACATCCATCATTCCAATACTATCCGTACTTTTAAATCATGCCTATTCAATCACTTCCTTTCCGTCCAGTCCATATAAAATTGTAAATAGAAATTTCTGTAAATATGTTATGTATATATATTATTAGTTTATTTTCATTTTATTGTTCTTTCATTTATTTATTTTTCTTCTTAATTGATTTAAGTTAAAAGATATCTTTTATTTTTAATACATTCGTATATATCTGTAAATACATTTATATATATCTGAGGCTCAAAAGCCCACATTTCTGACCTTGTTAATTATTCTAAAGGGATTCGTCCCAGAATAAATAAAAAAATGTTATTATTACAATTCTATCATAAAGCGTGTTCTAATATATTGCTGCGAGACCTGAACCCTCATCAGCACCCTAGGAGAAAGTATTGACAAATTTGAGAGAAAAATCCTTCACACGATAACCGATAGCGAACTGGGATTAGAGTACTTTCTCATGGAGAAGAAAGACCAATAAAGAGCTGCTTACAGAAACAGGTCAATCAATATCATATGATATGAAAGCACTGAGTTTAATATGGGTATGACATGTAGCTCATAGGAATCCATCTGGAAGCATATACGTAACAATGAATGCCTTAGTAAAAGGCAAAAGACCTCATGGAAGGGCAAAAAGCAGATGGATAAATAGAATCAACAAGATGCGATAGAGCTTCATGTAGATAACTGGAAAGAAATAATTCAAAGCCATCGTGTGGTTGGAGTCACAGGCGCATCTATGGCCCTCCTCCCCTTCCCCAAATGTTAAAACATAACCATATCTTATGAAATAAATATTAAAAACATCTGCAAAAGTATTATTGTTCATGTAATTACATTCAATAGAACTTCAAGAATCAATCAAACTGAAGCCTCCCCAAATTCAATCCTGGATCTGCTGGTGGGTGTGGTGACCGGTATGCCACGGATTGAGGACAAACATTAAACCCAATCAACAAGGAACCCGATTTTAATGAAAACTTACTGAGAAAGTATATGTATTGAGAACGTTTTTAAACAAATATATGCAAATAAAAAGTCTTTTTAATCTATTATGAATTAATAATGTCACATACTTATATAATACTGATGACATAAATATTTCTTGTATTTATAATAATAAAGTGTTAGCTACTGAGTGTATTTTTGGGAAAACAGTAAGTTCATGTCTATTTGGTGGAAACCAGACAGAACAGTAGTATATATTCACGGTCACATAAATAGCATCACCCAGTAAAAGTTTTAATAAATTTTATTTACCAGATTGCTATCTGCAAGATCTCCGGATATTTCTTTGCCAGTTTTGAAACGATATTCAAAAAACTATCGCACCATTAAGCAATCTAATTGTTAATTAGAGTATTGATTCAGTTAGTACCCTGATTCAATGTTTTTTTTTTCACTCCATGGTGTCTTTTTTTTTTTTCGAAACTGACTACCATTAGTTGGTGGTACCATATTCTCGTTACTGTTTCCTGAGTAAATCCCTTTACTTCATGTAACATCACAGTTAAATAATGTTTGACGAGGACTGTTGATACAGGTCATAATTACAGCTTTAATCCTGACATTAGTTAAAACTGAACTGAGAAACATTGTTAAAGTTTTCTTGTTACCTTAATAAGTAAAGGTAAACAAAAATATTAATGGAATTAGCGTTATCAACATAAGTATCAAAAGAAATAGATGATGCAATTTCTATGACCGCGACTGTACATCCTCCCTTCGCCAAAAATTCACCCTATAAGTTTGTTTATACGTTAACACCCAACAACCCTTCTCAGTTCCTTGAATCCTGTGAAGTGTGCGATATAAGAGGTCACCTTTAGAAAAGAAAACCAGTGAATTATATTTATTTAATTAATTACGTGAGTAGTGAATCAGTAAATATGAATTATTGAGACCTCACAGAAGTGAAATATCTGTTAACAAAGTTCAATTAAGGTGGATTTGTTTAAAGCTATAAGAGATTTGATCTTACTTTAATGTAATTATATTCCTATTACTTTCATGAATATTGTTACAAGGAAATATACACAGATTTCAACAGAAAAATTTTTTTTTCAAAATCTTTATTAGAAACTAAAATGTATATCTATATAGCGTAAAACAAAAACGAAATTACTCAAAATGTCTCCCTTTTGCCTTGACGCAGGCATTTAATCTCCGTGGCCAGTCTTTAATAGCAGCACACGGCACTTCCTGAGGAAAGCGCTCAACTGCTCGGACCAGATATTGTTTGAAGCTTTCCAAGTTAGGGTGAGCTCCGTGGCATGCCGTCCTCTCCAGTTCGGACTAAAGCCGATAATCTAGTATGTTGAGATCAGGGCCAATCCGAGGCAGAGATGAACTCTGGAATATTCTTTTGCAGCCACTGCTTAGTTGACCTGGCCTTGTGAGCTGGAACGGAATTCTGCTGGAAAACTCAATAACTTCCAGCAAACAGGGTATCATTTAGAGGCTTAACAGATCCCAAAATATCGTCCAGATAGTTTTTAGCGACAGTTTTAACTCCTTTTTCACAAAAATGGAGCTTTGCAGTGCCATAATAAAAAACTCCCCACCCACCAAACCGTTGTCGATGTATATGTGCAGAGAGTATGCATTTACCAGGAGGCCGCGACAGAGCGTGTTCAGTATAGAGAGTAAAATGACTAAGGGGATGAAGGAAGATGAGTATAAGGATGAGCTCGAGAGTAAGGCGGTTCAGCAACCGGTCACTCTTGGTCTACTGTGTAAGGGATCAACCTTAACACTCCGGAGGAATGATAACCAAAAACGGAGGGATCAATCTCCAGACTTTGTGGGAGAATGAAATACTAACAGAGGGATCAATCTCCTGACTTAGTATATAGGAATACAAGCGGACGGATCAGCATCCAGACTTGCATGAAGTAAGAGAAGAGTACCCTCTACATACATACATATATGGCGCTACACCGCACCGAGACTAGGTCTCCTCCCAAAACTTTCGCCAGTCGATACGATCAACTGCATCAGCTCTCCAGTTTCGGACTCCCAGTAGAGTCCGTGCGTCCGATGTCACTGAATCCTCCCATCTTACATTTGGTCTACCTACCTTTCTTTGTCCATGCATCTTTCCGGACAGCATTTTCCTGGGTATCGCCGAATCATCCATACGTACTACATGCCCTGCCCATCGAAGTCGTCCTATCTCGATGAACTTCACCAAGTCTATGTCCTTATAAAGTCAAGTGAGTTCGGCATTTTTCCTTCTCCAAATTCCACCCTCTCTAACAGGACCAAAAATCCTTCTCATGATTGATCTCTCAAAGATCAGAAGTCTATTTTCATCTTGCTTCTTAAAGGCCCATGCTTCTGATCCATAAGTTAAAACAGGGCGGACCTAGGTTTTGTAGAGAATGATCTTGGTCCTGTTAGAGAGGAACCTGCTTCCAAAATGCTTCGAAAGACCAAAGTAGCACCGTCTTGCCGTTGCTATCCTTCTGTTGATTTCTCTAGAGATGTCGTTTTCGGAGTTCACCTCAGACCCGACAAACAAAGCTGCATACCTTTTCGAAATTATATGTTCCAGCCACAAAAGAACCGGTCCCTGGCCCATCTCCTCCGACTCTCATATACTTGGCCTTAGTTTCATTAATGTGTAGCCCAAGTTTCTTTGCAGCATCTTATATGGACAAAAACGACTCTCTTAATGCACGTTCCAATCTGGCGGTAATATCAAAGTCGTCAGCGTGCCCAAGAAGCTGAACGATACTGTTAAGAAGGGTTGCGTGGAGTTGGATTCCGGACATACGCACTGCTTTCTCTACAGCAAAGTTAAAAAGAAGACAGGCTAGAGCATCTCCCAGTCTTACACCGCAGTTACTATGAAAGTCTTCCGAGAAGTCATTTCCTATTTGTACTGCACATTTCGAGCCTGACATCGTCATTTCTATGAGCCGTATTAGTTTAATTGAGACATTTATTTCTAACAGGACCCGATAGATCTCCCGCCAAGCTACACTATCGTAGACGGCTTTAAAATCAATGAAGAGGTGATAGGTAACTTTTCTATACTCTTTGCATTTCTCCAGCATCAACCTAAGTGAGAACAGTTGCTCCAATGTGACTTTGCTCCTAAATCCCGTTTGATATTTGCCTATCTCCCTCTCGGCATGAGGACCTAGTCTCTCAAATAGTATGTTAGAGAGAACTTTATAAGCACATGAGAGGAGCACTATGCCTCGATAATTGTCACAATCCGATGGTCCCCTTTCTTGTGTAGTGGGTAGATAATTCCCCTTTTCCACTCAGGCATTTTCTCTTCCTCCCATATCTTCAAAATGAGGTTATGGAGCTCCTTTCTTAGTTGCATTCCTCCATAGCGTATCAGCTCTGCTTAAATTCCATCCAGTCCCTGCAGCCTTGTTATTTTTCATCGTTAGAGAAGTCGTCCTCTTCTCTGGCTATTTCTTCTTCAAAGTTATCTCTTTGAAGCGCACCGCAGAAATGCCTTGTCCATCCCTTCAGAATTTCCCCTCTCTCCATCAACAGGTTCCCGTCCTCAATCTTGCACGTAGTTACCTTTGGTTTGAAGGCATTACGGCCCTCATTCACGTTCTGAAAGAAGAGGCGAGTGTCACGAGATGTCCTGCAGTTTTCTACACCCTTCATCTGGCAGTTCTCCCATGCTCTCTTCTTTCTCCTGTGCAATCTCTTTTCCTCTCTTCTTTCCTTCCGGTATGTCTCCTGTGTTTGACATGTATGACGCTGGATAGCCTTCTTATACGCTTCATTTTTCTTATTTGTTGCCTCGAGGCATTCATCATCAAACCAAGAGGATCTCCTGCTTCTTGTCTGCAATCCAAGGATTTCCTCTGCAGTAGTTTTCAGCGCTCATGAAATTCCCGACCATTGGTCATCCACTGTGTCATTCCTATCCCTTAGTTCCTCCTCCAGCTTAGTTTGAAGGTGTTTCTGATAGGTTTCAGGATCCTTCAGTTTGTGAACATTGAATTTCTTCACAACTTCTCCAATATCCGAGTTCCGTTTCGTGGTAATCCGAGCACGTATACGGGCAATACTGGGGTAGTGATCCGAATCCACGTTTGCTCCTCTATATGTCCTTACTCCAATTAAATTGGACCTGTGACGAGAGCTGATTAAGAAGTGGTCGATCTGGCTGGTAAACGCTCCATTAGGTGATCTCCAGGTAGCTTTGTGTATATTTTTGCCTGGGAACATTGTACTTCCGACCACCAGGCCGTGAGTGTTCGCAAAGTCAACCACTCTGGTCATTGGCATTCATGTTCTGATGTAGACTAAAGGTTCCAATTAATGGTAGGTGTATTCCTTCCGTGCCAATCTGGGCGTTTAAGTCTCCTAGAACTATTTTAGCATCATATGCTGGACAAATCTTGAGAACTTCAGAGAGTTCTTCGTAAAACGTGTCTTTCTCTTCTTCAGATGACACTTCAGTTGGTGCATGACAATTAATTATGGAGATATTAAAGAACTTTCCCTAAGACGTAGGTAGCATAATCTAGGGGAGATGGGAGTAAACTTTGTTACTAACTGCCGAGCTCTGACGATGAATACGGTTTCATATATATGGTTGGTTTCGTGGCAGCTACAGTATACGGTATGGTATCTCTTTTCAAGGGTGCCACTTCCAAGCCATCGGACTTCATGGATCGCTGCGATGTCAATGCGATATTTGTCAATTTACTTGAGGAGCGCCTGCAGGGCTCCGAGTCTATATAAAAATAAAATGTTCCAGTAGGCGATTCTTAAGTCCATAAAACGTTTCCTGGTTTTATTCCATAATGACAATCCGACTATTTCTGCTTGTAGAGGTTTCGTAATGTTGAGTATTTAAGGGGAGTGGGTTATTATCCCATCACTCCCGAGTCAGGTGGAGGGGCTGCCTCCCCTGAGCCTTCTGACCGGCTCGTAGCGGGTTGTCAGGCTCTAGCCTACCTCTTCGGACTACCAGGCCTACCGAACAGGCGTTTCCCGCCTGCGGCTCGGGGAGCCACCTAACAACCCTTGCCTACACCTTCGCTTCTTCACCCTAGGGAGCTGGCCATCATTGGCTGCTTCCACTACTTACCAGAGGAGGGGTCTCTGGCTAGTGTCGGCCGTCAGCAGGCAAAATGTATATAGACATAGTCAAATAAAAAGCCGTGTGTTGAAGACCAAAAAGCGTATATGTATCATATACTGATAAACTGCGTAGAGATCTACACCCTGAAGGGGTGGAGATCCGAGTACCTAACAACTTTGAATAAGGATTGCGGTATTTATTCCGCCATGACTAAATCGCCTATCAAGAGCCGTTACAATTACAGTTATTTTTAAGCGTTGATCAGTATATAGTATTGCCATAACTCTATTATTAAAAAATATTTACAACGTATATCCATATTTTAATTTACAATTTGAGTATTTTATCATATAATAATTAGAAATAAAAATACCTTTTTTGGAATATTGCACGAGCGAGCTTGTGTGGCGTCGCCATGTAGCGGATAGGTGAACTAGTTTTCCCTTAGGACAAGTGGCGGGAATCTGCTGCCGCCACACCTTCACTGAGGAAGGGTGATGACCGCTTTCCATTCTTCCAATGACTTCCTGGGCTTCTTTAAATCTGTGTGCGTACATACGATCATTTTGGCTATTAAATTTTTTTTGGCAATTGTAAAAATTTTCTCATCGCTAAACAAAATCTTTCGATGAAGACCATTGGAGAAACGGCCATGGAGCACTTTGCATCTATCCACTCTATTTTTTTTTTTTTTTAGGAAAGTGGTTAACCTTTATCCTATCATTCTTCGGAATGCACCCATCCTAAGGTAACTTTTTATTATGCGGAACATAGGTCTGACAGAGATTCCCGTTTCCCGAGACATGATTTTTGTTTTCGAATGGGATTTCTTCTGATTCGAACAGCCACTGCTCTCACTGCTTTTGCCGGTCTCACAGTGCGGGGACGGCCATGTCGATGTCTGTCACACATATATATGGTATTATATCTATTTATAGTGCGGTACACGACGATTCGGCTGATACCCAAAGATTTCAAAGTTTTGAAAACCTTTGACCTACATTATCCAACTTTGTGTGAGGTGATCACAGCTATTCGGTTTTATTTATCACTCCACTCGAGGTTAACTGAGCGAAAGAAAAATACAAACTAATTTTGATCATTATCCTGATATGTAAAGAATTGCCTAAATAATACCCAAGGATATAAACAAAGTTCAACTTTAGTGACAGTATTTATAACAGAGCTAGGTATAGATACGAAACAGAAGGCCTGCCAATTCCTAAAACATTAACAAATTAATTTACATTATTTCAGATTTTTTTTATCGATCATACGTTTTAAATTGATGCAATTAATCCTTAAAAGACAATTTTTATTTTAAATGTTTTTCCATTGCTCTCCCCACAATCTCTACGCCCCAATGTGTCGCATCAGTTGCATTGGTGCCAATTAGGAGGGATAACCTAATTTTTCCAACATTTTATATCATTATTTTAAGAAATTTATTTCGAAAAATCAGACGGACCATTAACCCTATCCCGAAAATTAAAAATTGACAAAACTATTATGATTTTTACGGTTATTTACAATGCAAAACATGGAAACTTACATGAAGAAATGGATATAGCCATAAGTACCAATAATTGGAAAATAAACTATTGACTAAAATATTTGGACCAAACAAGGAAGAGTTAACCGCAGAATTCAGATAGCTCCTCAACTCCGAATTGCGTGGTTTGGATCCGATGAATATAATTGAGTTGATAGATTTCCGGAAATCCAATCCACCAGTCCCCTAAAAGATAAATGTGCGCTAGGTCGACTAGTAAGTTTTTTAGGGAAATATCGAAGCGAAAATGGGATGGGAGCATGTAGGCTGCGATAAGTGGTATTGGCATTGAGCTTTTATCATTATTAACCTCTATATTCATCTTTCTTTCCTTACCTCTCGGCAATACAGATTTTTTGTAGAAGTAGTTGATACTTATACCACTTATCTTCGGGTTCTTCGGTCTTCGTTAGCAGAGGTTGAAGTTATCATCCCCTATTAATTCTTTCCACCCCTACATGAATGATTCGTAGTGCGGGTAATTATCTATACTTACTAGCTGAGGGAAATCGTCCTCCATGATGATGTAGAGTTCGGTTTCCCTCAGTATTTTGGCCCTTATTACTTCAAAAGCGGTGCAAGTCGTGCTCAGCAGTTTGCGAAACATCACAACAGGGACATATGGGGTTATTTCTTTCCCAAAGGCATGAATCTTGGCACGAAAACCCCCATGCCCTATCATTGCCCTATTTGTAGACTTGGGGTGTAGTAGAGGAGAGAAGGGGGTGCCAGATAATTTCTCGCCCCGGGCGCCGAAAACTCACGCGACGGCCCTGATTGTGCAGTTATTGTAGCCTAATATTTTTGTTATTATCATATTGGTTATTTAGTAATGGTCAAATCATTTTTTTGTTATTAACTTTTTAAGAGATAACTCCGTGACTTTCATTCAAAACTCTGGGAATATTTTGTGTATACATACTGGAACTGGTATCGGCACTTTGTGGGGCATATCGCGGTCCATTTTACCAATCTCCGACGGCTTCTTTGTGGTTCCTGGGCCCGTCTAGAAAAAAAAATTAACGATCGAGGTGGGAATCAAACCCACAACGTTCAGAAATGAGCACTCTGGAAGTCACGCCCCAACGTTCTCGGCCATCTTACCTCTATGTATGTATTCATACACTTTGGACCATCACAAACATTTTTCAACTCTACTTCTAGGGCCGAGTCAAGACAATTAGTGGCCCAGCACGACTGCTTAGTCACCTTAACGTTTAATCTACACCTATTGAATGTACCTGCTGAGGCGTTTTAACAATTTAAATTTGATTGTACAGACTTAAACATCCAGATAAAATGTAAAATGACTTTTGTTTCAACTAATTATAAAATATTGCAATTAAAAATTAATTTTGTAATTAAAAATATAATCGTCACCTATCCACCGGAGTGGTGGCCTACCTCTCCCCTTCTTTCTCCTCCCGGTTGTCCATATAGCACTTTCCTTGCCACCCTTCCCTCCGGCATCCTCTTCACATGGCCCATCCATCTTATACAGGACACCTTGGTGAGGGTGACAATGTCAGCCTCTCCGTGTAGTGCAACAAGCTCCCGGTTGTACCTGGCCCTCCAGACTCACACAAAGGTCCATATATCTTGCGCAGGATCTTCCTCTCCCAGACTCCCAGCATTCATTCATGTTCAGCCGTCATTGTCCATGTTTCACAGCCGTAAGTGACAATAGGGCGAATTTTGGTCTTGTATTCTACTTCCCGTGCCTTCCTTGGCATACCACGGAATTTAAGTATCCGCTAAAGAGCCAAATAGCATCTGTTTCCCGCAGCTATTCTAGCACCAATTTCAACCTTAATAGTGTTACCATCTGTCATCAAGGAGCCAAGGTACTTAAACTCCTTGCATACTGAGAAATTATGGGCGCCGATACTTACTGTTCCATTATTCTGCAAGGTATGAATGACGTCTGCTATTCTTCATTTAGGCAGTCTTCTTTTCATTTAGGCACAGACCCCTTGCCGCTGCTGCCATCTCAAACTCCTCTAGAGCTTCTGCCATTGCTAGAACGGATCTGGCCACAATCTCCACATCGTCTACATATGCAAGATGCTGTGTAAGGCGATTAAAGATTGTGCCTCCTTGGTTTGTCCTGATGGCACGCACAGCTTTTTCCAAGTCATATTAAAAAGCATGGTTGCGTTTGTATCTCCTTGCAAGGATCCTTCCGATATCTGGAACTCCTCGTATAGTTGCCCGATCCACTGCCTTCTGGAATTCCTTGCCTTCTGATATCCGCCATGCCTCTTCCTTGTCCTCATTTAAATATCATCTTTACTTATTCCTTCTCACATCCCAAAATGACGTTATACAATGAAATAAATATTGCGAAACACATTTTGACTGAGGTGAATGGTTGTTAAAATTGATAGAGTTTTAGTTTTAAAAATCAACCCATGTTTATTTTAGTTTGTTCTCTTTTCATTTAAATAATGTTTTCTTTTATTTTGTTATTTTTCAAAATGGTGTTATTTTTACTTGTTTTAATATAATTTTACTGAAGAGGGACCTTGTCCCAGAATAAAGTTTACTTTCTATCTATAGTACCTCCTGCAGCTTCACCCACCATCTTGTATCCCTCATTGTCATTCTTACCAGCCTGGTCAGTTTTCTCGATACACCCAGAGATAGAAGATCTCTGAACAGTGCTGATCGATCGACTGAGTCGTAGGTCTCTTTAATGTCTATGAAAATATGATGCAGATCAACATAACTGTTCCAAAGACTTCTCCAGCACCTGGCGCACTGTGCATATTTGGTCTATCGTGAACCTTCATTGCCTAAAGCCACATTGGTACTCCCCGACTTCTCTTTCCATGTGAGCGGTAAGTCTTCGGTTGATGGCAGTAGACAATACATAGGAGGCAACATTCAATAGAGAAATCCCACTGTACTTAAAGCAGCAGATCTTGTCGCCTTTCTTATATATGGGGCAGATAACCGCTACTTTCCAGTCCTCTGGGATTTTTTCTTCTGACCTGATATCATATATAAGCTGGTAGAGCTGGTCTCATACTTCGTATCAACCGTATTTCAGCAGCTCCGCTTCAATTTCGTCTATCCCAGGGGCTTTATGCATCTTTAGATTGTTCACGATATCCTCCCGGTCCGGCGGAATGTTATCCTCATCCAGTTTCCCTCGTTGCGGATACAGGATCCTGTCAAAATCAGCTTTCAGTGGCCCACTGGTTTCAATGACATTGGTCCTTATTTAATATCTCTCTGAAGTATTCTTCCCATCTGCTTACAACTTCTTTCTTACATATCACTAAGTTACCATCTTTATTCTCACAAAAGTTGTGGCAAGGTTTAAATCCTTCCTTCTCGAGCCCTCTAACCTCCAAAGAAACCTCTGGAATTATGGTCTTCAAATTTCTCCTGAATATTGTTTCTTCCTTTCCCAGATTCTTTTCTTCTGGCTGCAGATACTCTTTGCTTCCTTTTTCTTGCCACTATACTCCTTGGCTGTACTTCTAGCGTGACGCTGAATCATCCTACATCTCGCCTTATTCCTAGTTTCGAGTATCTAGGATTCATGATAGCATTCATCATCGAGCCAGTTGTCTCTAACTGGTGTAGGTTTTTCGCTTAGCTCCTCCATTTCTGCTCTATTTAAGGCTCCTTTTAGATATATCCACCTTGAGGAGACATCGTTTATTTCTCCATTACTTCCAAGTAGCTCAGACACTCTCGGGACAAATCTTTGTCTTGTTCTTTCTTCCTACAGCCGTTCCACATCAAAGCGATGTGGGGCTCTTCTGCTCTTCTTCGGGCCTTCAACGCAACCTTTTGTTTATATTTTATTTTAACTAGATGGTGGTCTGATCCACACATTGCTGCTCTACAGCTTCGGATATCTTGAATATCTGTGACATGCCTCGACTGTATCAAAACATGATCTATTTGATTTCTCATCCTGCCATCTGGTGATATTCATGTTTCTTTATGGATATATTTGTGCTGAAAGTGTTTGCTCCTTACAAAATCCACTAACCTAAACCTGTTAATATTGGTTTCTTCGCGTTTGCTATTCAGCCCTATCGTATTTCTGTAGTATTCTTCTTTGCCTATCTTCTTGTTGATGTCTCCAAGAATAAGATTCACATCGTAGGCGGGGAAAGCATCGTAGGTTCTTTTTAAAACGTCGTAAAATGAGTCATTCGTTTCATCGTCCACTTCAATAGGGGCATGGACACTGGCCATAGAAAAATTGAAAAAAAAAGTCCCTTTAGTCTTATTGCGCAGATGCAGTTTTCTCTCTTTTTTTATGTGTTATTCTAATGTTTTTTTAATTGATAAATTTCAAACTTTTTTTATAGAAATGTGTGATAATTACGAAATATACTTGAAACGTGTGTCCACAATTAATTTTAATTTTGCTTTCTTATTTTACTTTTTGTCCATTATTTCTTATTGAGTTGATTTTCAGGTGTATGTAGCCTTTTTTCTAACTGTACCTATATATCCTTCTTGAACTACATGTTTAATATTTCATTAATTCTAAAAAGAAGTTAAAAACATAAATTGCTAAAATAATCGATTACTACTGCAACCTTCTTTCTACTGTTACTTGTTTCCACCGGCACTTCAGATGCTACTGTTGACAGTGTTTGAATTAGATGACGAATTTATTATGTGCCATTTGTCGGGAGTCTTTAGGTGTAGGAAGCCTAAACAAATCTTGCACATTACCTTGTGGTCATGTTTTTCATGATCATTGTATATATAATTGGCTGGAAAGGTATTTATGCATAAAATGATGATGGTTTCGTTTAAAATTAATTGAAGTACTCTGCCGAATAACTTCGTTAAATTTTTGAAAGATAGGGTTTTGACTGAATAACTTTCTATTTAACTTCCATTACTACTTTATGTGGAATCCTTATAATGTCATCACCATAATAGATTTACTGAATAATGATCTGTTACTTTCAAAGAAAACAAATAGATAATTAGTGGCCAACTATTAATTTTCTCCTGCAAATTTAAAAACACTTTATAGACTGTTATGTGGCTAAACCCACCAATTTATCTGTTGTTTATGTGTTTAGTTAAATGAATCCTTAAATTTATTATTTCATTTTGAATATCATCTGTTCTGAATTACTCTTAACGCTTAAATTTAGTTCATCATGCTTAAATTAAATATATCTTACCTTCAGTAATAGTATGTTTTAAGTTTTTTTTTAGATAATAGTTCATAGGGATTACTTCTTGTTGACGAGAGGGTCAGTAGTATCACATTGATTGCACTGTAGTTAGATTCTGAAGGTACCAGAATGTATTTCAAACGTATATATAGGGATCCATTGACGATTGTTTATCATTTGAGCAACTTTTTTTTGCGTTAAATTCCTTACATGCCATTTGTGGCATACAGAGGATAGAGGGAAGAGGTAGTGTTGGGGTGTGATAGAGGTTTTTCTGTGGCAGTTCCGAGAAAATCACTCACAAATCACAGTGATTTTTCTCTGGTGATAAGTATACAACGGCTCCTTGGTGACAGCGCCACTGTGAAATCACAGTTTACTTATTTAAACCTATATCAAAATAAAAAATCTGGTATGCGCATCACACGACTTTCACTTACCACCCTATTCTTAGCAGAAATAAGTATTTTCAGACAAAGAGGAAGTGAAATTAAAAATTATAGATGCTATATTTATTTAAATTTCATTGAGGGTATTTGTATTTGTTCAATTATCCTTATATATACAAATTTTAATTTTATATCGGTGTAATCTATACTATTAAATATTAAATAATAGCATTTATGAAAACCGCCTATGTATATGCACATAATATTGTTGGAGTCTGTATGGTATTAAGCTCATGTTATGCATGAAAACCTGTTATAATCTTTTGGGTGACCTCGGGCACACTCATATTCCTTTGGATCCTCCATTTCAACTATTATATGTTACGATATCTTATTTCTCATTTAGTTAATTATCAAATTAGAGTGAGAGAAATACTTTATTGAAAGTAATGCTCTCCTACTACATAGGGTTGCTTTATACACAGCATACTGATCAATCCCCATGGATATAGCTCTTACATTATACACTGACAGGCAAAAAATTCCATCCACTTGATTTTTTCATGTTTTCATCTAAAAATATTTCTGCTTTGGATTGGTCTATTGTTTTTAATGAATAAATAGGTAATCTTATTGTTTGTTTTCAATTAGGAATGTTAATATAGAGGACAATAACCCTTAATCCTTAATTCAATGAAATGATTCTAGATTCCAATGTTACTTTCTATGGAATCAAAATGTTTATTCAGTATCATTAGTTCAGTGCCGTCTCTTGCAGCACATTTCTTAGTCTCCGGCTTTTAATTTTTTCAATATTAAGTTTAAAAATGCCTCTTAGTGCTGAGGATGTTGCGCGTGATGTGTCACTTATTGATGATGGACGTTCCATTAGATATGCAGCTAATGCCATCGGAGTTCCATATGAAACTTTACGAGACGCCGTCAGGCATTTTCGGGAAACTGGTTCTTACAATAGAAGGCCCGGTTCTGGACGGCCTAGGGTAACAGAACCACGGGATGACCGGTTTTTGACTTTGAGAATTTTACGAAACCGGCACCTTACCATTGTTCAAGCGATTCATCAGCTCGAAGAAGTTCGAGGTGTGCAAATTTCTGAACGTACCGCTCGGAGAAGATTAAATGAGTATGGATTAATGGCTTTTCGTCCAGTAAGAGGACCAGAGTTGACCAGAACTCACAGAGTAACACGGCTGGCTTTTGCTCGAGAACACAGCCATTGGACTATGGACGAATGGAGTGCTGTACTTTTTACAGATGAGTCAAGATTCGCTCTTCGATCTCCAGACGGGCGTGAAAGGGTGTGGAGAAGAAGAAACGAAAGATATGCAGCCTGTAATTTTTCCCAGAGCCAACCTTTCCAACGTGGTTCCTTAATGGTGTGGGCTGGGATTTCAATGGAGCGCCGCACAGAATTGGTTGTTGTTCGTGGAGGGTCTTTGACGGCCATTCGCTATGTAGATGAGATTTTGGAACCTCATGTGTTGCCTATCCTCAACGAAATCGGCGATTGTTCTATTCTAATGCACGCCCGCATAGTGCAGACGTTCCTTCAACAGAACAATATTGAGGTTTTAGCCTGGCCAGCACGTTCTCCAAATTTGAACCCCATTGAGCATTTATCGAATAACCTCGGAAGACGAATAAGAGCGCATGCAACACTTCCTGATACACTGCAGGACCTTGAAAGGGCTCTTCGGGAGGAATGGGCTATCCTCCAGCAAAGGGACATTTCACGACTGGTTGAAAGTATGCCGAGGCGTCTTCAAGAAATAGTGAAGGCAAGAGGAGGAAACACGCACTACTAAACGATGATGTAATTAATTTTTAGAATAATAATGGTTCGTTTTTCAATTTTTTTTTCTCTAATCTTTCTTACCCAATCACATTTTGATTATTAAAGGTAAAAAAGATTATAAAATTCCATAAATACTAAGTATTATCTACAAATACCATGTATTATATATAAATGCAACTTCACAGAAATATTTTTAGATGAAAACATGGAAAAATCAAGTGGGTGGAATTTTTTGCCTGTCAGTGTATTATTCTATTATTTTACGCCATTCTTTGCCGAATTGATAGTTTCTCCGTTTTCTAGGGAGAAACTGCAGCTCTTCTTTATCGATTATTTAGCTCACGGTTTTTTGTGGATTTACAGCCAGACCAATTGATAATTTTCTCTGCAGCACCCATGTCACGTGCTGTAACAGCCTAGTCTTCCCGAAACCTGTGAGGACCACACATTCTCGGTCGCAGGTTAGTTGGTATCCATAGCGCTTCGAAAATTCCTGCTCACGCTGGTCACGACGTTATAGATGGTCTATAGTCAGGTTAAACAGCGAAGACGACTAACATATACAACATAGAACATTTTGCGGGACTTGGTTATTTGGACTCAGGAGACCTCAAAACATGTATTTCTGTTGAAAACTCAGATTCGAAAATTTTCACGATCGCAATACTTACTCTTACTATATATTGCAGTTATAGGTAAATGAAAGTAAAAATAGATAATGCTATGGATAGGCTTATTTTTTTTTTTTTTTATTATCCCCATGGAATGTGGTGTTGAGAACAGGGTGTAGTACGAGGTTTAAATATCACCTCTTGTATATTATATAATATCTTTAAACAATGTTTTTTTTACATTCATTATTAATGAGGTGGTAGGATTTCAGTAATATTTGACGGGGGAAAAATATTCCTGGGAATCCCTTAGCTTCTGTATACATCCTTACAGAGAATATTTGAGTTTATTTAATTTGAAACTCATTTCCCATTTATATTGCGGCAGTTAAATGTTTTATAGAAGTTTATTTGATAGTAATTGGCTGGAGTGTAGTGGGGATAATAGGAAGGTAGGTTAACGATAATAATAATTTTATACTATTATATATTGTAATATACACCTTTATTGGAAGTAGGTAAAAATGGTTTAATAAATTAATGTTGAACAATTAAAAGGCAAGCTAATCTAGTTCTACTAGTGCAGGGAAAAGAAAATGGCTGCTCTGTAGTTTCCCAAGAAGGAAAATCCCAAAGAGGAGAGGGACAAAGGTTTTTGTTTTGGCAAGCAGTTGTTGTGTGACTGCAGTGAAGAGAGGATAGGAGAAGTGATCCTGGCTCCAGTGGGAAAAACCCAGTAATAGTGTTACCAATTTGGAAGAGTTGTTTGGCAGAACTTTGGAAAGTGTTTGAAAACAAATGAGTTCAGTATCACAAAGGAAGAAACATATAATGTAGAAAAAGGTTAGCTTGCCAATCCATATTTGACTTTATTTTAAAATCAATCAGTGTTTAATTTTAGTGTAAATAATAATAGTTTGTCTGAGTTGATCTGATTGTCAGTAACCCACACCTGAGATAAATAAATATATTAATACTCTTATAATTTTGTTTTTATTTAACAACCTCTTATATTCTTTTTGGTATCCTAAGGGTATAAAGTGATCTTCTGAAGTTATATTATTATTGTAAAATATAAAAGGGAGATGTTACAATATTTTACCCTCGTGCAGGCTCATTACCGTGTATGAGGAGCGTCCCACGGGTGGGGGACGTCGGGATGGTTGGTGGGAATTCCTTGGAAGTTCCTCCCGGCTAAGTCCGATGGACTTGCTGACCAATAATGAGAGGGGCCCTTTTGACTTGCTGGAGGGTGTGACGTAGGATTGAACTCCTGCTCACATATCTTTAGTTCACCATACACCCCAAATAGTCATGGATTTCCATAAAGTAAAACGCTCATTATCCAGAGGTAAACTATTTCCCGGTAAGAAATAATATCCCCCGGTGGATTTTACATTCTCTGTTGTCTCCTTTCTTAAATATTGGTACTATAACAGATACTTCCCAATCCTTTAGAATGTTCTTTGTTTTCCACACAAGGTTTAGAATATGCTGGAATACTTCTATCCCCTTTTGGTTCATATACTTGATCATTTCAGGGGCAATTCTATCTATTCCTGCTGCTCTTCCTGTTTTCAGTTTTCAGTGATATATGAGTTTTACTAAACAACCCAGCAACTATTCCTTATATGTAGTTCAGATTAGGTATTTATTATTTTAGTTTATAAAACAGATATTAATATGAATCATTTCCGGAGAAGTATATACAATTTAAATTACCTCTAAGAATCAGTAAATATAGAAAACTAAAGTGTTAAATTGCAAGCATTAAATAAAAAATTCAAGATATTCAGCAAAGGATTTTTAAATTAAGTTTTATTATTATAATTGCATCATTATTACAATAGAGGTCTTCTTAAACGATCTCCGTATAGAACAAAATAAATTAATTTTTTTTTTAAATAAATAATAAATTTAGAAAAAAATTGTTTAATTTGACAATTAAATTATTGCATTAATATTTTTTTATTAATGCAATCAATATAATGTACCAAAAACGTTGTTAAAGCACTATAACTAAGCCATTTATGAGTAGTGAATGGCGTGGCAGAGGCCTGTAAGCACTTACGCCACTACCGCTTTTCTGCGACCATTTTCTACGGAGCTGCTTCAAATATTATAAAAAGTAATCAGTGTTTTAGAAAGAGAAATATATTCCCCAGATGTTTTATTTCAGCACATTTTGCGTTATTGTTGGCCGTTTAATTACAAACAACACTTGATTTTCAACTTGAAAATTTTGTTATTGAAAAAATTGACTTTACTGGTGTTTTTTACTGCCTAAGCCAATTATTTTTGAATATTTTTTAATGTTTTCTTATTTTCTGACTATCCATCTTTAATAAAAGACCAAATATGACGAAATTAAGCCAAATTCTGATTCTCAGTGACCAAAAAACTAACTAAAGTCAAATTCGTCAGTCCGCCATTTTGGGGCAGTTCGTTCACTATTTTTGGGGGAACATTAGTTTTTTTTTAATAAATAGTTACAAGGAGCACAACGATATACAATCTATAGGGATGTGGGGGGAGAGGGGGGTCTGGCCCACTAACACTATATAGACTATATAACAACACTAACATAGACTATATAGCATCCACAATTTCTTCTTCACTGATGAAATCTTCTTCCGACTTGATCACGTTTAACTGTCCAGCTTCTTAATTTTCGTCTTCTGTATTTTCGTATAAAAGTTCCTTGAAGTATTCAGCCCATCTCTGCATGATTCCTTGGTTACTTGTTAGGATATTTCCTTCCTTATCATTAATTCGCTTGAGAACAGGTTCTTTCTCTTTGCGCATGTTTCGAAGCATTATGTAGAAAAGCTTCTGATTTTCTCGGAAATTGTCTTCCATCTTTCTTCCAAAATCTTCCCACGTTTTCCTTTTGGCTTCTGTGGCCTTGTTTTTCACTTTTTGTCTTTGAGTTACGTATTTTTTGTAATCACTATGGGAATTGGATTTTAGATTTGCCATTAGGGAGGTCATGCATACTGAAAAAGAGTTGGATCTGGGTGGGATAACTCCCGTACTTGGCTATGCGGATGATTTGGTCCTGTTAAGCAAAGACACGAAAACTATAAACCTAATACAACATTAATGAAAACCGGTAAAGAACTAGGGCTCGAAATAAACACAGATAAGAAAAAATTTATGATTAGCTGCAAAAATTTTTTTTTTTTTATTATAATGGTTTATTGATAAATATTACAATCTGTCTCAATAAAGGACATTTACAATAGAGTTCTGAGAGCACATTCACACCATATTTACAAATTAAAAAAAATATAAATAAATAAAAAAAATAAGCTAACTTCAAATAATATAAGGCTACAAAAGAACAAAATAAAATATCATAGTGAGAAAAAAAAAAAAAATGAAAATAAACATCTTAGACGCAGGCATACCTATTACACTATTTACAGTCGGCCATAGGAACTCCGAACCATACTTATCCCCCACACGTGGAGGGAAAGCAAGGCTTTAGGAGATCCCTGCGCTTCTTCCTCAACCATTTCACTGGCATTGAAAGCCAGCGGAGATTGAGTAAGGGCGCTACAACCACGGACACTCATGACGAGTGGAGAATCTGGCCATTGCCAGAACTCCAGTATATACATGTTACAAAAGGTCACGGGGCCACTGCCGTTTCAGCCTGCGAGGAGGATTGTAGGGATGAGTGGTGCTAGATAGGGATTGTGCTACGGGATTAGGGTGATGGGTAAGGTTCTGATGAAATTTGGAGAATTTGTCTGGGATAAGATCAAGAATAAATGGAATATTAAGGTCATTGTGCAGGGTTTTATTAGAGACATAAAAGGGAGCATTGACTATTGTACGGAAGACTTTGGACTGGAAGGATTGAATGCGTTTGATGTTAGAAAATTTGGTTGTCCCCCACAGTTCTAGTCCGTAGGTCCACATGGGTTTTAATATTGTCTTGTAGATCAGTAGTTTGTTTTCAATAGAAAGTTTAGATTTTCTATTAAGTAGTCTATATAGCTGGCCATAACGTTGGTTAAGTTCCTGTCTTTTCAGTCTAGTATGCGGATTCCACGTTAGTCGTCTGTCTAGGAGAAAACCAAGGTACCGGACTGTGTCGCAGAAGGGAAGCTGGATGGTATTAAAGTAAACTGGTGGACAGGAATTACGACGAAGGGTGAAGGTTATATGTTTACATTTGGATTCATTGACTTTGATGCGCCATTTCTTGTACCAGTGTTCAATCAAGGATAGGTGCCGTTGCAGGTTTCTGGAAGCTGTTTCAGGATCTGAGTTAGAAGATAGGATCGCAGTGTCATCAGCGAAAGTTGCCAGGAGTGTATCGGGATGGACGGGAATGTCAGCGGTATAGATGATGTAAAGGATGGGACCCAAGAGGCTGCCTTGAGGAACTCCAGCCTCAATTGAATAACAGTCGGAAAATTCTGTACCACAGCGAACTCGAAAGGAGCGGTCGGAGAGGTAGGATTGGAGTATTAGGTATAAGGACTGTGGTAGATGGGATTTGAGCTTGAAGAGCAGTCTGGCGTGCCACACCCGGTCAAAAGCTTGCGCTATGTCCAGAAATGCACTCGAGCAAAACTACTTGTTTTCTAGGGCTGAGGATATGTGGTCAACAACTCGGAGTTCTTGTTGGACGGTAGAATGTTGGGAACGGAATCCGAATTGATGGGTAGGGATTTTACGGGAGTTTATTAAGGGTAGGATTCTTTTCAGGAGGATCTTTTCAAAAATTTTTGAAAGAATTGGGAGTAGGCTAATTGGTCTATAGGATGATGTATTATTGGGAGGCTTGCCTGGTTTCAGGAAAAGGATGATGGTGGAATGTTTCCATAGGAGAGGGAAGTGGGTAGTTCGGAGGATACAATTGTATATATAGGTTAGAAATATGATGGCTTTGGATGGTAGTTGTCGTAGGATCTGCGGGGTTAGAAGGCCGTATCCAGAAGATTTATGAGGAGTGATTTTGCGTAATAGGTATTTGACCTCAGAGGGATTAACTGCTTTAGGTGGTAAGGAGAGTGGGATAGGTGAAGAAAGGAATTCTTCTACTTTTACTGTGTGGATAGGATGAGATTCCGGATGAGGAGCGAAAGTATAGGAAAGGTGTTTGGCAAACTCCTCGGCTTTATCTTCATCAGATGCTGCCCAGGAGCCATCACATCGTCGAAGAGGGTGGGAAATATGATGGGATTTGAGGATTTTTCTGGTGATATTCCAAAGGGAATTGTCATGAGCAGAGAGTGTGGTGAGGTAGGAATTGAATGATTGGGATGAAGGTGGCTAATTCTTGTTTTAATTTTTTACAGTGATAATTGTAGGAGTGGCGGTCGGCTGGATGTCTGGTACGTTGCCATAATAATCTGGCACGGCGTTTTATGTGGATTAGGTCAAGGAGATGTTGGGGTAAATTATGTTTCTTAAGGATTTTTGAGGAGTGATCAGGGGAGGAAGCAGTCCAGACTGCTTCTTGAATTTTGGTAGTGAAGGAATGTACTGCATTGTCCAGTTCTTCAGGGGTTTTCAGGGTTACTCTGAGGTCAATTATATCGAAGAGGATTTGATGAAAGAGTTTCCAGTTAACTGGGCCTCTGATGAAGGATGGTGGAGAGGGTTTAGGAATAGGAGCTAATGATACTTGGAATATTAATGGGCTGTGGTCTGAGGAAAGCTCATCAAGATGGGCAAGGGAAGCTGCAAAAATAGGAATATTGCCAGTGACATCGATATAGAAGGTAATATGTCTGAACATGTAGAGAAGTTTAGGTATGGAGGGTCTATGATAACTAGAAAACATGAAATTGAAGAAGAGATTAAGGTTAGGCTAAAGGCCAGAAATGCTTGTTACTTTTCTGTGACAAAATTACTTAGCTCGCACTTTTTGTCTCAGAACTTAGAAACTAGAATCTATAAAACCATTATCTTACCTACAGTTCTTTATAGGTACTGGCAGTTATTAACAACTACTATGAACCTATTAACATTGATAGATCTCATAACAGTTGTTAATTGAAGTCCGAATATTGAGCAAAAAGTTTTTTTATTCCAACGAAAATTCTTATATAAGAGTTTTTAGAGGCACAGAAAACAAACATCATTATTTATCCCCAAAAATGTATTTCATAGTATAAAATGTGTGCAATATGTACTATAAAAAAAAAAAAAACTGTACCATTACAACCCATGAAGAGTCTTGGGTTCAATACAATGTGAGGAATTACTGTTACAAGGCCAACGTTTGTGCAGGGAGGTGATTGGGCCGATACCACACTCAAGTGCCAGGTTTTTCCCTCTTAATCAATTATTTTTAATTAAGAGTACACACTTTATAGAGGCTGGGTGACACAGGAAGGTCTCCCGACCCCAGGGTCGATCTATGACTTATGAAAAAGTACTAGTCATAAGCCGGATTCGAACCTGGGACCTTAAGCTCTGGAAATCAGTGCTCACCCACTGAGCTCCCCCGCTCCCTAATATGTACTATGCATGTCTTATTTTTATTTTTGGATCGAATCTCAACAAAATACCAGATTTGATGTATGTAATCATACTTTTGTTACCCATCCTGTCTAGAAAAATATATATATATTTGACGTATGAGTATGAGTAAAATATTGAAACAATTAGTACTGATCTTAGGAGTAAAGATAGTTCAAATATTTTTTTAAGGAGAAACGAAGTTGAGGTTTGTACTCGAAAAACCCTTAAATATGAATTTTCATACCAATTGAAAAATAAAAATTATTTGTTCAAAATTTCCGCCTAGCCTTTAATTTTATTTTGAAAATCACAAAAGCTGTGATAACTTTGACATGGCTCCACTTATCCATCTGGAAATTAGCATGAATTTAGGGCTCTATAATGTACACAAAATGACACCAAGCCCGCAAATAAATTATGCTTACAGATAAAAAATAAGAACATTTGGGGAGTTTTTCTTTTATTTATTCCTTATAAAGGTGTAATATCTAAAAGTTTTATTATTATGTTTTTGAATAGTAAATAATTTAGCTTTCCAATGGTTGTAGTAACGTTGACTTAGGAGAAAGTCCTGAGCCGTTATGAATATTTTAGTATATGCCATGAAAAAAAATCCTCCCATAAAATTAAGTCCAAAAATTTATAATTTTTGATTTAAAAAACAAACTGGTATTCAAGAGGTTAAGTAGATGTTAAAAATGAATCTGAATCGTTTTTTAATGACAAAAATTTACTTTACCTGGAAGATGATTAGCAATATGTTTTTATTATTTTACAAAGAAAAAAAAAAAGAAGAAATTTATTGATGTATAACTTAGAAATTCATGCAGAGCAAAGTCAGAAAACAGTAATATAAAAACAAATAATAAAAAATTTATAATTTTTTTTCTCGCCACCTAGGGAACATTGGATAGAACTGTCGGGCAAGGGTCTAATATTTTTTGACCTAGTATCACCAAAAATAGTTTCATTGAAATCAGTGACCCCACGTCCGTAACACCTCCCCTTATAAGTTCAGAATCAGATTACAATGATGTTGAAGACAGACAATTACTTCATTGCTCCATGGAAAAGGCTCAAAAAGTAGTTACTTAAGTAATTGAAAAACATATGGAGAATTCATCCCCAAAGAAGAATTTTTTGATTAGAAATATAAAAATTATTGTCCAGCAACCCGTGACCAGTTCTATGAATAGCATGGATTCATTAACAAGTTTGAAGATTGCTATGCATCCAGATCAGGAGTTAAAACTTTTCTTAAAATTTCCATTTTAACGTTTTAGGAAAATAATTGTTTTTTTATTTTAATGAAATTTACAACTGTATTACTTACAAAATACAATAAGTAAATGTGACATGAGTAACATGAAGAGAAACTACCCATTGGTAGAACTCAAAAAATAATTGTTTAAATAAAAGTTCTAAGGTTTCTTAAGATTTGACTCATACTGAAACTGATTAAAATAAAAGATAAAGTTTCATTTTAAGCCCTGCTCCAGATCTCTTCAGGAACTGAAGAAAAACTAGCTATATTTTTAAGGTGAGGAATTTATTAATTTCTTATGAATCATCTTGAATATCTGGAAAGTAATAAAGTTTTTTCTTGTGCAAGAATAAAAGTTTGGAAAGGATGAATCAAGTTCAATTATTTTCACCATTTTAATACTATTAAAAAATAAAGTTTGTTAAATATTATAATGAAAAATTGGTGATTAAAAAGCACTACAACAAAATTAATAGAAAAAAGTTTAAGTAAGTAAATTAAAATTAAATAATTTTATTTTTAAATAATCACCCACCATGTTAAAGGTTGTACAACATGATTCACCCTTTAACTGATTCAATTTATTTTTCCTCCAACATAACTTCACCTGGAAGACTCACAAGGGGAGGCTACGTTTGGTGAGTCACCGATTTCAACCCAATTTTTTTTTGTGATACAACATTCAAAAATATTGGAGATATGTCCCGGTATTCATTCCAATGGCCCTAGCAGGCGAAAAAAAAAATTGTTTTATAATTTCAAATAAAATTTATGTTATTTATTTTTGCCTTTTCTTTGCCCAAACTTTTAGTCTATTATATATCATTAATTAATCGTTAATGCCACTTTAAGGGAGAGATTGAAAATAAAGCAAAATATCCTAGAGGTAATGGAAGAAAGGAGACTCAAGTGGTATGGCCATGTGAGATGAATGGACGATAGGACACTAGGATTCCAAGATAATTATGAATTGGAAAGCAGAGGACCCGTAGTTAGATGGAAGGATAGAGTGGTGAAGAGTGCTGGTAGGGAGCTGTTGGAGGACGCTACGATGGACCCGCAAAGAGACTTGCTAAAAAAGGAGTTTGGTTGAGGAAAACTTCATATTGAAAAAACTCCTAAATAAAAAATATATATCATTTGATATTTTTTTTGTGTATAGAATAACAAAATAATATTGACTATTGTATTAAATGAGTTATAATGTATCTTAAATTACAAAAACCAAAAGGCACTTCCAGTAAAGTAGGTCAAGTAAATTTTTGTTTTGAAAAAACAAATTAGATTTGTTTTAAATGCCTCTTAAATACGAATTTTTATAGAAATCAAAATTGCAAAATTTAATACTTGATATTCTTAGAGAATATTTCTCCGGGCGATAACTAAAACATTTATTACTTCTGATGATTTTTTCCAAATTCGATGTTACTGCAATTGTTATTGAGCCGAATTACTGGTCTTCCAACCCACATCAATAACTTTTTGGTTTAATTCCTTTTTTAACTAGAAATTAAGAAAAACTAATTAATCTTTTTATTTTATAACTTTGGTTCTAATTTTTTAGAGAGGTTAGTTTTATATAATTTTTAACTTTCACTTACCTATAAATGTAATATATAGTAAGGGTAAGTATTGCGATCGTGAAAATTTTTGAACCTGAGTTTCAAACGAAAATACATGTTTTGAGGTCTCCTGAGTCCAAATAACTAAGTCCCACAAAATGGTGTGTGTGTGTTTTTGTATGGGAACAGCCTAGCTCAAAAACAAAAAGTCGTACGAAACTGAAATTGTGTATTTAAGGTTTTTATATGCATGGTATGTTACAGCAAATGTTTGTCAAAATCGGCTAACCGGAAATGGTACTTTATATTGTCGATTTACTACGTTTTTATGATTTTCTCGATAACGGCTCTAACAATTTTGGTTAAATTCATTATATCTGTGTAAAATTAAGCAGTTTTTAATATAAACCTAGGTTTTATTCTCATTGGTATTCTCTAGCATGGTTTAAATGGCTAATTTTCAACATTAGCTTTCCCTAAAGTACCTTCAATTTTTTTTTATTTGAAACAATGAACCATTTCACATTGATCTCTGATATAAAAAATAGTTAAATATAAAATATGAAAGAATTTGGTAATTAACTAAAGGAGAAATAAGCGATCATAATGGAGAATAGTTGTAATGGAGGAACCAAAGCAATACAAGCATGCCCGAGCTCACCCGAAAGATTAGAACAAGCTTCCATATAATACAGAGTCCAACAATATTATGTACATATTGTAATGTAAATATTATTTAGTGAATTCAATGGGCCAATAGAATTTTAAATAGTGGTGCGAAAGCAGTGATGTCACGAACTACTCTCAAAAATGGACAAAGAGACAAAGAAAGACAGATGGAAGGAGAAGTAAGTGCCATATGTTAAAGACAGAAGGTAACCAGCCGGTGAGGAAAAAGGATCGAGACTAGCAGAGAGTGACAGGTCGGCAAGTAGTGAGTGTCATGAGAAGTACAGGAAAATAGAAGACATTTGTAGAAGTTTAATACAGCAATACCTTCAGCAACAATACTGAATGGAAATCCATAAATCTTATATACGAGTAATTTATGCTTTTATATTATATAATAGAGGAATGTGTGTTTATTTTCCCAACCCAACTTGAGAAATAATTTGCAGTCTTTAAAATAATCATTGTGTGAAATAAAAATAATTTAGTTCAGAAACTGTTTGTTTATTTTTCAACAGAAACGTAACCTAACTATATACATATGCGGTTTTCATAAATGCAATCGTTAGTATTATTTAATATTTAATTGTATATATTACAGCTATATAAATATTAAAATTTGTATATATAAGGGCACTTAAACAAATAAAAATACCCACAATGAAATATAAATAAATATACCGTCTATAATTTTTACTTTCACTTTCCCTTTGTCTGAAAATACTTTTCTGCTAATCTGAGGGTGGTAAGTGAAAGTTGTGTGATGTGCGTATTGCACCAAATTTTTGTAGCATTAAATTTCATAGCACTAAATCTCTAATAATTTTTGTGTGGATGAGTGGATGGAGACGTTCTAAAGTTGTCACAATTTTTTTGATTGTCGACAAAACTTGGAAGGGCAAAAATTTCGTGTACAAAATTTTAATTTTACAGTTACTATAAAAATTTATATTTATAGGTTTATTGAGGTGCGAAGAATGAATATCAACTTTCTTTCTCCTTAAAAAAAATATTTACTCTAGATGCCAGACTGGTTTTGAATAAATATAACATTTGGCAGAAAGCTACAATTTGGACTAACGGACGTAGCAATGCAGGAGTAAATATTTTTTTAGAGATAAACAAAGTATATATTAGTTTTTCGCAACTCAAAAGCTCTTAAATATAAATTTTTATAACAATAGCAAAATTAAAATTTTCTCCACTAAATTTATGCCCAGGCTGGACCCTTGGAAATTTTGTCAGCAACCACAAAAATTGTGATAACTTTAGAAACGACTCCACCGATCTTCTCAAAAATTATTTGGAGTTAAAGGCTCTATATGCTACATGAAATGTTACAAAACCAACCTCTTTAAATGGATGAACCAAAGAGAGAGAGAGAAAGAGAAACACTTTATTTTCATAAAATATAAAGGATTGCTGACCAATTATATTGGGTTGCTATATACACAGCATACTCTTCTATCCTTAGGACAATATATGAACTTATATATAAATATACAGAAGTATTAGTTAATAGTGGTAAAATAGATATATATATATATATATATACATACATACATTTGTTTTTTTTTTTTTTTTTCCTTTTTCCTTCCTTTCATTGTTCATGCTTTTTTATTTTTATTTTTTTAAATACAAATAATTGAGAAGTTTTTCTTAATTTCTAGTTTAAAAAGGAATGAAATCTAAAAATTATTCAGCATGAAGAGCAGTAATTTAATTTTCCAAAGGTTGTACTAATGTTCAATTTGGAGAAATTCCTGAGAAGTTACAAATGTTTTAGTTATCGGCAGGAAGAAAAATCCTCTTAAACAATCAAGTTTTTAATTTTTTAAATCTATAAAAATTCATATTTAAGAGTATCTAAAGAACACAAACAACGAATCTAACTTGCTTTTTTATAAAAAAAATTTACTTTGCCTTCTTTACTCGAAGTGCCTTTCGGTTTTGTAATTTATGATACATTATAACAATCAATATTTTTTTCTTATTCGGTACAAAAAAAAAAAATTGAATGATATATAACAACTTATATGATTATATTATACAACTTATATATGATATTTAGCACCCTTAACCACAAAGATGGGTTCTGGCATATGCAATTTTCTAAAGAGCTTTTAGTATAAATATTTTAACAAATACTATTCTAAACTTTCTAGTTCAAATGATCATCCTTCATAGAATCATAGAATTTACCTCATTACCGATGTGGCAAATTGTTTCCTACGTACCATTACTCCACATTAACTGTTAATTTTATTTTGGAGTAGTTGAATTCTTATCTCTAGAACTCCTTTTGTTAATTTAAGCATGCTTTGAATTTATGTTTCAACAGGTATTGAAAATTTACAGAATTTTAGTTCTTCTTGAGTTTAATTTATGATGTTTTCAGATCACCAACTTGTCCGCATTGTCGCATACCTTCAAGTCCCGACCATATTATAAAGCTATATTTTGACTTGGCCGAAGATAGCCAGGTCTCAGAGTTAGAAACTCTGAGGAATGAAGTTCAGCGGTTAAAAGCAGTCTCAGAACGAACAGACAGTGACCTTAAGTCCAAATCTGATGAATGCAAAAATTTAAGCAAACAGTTAGTTCTTACTCAAAAGAACAATGAAACGTTGAGGTAAAATTATAACTATTATTTTCATTTTCATATGAATTAGCATACAAATAGTCTTGTTTATCTATTTATTTGTTTTAATTATTGTTTTTATATTGATCATTCAAGTTTTATTCTCTTTGCTTTGATTTTATTATAATATTGTGATTATTGTGCTTAATAAAAATTATTAGTTTGTCTATATTTTCTATTTGCTAAGTATGATATTTACATTAACATTATTTTTTTACTTATCATAACTATGTACTTCATTCTATATTATCTATATTCTGTAAATTGTCTGTACTTCAGTCAATATTCTAAAAACATAATAATCAGGATTTTGAAAGGAAGAAAATTGTAATTTACAATTATAATTATTATTACATGATACATATTGTACAACAAACTTATTGTTAATAAAGAAAAGTAATTTTAACCGGTCTACATTTCTCAAGTAATGGTATATTTCAATGAATCAAGATTGTTGTCAATGGATATTGAAGAATTTACCTAGAATTTTTTTTTAAACATTTGAAACAATATGTCATTGCTTGTTGAGCAGTCTGCACAGAAGAATAAACTACACTGTCTTTAAATTTTCAAAATAATCATTTGTTCTTGGCTTAGTTGCCTAGAATACTATGTTTTCACTATTTTTGTTTAAAAAAATAAACAAGTAATAACAATGTAATAAATTAAAGGGGAAAATGTGCAATATATTTTTCCAGTTGTGTTAATTTGGTGTTTTAGTGACCCTGGTGTGTTTTGTTTGTGGAACTTTCAATCGTGAAACATTTTATTATTGATCATGTCTTATTTTTCTAAAAAAATAATTATTGCCCAATTTGACTTGATATAAGTGATTTTAATAAGTAATATTTGACAATGGAGAAGGCATAAAAAAGACAACTGCAATCATAATGACCTGATAAATGGCTGCAGGTCAGGATCCTCTACAGGTGGCTTGGGTGCCTCATTAAGTTCTACCTTTCTGGAATGCCGATTATATATGATCTTACCAAATGGAAAAAAGTTTCTATATTACTGGGATCACCTCTGTGCCTGCAACTGCAATTCTGGATTATGAGGTAAGTTTAATTGTCAGTGTTTTGATTCTTAACTCGACTTGGATAAATGTCTACTTGGCTGTTTGAAGTTTGAACTGGCGTTTTGCTGAAACCAAATTATGAAAACCATACAGTTAACTGTGTGTCTTGAGGTTATGAACAACCAGGATAACCCATATGTACCTGATCAGGGAACAATCGACCTGGAAAAATGGGAAAAGTCAGGGAATTTTTTTAGTATGTAAATATTTTTTTTTCAAATTGGAAATAAATAGACAGTGGATATCATTTATAATGACCTTGAAGGGGTAAACTTCTTCATTATAAATGACCACAGTAGCTATATTTATCCATCTTTGACTATCAATAACGGTACTGGTCGTTATATTGAAATCAAACAAGGGAAATAAATAAAAATTAAGCAAAATGGAATTAAAACTGTGATTTTTTGAAGAGAAAACCATACCAATACTATTTACTGTTTGTGGTATTTACGTCTGAACCAAAATCATTCGGCCAACCCGTGGTGCTCCTTAAAAGCACATTTATTGACCAGAAATGTTACTATCATATCGTCGCCACCATGTTAAAGTAACAATTGTGAGCCTATTTAATGTTATACATTCGTTACTTTAACATGTCACCGACGGTAAAGATAATTATTATGCTGTTTATAGTAATAAAAAATTAATTAGTTATGAGAAACTAAATTAATATTAGAATTCCACTTAACTCACTTTATTTTATATTAGAGAAAATCAGAGCTGAAAATAAAATAAATTACTAAAAGTTTAGTTTTCTAAAATAAAAAATGCTTCCTCTAAAACATTGTATTTGTTGTTTAAAACAATGATTTGATTTTATTTTTACTCAAGTCATTTTGTAGTCAATTTTCTTTCATGTACAATGAATATATTTAGTTATAAATCATTCATTTTTAATATTTGTGTCCCGAGACATATTGGCCAGGAATAACAATCATTAAATAGGAATATGTCAGAGAATTTTACTTCAACTTTCTGGTAGCCACCCTGCTAATTTAATAAACATTAATTGTTTATACATCAACCTTATTTTTTTAAGTTAAAGTCAATCTGATAGGGTGTTTTTTCTCCTGGCTTTAGGATTTTTCCTATTAAAACACCGTAAAATGTTAACATTTAAGGGATCATATATAAAAATCAAACTTTCAGTCTTCAAATTTTTAGATATTCTCATTATATAATTGTAGATTTTCCGTTATGATTTAATAATGGTTACTTATAAGTTTAAAGAATCAGAAGCTTATTTTTCAATATTACAGTGGGATCCTTCTGGTAATGTTCTTGTACTGAAGATATGAGGGAAGGAGATGAAATGATAGAAAAACAAGTTTATTGAATTGAAATCTCAAAACCTGATGGGAATATTAAATTAGCATAAATATATACATTAGTGTAGCTACATTAATCACATGTTGGTTATTGTATTTATTAGAGCTAGTGGGAGGATACAGCAGGCATATATATGCGGATTGGAATCCTGAAAAGTATTTGTAAAAAAGTTTAAAAAACGTATAGTTTCTCCTATAAACACATCTTTTAAGTAATATTTTAAATGCTCTAAATGCTTGGGGTATTCCTGTGTTACTGTACATGTTTAGTAACCAATGAACTGACAATAAATTGGTGTAATAAGCAGGTATATTGCTGAATGCTGACCTTGTTATGAATCAATTGAGTCCATTCAGTATATAATAATTTGGCAAAAGTAATTCACCAAAGTCTGTCCAAATATTATAAATTTACTGAGGGATCAAAACCTTACTATGGTTTTACCCCAGAGTCTATCCTTTCTGATAAAGCAACAACCATCTACTGGGATTAGCCTATAATCAAGGACCATACAGTGCCAAGCAATAAACCAGATATTCTGGTTGTATGAAAAAGGAAAAAAATTCTCTGTGAGGAACTGAAACAACTCTACAGCGTAAAAAATAACAAACGTGTTCCCTTCATTATCTCGAACAAATGACTGGTTCCAAAGAAAACTGTTAAAATTTGGGTAATTGAAACTGATTATATCCTAAAAGGACAAACAGCTGTGCTATTTGGGACAGCCAGCGAGTGATGGGCATATTTATATTCAAAAATATAAATACGAATACCATTTATATTTATGGTAGTAATGAATATATTTATATTCATAAAAAGAAATATGAATACAGAAGATACGTACTCATGGCTGTAAATATAAATGCGGCCGAATGCATGAATGCGTGAATGCTGTATTCACGATTGTTAAACTGAATACGGCTGTATTCGCGTTTATTAAAATGAATATGCTTAAATTTACAGAAGTGAATGCAAATATTTTCACACAATCTTATTCATGAATACTCTTATTTAATTAAAAAACTACATTTTTTAAATTATTTATTTTTTAAAAAATTTACTATATATACCATTTTATTTTTATATATAGTATTATTTTCTTCGAGCATCGCCTCCCTCCCTCGCACCAATAAAAATTCTGAGGTGAGAATATTGGAATTTCTTAAAAAAACTTGAAAATCAAATCCTTATCGTCCACATTACAAGAGCCTGCTAAACAGACTCTGTTTCACTATCGACTTCATACATTGTTCAATATGCAAAACTTAACACATTAACAAATATATTCACACATTACACACTGAACGGCTGGTCCGGAAAGGTCAATATTCAAATTTGACAGCTCTTGCCGCTTTCCTTGGTTCAGCTTAAGTCTGTTGTGTACATGTATTCCTTGGTGGAATTTCCAGAGTATCGTTCCGAGTGTTGTACCTACCCTGGCCGTCCATTAAACTTATCTTTACTGTTATTAGCAGCCCATAAGTAAACAGTGCACCGAAAAGTCTGTGCGTCTAGGATCATAGACCTAGACTTTCCATTCTGGTATGGGAGAGGGTTGAGTGATGGATCCAAAAAAAAAGTGCTTGAAAATTTACATTATGTACAAACATTCACAGTGATAATTAACATAACATATCGTAAAACAAAGAATATAATAATATAAATAAAAATAAAATAGTATATATGTATGTTTTTATATAAATAATATTATAAATATATATTTTTTAATAAATAAGATTGTCTTAAATTATCTGCATTCTCTTCTGTAAATTTAATTGTATTCATTTTAATAAACGTCAATACTGTTGTATTAACTTTTACGAGTGTAAATACAAAGGCTCGGGAATTTATATTACGCACTAACATTACGAGTGTTAATTAACATAACATATTGTAAAAGAAATAACGTATTACGTATTACTATATATAAAAATAAAATGATATATATAGTAAATATATTTTTTTAAATAAATATTTAAAAAAATATAGTTTTATTATTAAATAAGAGTAATCATTAATAAGATTGTGTAAAAATCTTTGCATTCGCTTCTGTAAATTTAAGCGTATTCATTTTAATAAACTCGAATACTGTCGTATTCACTTTTACTAGTGTAAATACTAAAGCTCGGGAATTTATATTACATACAAACATTACGAGTGATAAAGAAAGGAGATGGTTCGGGGTGGCGGTAATAAAAAGGCTAAATAGTGGCAAAACTACGAGTGATAATTAACATAACATAATACATTGTAACATAATTAACATAACATATTGTAAAAGGAATAATATATTACTATATATAAAAATAAAATGATATATATAGTAAATATATTTTTTAAATAAATAATTTAATAAATAAGAGTATTCATTAATAATGTTGTGTGAAAATATTTCCATTCACTTCTGTAAATTTAAGCATATTCATTTTAGTAAACGTGAATACTGCCGTATTCACTTTTACAGGTGTAAATAAGCCGTATTCACTTTTACAATCGTGAATATGGCCATATTTATATTTACAGCCGTGAATATGCACTTTCTATATTCACATTTCTTTTTATGAATATAAATATATTCATATTTATATTCATTAGTTCCATAAATATAAATGGTATTCATATTTATATTTTTGAATATAAATATGCCCATCTCTGCAGCCAGCATAGTCAGAAAATTTTTAAACATTTCATAAACAGAGCCTAACTCTTTGACCCATTGAATCTGGATAGGTTTATTCCCTGCAATGACTAAGGAAGATATCTTTGCTTAGATTTACCCATTTGGCATATACAAGTCTGCACAATGCTTTTTAACCTTTTAGGGATTATTTTGTTACTAAGACCATCAATTTTATAATCTCATTTTCATACCTCAATTATATTTACCCGATACAGTTCGTGCTATTTAGTGTTGTGTAATTCTCTAAATCTCTGGGTGACTATAATATGATATTATATTATAGGATGACTATAACTTTTTCAGTTGTAATATTTAAGTTTTAGAACAGTAGGTAAGAGCTAAATAGCTTTGCAACATAAAAATAACAGGCGTTTTCTGCCTTCAACTTAACCTTGATTTTCTCTTGAATTTGTTTTTTTTCTAGTTATTGTATGCCCTAAATACCCAAACTTGTCTATATATTCAAACATAATTCTTTCTATGTCTATGTCACCAAAATCGCTGCAGTTTTTGTAGCTAACCTTGTAGTTTATTTTTTCCATATTCATTTGGATTCCTAATTCTTACTGGATTTCATCAGTTTTGTATTTAGTTTTATAGTTTATGTATCTTCGCTGAGTAGTACCAAATTATCAGCATATTCAAGCAAAAATATTGTTCCTTCCCTAATATTTTCAGTACGTTTAACACTTCTCTAATGGAATGTTAAAAAAAAAAAAAAAAAAAAAAAAAAACCTGTACCACTACAACCAATGAAAGGTCTTGGGTTCAGATCACGCTCAACCGCCAGGTTTTCCCCCTTAATCAATTATTTAATTAAGGGTACCCACTTTATAGAGGCTGGGTGTGCCCCAGGAGGGTCTCACGACCCAGGTTCGCCCCACGGCCAATGAAAAAGATGAATAAATTTTCTGCCATGAGCCGTGGTTCGAACCTGGGACCTTTAGCATTGGAAGCTCAGTACCCTACCACTGAGCAACCCCACTCCCTATGGTATGTTAAAATGCTAAATTAAATAGAGCATGTGAAAGGGAATCACCTTGTTTTAAGTTCAAACGAACGTCAATTTTTTTTGATAAATAATTATAAATTCTAATTATATTGAATGTTTTATTCGTGTATATCCTTACTAGATTTACTAACTTTGTGTCCCCTGCTCAACCAGAATATTTTATAGCTTCTGTCGGTCAATGGAATCATAAACCTTTTTGAAATTGATGTGAAGCTGATAAACAACTCCACAGTATTCTAATTTTTCTAAAATATTTGCTGTAAAACAAATTATTTGATCAATTGTTGTACGGTTCTGTCTAATACCACATTGGTAATTTCCTCTGTGTTCAGTGATTCGGATTAATTTTATAATATACTGGAAAGAGTGAGATTCCTGGCTAATTAATAAACTTTATCCTCAACCACTTTTTATAAATCAGTATAAGTATATATTCTTTCCATTCTACAGAAATTTTCCTAATTCTTTTATTACCAAAAGATGTATTTTGTAGAAACTCCAGCTTCCCCGCTTGCCTTAATTAGTTTATTAGGAATATTATCCGTTCCTGCTGTTTTATAAGATTTTAATTTTCCAGTATTTATTTGAACTTCCTCTTTAGTTTGTTTTTTTATTAAGAGTTCAGCATTATGGTATTCAGAAGGAGGGGATAGACTATGTCTGGTATTCTAAATACTGTCACAATATTTTTGAAACCTAATTAATACTTTTACCAGGTCAGCCAGGATTTTTTTATTTTTTTTCTTTATTCCTGTTGTTATGAATCTTAAACATGTACATGATCTGTTTACAACTTTTTACACCTCTCTTACATTATTTTTGTCTAATAGTTTCTATTCCTTTTTGATTATTTTTAAAATACTCTTTTTTTTATTTTTGAGAAATTTGGTTGTTTCATCATTAAGACTCAGAATTAATCAAAACTGTTTTCATTAGGATTATTTAGAGCTTTTAATTTAGCTTTTTTTTTCCACATATTTAAATAATCTTCATTGAAAGTTTTTTTCTACTTTGTTCTTTTTAGTTTCCTCTTTTCCAAGACACAAATTACCGACCTGATCCATACCCGTAACTTGTCTATATCATCACTACCCTTGTCAGAAGGTTATAAAGCTTCAAACCTATTCTTAACTATCTGGACTTAATTTCTCAATTCTTAACTAGCTCAAATTGATTCTATACTTTTTTGCCACCTATGTTGTACCGTGACATGATCAATTTGATTTCAGGTTTGACAATCCTGTAATGTTCATGTATACTTATGAATATCATTATTATCTTTAAGCCTAGTACTTTGGCAAAGTTTATTAATTGGATTCCATTATCATTACTGAGTTCATGCAAACTTTCTTTACTGATTGTCAAATAATATACTTCTTCTTTTCCCACTTTTGCTTCTCCTAAAATTATTTTCATACAGTTTTGTAGTTGTTAATACTAAACTATACTATATAGTATATACTAAATCCACTACTGTTTTTCATAAAATTCAGAGTTGTTCTAGAGGTACAACAAAACCTATTATAATAGACTAGGAGCTGCCAACCATTTCATTTAATGGAAGGACTTAAAGCTAGAAACTATTTTAAATTCTAGATAAACCTCATCTGATCTCAGCTGTGTTTTGAAAACTGACTGTCCCTATAATGAAAAGTCTATTGAAAACAATAGAGAGTTTTATAATGCAAATTGTTTCTTACTTATTATATGTTGGGATAGTGCCTATATTGAAGGTAATGCGGTTGTTATCTGTCTGACTTAATTAAATAATTAATTAAGGGGGGAAACTGGTGGTTGAGCGTGATCTTGGTCAAATCACCTCCTTGCACTGCCGTTGACCTAGGACCAGTGCTTTCCCTAAATAGTACTGAACCCAAGACCCTTTATGGGTTGTAGTGGTAGAGGTTTTAAAAAGTACGCTTCCGATGACATAATAATTATTAAAAAATGTGAAAAGATGAAATTAAGCGATACACAAGAGAGTATTCATGAAATCAATAGTTTTTTTCAAAAAGGGTGGCCCCAATAAAATAATAACAAATCCCCTAATCGAAGAAATCTGAAAAGTTGAAATTAAAAAAAAATTAATTGATACGCGAGAGAGTATTCTCAAAATCGATAGTGAATTCAAAAAGTATGCCCCTATAACATAAAAACACACCCCTAAATCGAAGAAATCCGAAAAGTTGAAATTAATGAATTGGTGAAAAAGTAATTTTAATTGTTCTAGATTACCACAGCATGATGGACCAGAATATAGAAAAAAAATTTAACAAAAAGAATATTTTATATTTTATTAATGATGGCGTGGTTGATTTTATAGTACATGAGATAATTTTATTTATACCAAGTATTTTCTTCTAAATAAAAGTATTTATTAAATAACAAATACAAATAACTTGATTTAAATAGATTTATTTAGTGGTCTTCAGTATTTAAATAACTTTCCAGCTCTGGTATTCACTGTCTGTTTCTTTTACTTTATATTCTTTTCAGTTTATTTTTTAGTTATTTATATTTTCTTTGTTTTTAGAAAGGAAGCAAAAGTTTTACATGGTAGAATCGAAAAACTAAAAGTTACTAAGTTAGAACATGGACGACAAAAAGCTGAACTGAAATCAGCATTAGCAGCCTTAGAAAAAGAAAAGTCGAAAGCTTTTCAGCTATCCAGAGATATAAAAAAATTCCAAAAGTAAGGAAATGTTTTATTACTTATTTTATGGTTATTTGTTTATTATTATATACAATTTTCTTGTATTGTATCTATGGATGCTAATTAACTTTTATATTCAAGTCTCCTATAGTTATAATAAATATTATCAACGCTTTATATTGCAAGACTAAAAAAAAAAAAAAAATTCCTCCATACAATCTAACCATAAAGCAGGAGTCTCCTAACTGCGGCTTGTGAGCACCTCCAACCCCTCTACGAGTTTCTGTGATTACATGGTAAAATAAAAAAAATGAAATTTAATAAATCACACAATGTTTCTACAACTTTTATTACATGATTAGTTTCTCTTAAGAAACCCATTTCAGAACTGACTTTTTTTTTGTCATCACAAGCCATGGCCTATGGGATTTGGTGGAGGTCTCAGTGTGACTTGTGGGACTTAGTGCAGATTTCAATGTGGCCCACAGGTAAAAAAAATTGAAGACAGTTGTTTTAGAGGAAAACAAGCTAAGGTGATTTAGACCCCTCCTCTAGATTAATAAGACCAGGAAAACTTGAGATACTGACCTCCAAGGTAAGAAGGAAACCGATAGGAAAAACCCTTATCATCTAGGACATTGTCTGGATGGTATTCAGAAAGTGAGAAAGAGAGCAGAAGAGAGTTGGTGGAGGATCAATAAACCTGATCCAGGTTCTATAGGTGGCATCTTTGTACTTTACAGCGGTATAGAGGAGAAGAAAATTATGGTGATGGTAATTTTTCGTGTTTTCATTAACAGCTATTGTCCTTCATCCACATAGTAGAGTAGTGTATTGCTCAAGAAGAAACCTGTAAGGAATGATGTGGTTGAAGTTAATTGGAAAATCACAATCAGATAAAGAAGCTGATTAGTGAAGCTGAGCTATTGGACTAGTCAAGCTATCTAAAAAAAGTGGGAATCAATTAAATTCATACTATAAAAAAATACATTTTAAAAGGTAACCAGCCTATGCCTCCACTATAGAAAGAATCTTTATTGATTCATATTCAATAAAATTGTAATAACTATTGGGAAATTCACTCCTGACAAGATGTTCTAAAGTATTTATGTTTATTCAAATTTTTTATGTCATGGGATAAGACAAAAAAATGTTGAGATTCTATCAATGTATGGATGCAGGTTAAACAAATCTGTTGTTGATAGAACTTTTTTTACAGCAAACATTAATGATAATATTTATAATGATTAATGATAAATGATAAAAGTGTAATTCTCTGGATTTATGATAGTTTTAAAACAGGCTTACCATTTTCTTTTTTTTTTAAGCTTTGATTGAGGATTCATCATCAATCTCAGTCTCATTCAGTTAATGGTAAAATCTTCCATGAAGTCCTTACTTCTGCCAATCCAATATTATAATGATTATCATTCCTCCTTTCTTGCAGTTTATGATTTTTAAGATTAAGTGAAGTTTAATCTTCATTCATCTCTTTTATCATAGAGGAATTCTAGAACTTACCATAAAACGCTCCTTTAGGGAATCTTCTTGAATTGTGATAAGCTAGAATAACTCTAACTGATCGCTCAATTTATTGTTTTTACATTGACATCCAAAAAATATTTCAGTATTCAGATGAAATATCTATTTTTTCAGAATATATATTTGACCCAAGATTTTATTCCCTGATGACATCTTCGTTCATTTTCAGAATAGAATATAAAAATATCTTTATTCTGTTGTGACAAAGTCGCTTAAGAATAACAAAGTAGTACAGGAAAAAAAGGACTATTGCTGTTCAAAAGATCTGTTACATCAAATAAAAAAATTAAACTAGTATACAAAGTGCTTTTTGCATTGGAGGAGATTGTAGGCACAAGTAGGGCAATAGTTGTTGAAAACGAATGAATGACGAAACAATGTATTCTCTGCTAAGTAGAAAAAAGGGAGGTTTAGGGTAAAAGATAAAATTTCTGTAATAGAAATGAAAAAATCTCAAAAAATATATCCATTATTTAAAACATACACACGCACATGTAATATTTAATAATTATAAAGTAATATTTAATAAAGGGAAATATTTAATGGGATGATTTTAGGTTGGCGTAGGGAGGTGGCGGCCCGATCGCCCGTTCATAGTACCGCAGATAGCCACTGGCCCTCTAGGTTGGGGGAACAGTACACTGACGCTTACACATATATACTCTATACAGCACACTACCACACACTCACTCACATCATAATCGAAGGTCATAAACAGTACACACCCTAGGGTCACCTTTCCTAGTTAGCCGCGCCCGAATGGGGAAGTGTGGCATGGCACTTAGAGCAGGCAGCCCACCTGACTCGGGGGCTATGGGCTGATATCCTATTCCCCTTAAATTATTTTATCTACAAAGCTCATACAGGATTAGCCGGACTGATATACGGAAAACAAATCAGGAAATGTCAATTGGAATATACGATCGCATCATGGAATATTTTGACACTATATAAACCTGGAGCACTGCAAGTGCTTCTAAATACCCTTGAAAACTATAAAATAGACATAGCTGCCATCCAGGAAATCAGGTGGACCGGACAGGGCAGCCTAAAGAAAGGAAACCACACTGTATACTTTAGCTGTGATGACCGCCTCCACACATTCGGGGCTGGTTTTGTTGTTAACAAAAGACTATCTCAGAATGTGATTGATTTTAAACCGATTAGTCCTAGACTGTGCATGCTCCAACTTAAGGGGAAATTCTATAATATTAGCCTAATATGTGTCCATGCACCTACAGAAGTGTCAGAAGAGGACGTGTAAGATGCCTTCTATGAAGAGCTTGAAAGGTGTGTCGAAAGCAGTCCCAAATACGACATGAAGATTGTGCTAGGTGATTATAATGCACAAATAGGCAAAGAACCTACATATCAACCAACAATAGGTCTCCATAGCCTACATGATATTTCCAATGATAATGGGAAGAGACTCATAAACTTTGCAGTCTCAAAAGGTCTTTGCATTGGCAGCACATGTTTCCCTCACAAGAAAATACATCTGGTTACTAATGAAAATATGGAGCTAATTGTAGAATCTCAACTTCACAAATTGATCATGTGCTCATTAGTACCAGGCATAGGTCTTCGCTAATGGATGTGAGATCCTACAGAGGAGCGAATGTGGACTCAGACCACTATCTCTTAACCTCTAAAGTTCGAGTACGGATTTCAAGGACAAGAAGACAGAACGGTGCTCCTGTATTACGGTTTGACACATCCAAGCTCGATACTTCGAGTAAATTTGATACATTTACTCATTACATCTTATTTTAATAATTTACATAATTTTAACTTTTTATGTCTTTTCTATGTAATCAGTATGTTTTGATAGATTTTACAGTATCTAAATTTTTCAATTTAAATCTATTATTTTCTTTATATAACTTCATATTCCTTTTCTCTGTTTTACAAATATTACTGTTATCAATTTTTTTTTTCATATGTTTGTAACATTATTATTATTATTTTTTATAAGTCAGTAGTTTCTTATATAGTTATCTGATCTTTCCTAAGCCCTGAAAACTTTGGGCCGAAACTTCGGCAAATATAAAAATAATTTTTTTTTTTTTCGTTTGGCTCTACAGACCTAATAGATTTTTGGCTGCCTGAACCAGCCTTCTCCACTTTTGGCTATCTTGGACTACTGCTTTCCAGTTTGTGGCATGAGCTCAGCAGTATCTTTGTTTATCCTATTTATCCATCTCATTTTTGGATAGATTATTAAAGATAAGAAACTACTGACTTATATATAAAAAAAAAAAATAATAATAATGTTACAAACATATGAAGAAAAAAATTGATAACAGTAATATTTGTAAAACAGAGAAAAGGAATATGAAGTTATACAAAGAAAATAATAGATTTAAATTGAAAAATTTAGATACTGTAAAATCTATCAAAACATACTGATTACATAGAAAAGAAATAAAAAGTTAAAATTATGTAAATTATTAAAATAAGATGTAATGAGTAAATGTATCAATATACACAAAATAGACACAGGGATATGGAACAGAAAGTAAAAAATGAGAATACTGAGATAAAAGAAGTAGACCAACCTGGACTCAAGAGAGGTTCCCAGAAGTCAAGATTATTTGGACAGGAAGCAGTGGAATTTACGTAGCACCCTCTTTAACGGTTAACAAAAATCTGTGAGCTAAAGCACAGAAACATATATAATATATATATTTTTTATTATATTATATTTTTTACTTTCACTTCCTTTTGTCTGGAAATACCTATTTTCGCTATTAAAAAAGGGGGAGGAGGATAGGTGAAAGTTGTGTGATGCGCTCGCCACATCAGCTTTTTGAAATAGTGTAGTTTAGCCATATAAATGTTCTAACAATCGCAAACTTTATTTGCATTTGAAGGAAATTTTGTCTAGTTTACTATGACGCAATTGTTATTGACCTACATTAAATATTTTGTTAATTATCACTTTCCATTCAACAAAAACTGTGGCTCAATTAATGTATCTTTAAATACTTCCCTTTCTTACAAAACACTCTGCATATGAATTAACTTACTTGGATTTTTTTTTTATTACTATATGGTTTTATATATATTCTGCTGAAAAATGAATTGGGATATTGTTAGTTATATATGTTTTATTTCCCCTCGATTTTTTTCTTTTTTTTTATCATAAAATACATTTAAAATTAATATAAATAAGATTGTACTTGACCTCTGGAAATTTTATAAAAGATAGGTAAAAAAACAATAAAAGTCAAGTTTTTTGTGATTTTGTTTTCATTATTGTGAATTTTAAACATTTTATAAAATTTAAAGATTTGTGTTATATCCTCTGTTACTACCTTCCTGCACCTATTGGGCAAACTGTTAATAATTTCGCTAATTTCACAAGGAATTTCATCTCATAAACATGGTAATATTGCTCTCAGTTTCTGAAGGTTAAGAAGCTGCAGATGGTGGTCAAAAAGCCTTCTCTGCACTGCATCCCACATGTGCTCAATGGATTTGAGATCTGAAGACAATGCAGGAAGGGGCAGATTTGAAATGCTCAGATTTTCAAGATATTGATGAACAGCTTTCCCCTATAAGTATTAAACAAAAGGTTTGGGTGAGGAGAAACACTTTGTATTATGACTTTTTTATTCATCACTAACATCAGTTCATCTCATGAACATTACAACACTTACTCAAACTAGACAAGATTGTTCTCACTGGTTAACTCTATCCATACACTTCAGAGTGCAGCACAAAAGCACCAACATACTCACAATTTTAATTTTAATAATAAGATCGTTGTTCGACTGTCAAGAAAATGGAAATCAGTGCAAATTATGGCTCTAGTTTGAGGAATGTACTCTTCTATAATTTCTTGAACATAACGAAATGCAATGAGATTACCTTCCACAATATGGAGTAGAGCCCATCTTTCTGAGTAGATTACTCCTCTAGATTACACTAAAAGAACCACAAACTTTGGAATTTACCCATCCTCTGTTCTAGGTAGACTCTTTGGTGCCTACAATCGCTATAAATACAGAAGCATGACTTGTCTGTAAACATAACAGTATTCCAATTTTTATCCTCATCCAGGCACTCGCTGCATCATGATCTGCAGAGTTGCTGGTGATGCACTGTTGTTGCAGGTTGTCTTAAAGGGGCATTAGATGTTTGACCAAATTCCCATAAATAATTATAAATGATTTGTATTGGTATAGGTCTCTCAACACTTAATTTAGGCTCTGTCCCGACACTATGAAAAGAGTTGCTTTAGCTGTAATACCAATATTTCTGTCATCCCTTGGTGCCATTTTGTGTTGAGATCCATTAACAGGTGGCCTGTTGGTACTTCAGGCTTTCCTGAATCTGGTTGAAGCTCGGGAGACAACAATCTAGAAGATGCCAACTGCATCGGCTATATTCCTTGACCACTCATTTTCACGATAAAATTGCAAACTTTTGGTTCAATATGATATGTTTAAACAGAATATTATTGGATTAAAATTGAGAGAAGTTGAAAACTACTGTTGGTTTACAAAATAAGTATTCTTAATGTGGACTATCTTTTAGTTAATAATTTATTAAAAATAAAGAATACTAGTTGTTTACTTTTATGTTGGCCAACAAGGGAATCCCTAACAAGCAAGAAAAAGGTATTTTAATTAAAAGAAATAAAATAAACATCAAATAGAAATATCCCTATTCATTTTTGAGTGTTACATATTAAAATACGTTTTAAATGACAGATGTAATTTTTTTTTCTTGTGGTAAGGACATTGGACAGAGGATTGGATATTGTAGGCAATGGAAGGGTAATGGTTTTTGATAATTTAATAAAGGAATGTGCTTAAGAAATAAGGAGGGAAGAGCTGCCCCAACTGAGTGTAGTAGTGGGAGACATCCATATGTCTTGGGGTCTCATTGACAAATCTTACAAACCTATTCATAATTTTCTTCAATCTGACACTGAAGAGTCATAGTTCATCACACAGCTGTAGTCAAATTGATGGAACATAAGGAAGAAAAACAAGAATCTTCGCATGGGTTTGGGTAGGAGATGGTGGGTGTGATGGAATAGTTTATGAATAAAAATTGACCATCAGGAGCTGTGCAAGATGTAATTCCAGGTGAGGGTTTGGTCAGTAATGTAGCCTATTTTTTTAACTGAGAAGTGAGAAGTGAAAGTGTTTAGATGGTCATTTAGGTATTGTGTGGAGAAATCAGTGTTGGATCTGAAAAAGGGTCTTGAATTTGGCCTGAGTTTTAAGAGACTTTAGCATTAATCCATTTAAATTTGCCCTGCCACTGATTCAACCTTGGTATTCTTGAATCTTGACAAATTACTCAGAAGGAGAAAATGGTGATGATATAGAGAGTCATAGCATAAAGATAGTGAGAATAATGGAGTATTGATGAAAGTCATTAATATTGGAGCTGAAAAGAAGCGAAGATATACTCGAACCCTGGACAACTCCTGAGTACAGATAAAGATAGGATTATAATGGTTATGATATTATAATTATTGATTAAGAATGACAATTGGTTACATTGAGAGAGGATGTAAAACTAAAGCCAAATTTCTGTGTTATTGCATATTTTATTCCTGATAATCTTTAACAGTAAATTAAAGTTTATGTTTATAAATAATTATGAAGTTTAATATTACATGTTTTGTCTTTTTCGGATTAAATTGTAAAATTTTAACCTTAGTTGAATGATATTGCACATTTTTCATTAAATCATATGATTTTGATGATGACAAGATAAAATTGAAGGTTTGAAATAAATTCCTTGTAATGTGTGTGTGTGTGTGTGTGTGTGTGTGTGTGTGTGTGTGTGTGTGTGTGTGTGTAGAAAAGTAGTCATTCTTGTATTTTATTATTCATTGTTTTAATGTTATAATTTCTATGTTTTATTAATGAAGCCATTATTAAATTTTAATGTTATTATTAAATAATGTAAAGTTTTTTTTTATCACGCTACTGCATGTTACACATAACTTTAATTCAGAGCTTGTAACTTCTACCCAAGGTTGGATCAGATTTCCATATATAAATATTATAACTTAACCAAAAAAATTACAAAAATGTTTGCATGTGTATAATGTTATATACATAATTTTACACATTTTGGGTTCTTATTTGCATGATTTTGCACATTTTGGCTTTTTTACTGCATGAAAATCAGGTCTTTAGTCATTAGTTTATTATGCATCACAGTTTTCTCTTAAAAGTTAAAGTTCCTTCCCTCCCTGAATCATGCTCTCAATTAGCTCTTCTTTTTTTTTTTAACTCATGTTTAAAGATACCATCTTGATCATTGCACATCAGTTTATGATATGAATTGGGTTATTCATTACATCATTTGTTATTTTATATTATCCCTTTATTATTTAGTTTTTACAAGTAGACAATTTCAATATTTTGACAAAATCAATTAAGTTATTGAAACTATTGAAAAAACCAATTGGAATGATCACTGCATATGGTGAAAAAATTTATTTTGAGATTTCTGACTTCAGTTTTAAATAGTCCAGGTCAGAGTTCCTCAAATTTCCTTTTTTTATAACTTTATTTGTACGAATAACAGAATTAAAATCACTTTAATTTAAGATAATATCTGTGCAAAATGTTATTTGATTTATATATATTTCACTAAAAATGGGTAAAGATTCTATTATATCACCATTTTAGGGATAACTTTACTGCAATGTTTATTAGTTTGGCAAGGATACCCTTTTAATTGAATTCAAGCTTATATATAGTCACAATATGCGAGTAGGCGAAAGGCTGTTGGATCGCTTGTGCTTTGATGTGACTTTTGATCCCTAACTTTTTTAATATTATAATAAATTATTATGCCCCTTACACCTACAGAATATATGAAATTCATATAATTTGTTTATACATCTTATAATGGTACTATTAAAAATTAAATTAAATATAGTTAAACTAGTATACTCCAGTGAGAATTATCATATTACATAATTATCCTTTTCCCTAATGCATTTTACATATAGTAAGCGACATTATAAGTATTCCATCTGAATCATATCACCTAAGAGACTTTCAACCAGAATTATGATTAATCTCAGAAATGGTACATTTTAGGCCTTTAAAACACAAGAGCCATTTCCTTATAAAGAGATATGCTGGATCTTGATATCCACATCAAAATCTTTAAAACAATATTTGTCCTGTCTCAATTCGTTAGCTTTAGAAACCATCTCTGTAGCCCTAATATTAATGCCCTCCAATGCAGCAGAATGTATTAATTTTCAAATAAAAAAAACTAAAAAAAAACATCTCAGTATTAATACCTCAAAACTTTCATTCGATACCTAATTAATTAAAATCTATCGCTCCTGAGAGCTGAAAAAGAGATTTATACTGCCATATTATATATAGTATAGATTATTTGAATCAGTAGAATTGAAAAGATGAACAGTATTTAATTTTAGTGCGGCAGCTATAACTGAAATACGACTATAACTACAGCTATAACAGCTATAACTGAAATATGAAATATAACTTCTAATTCTCTGTGCTTTAACACCCGCTCAGCTTCTCGCATATTAACGCCTCTATATGAGATTTACTGGAAATTTAATGCGCTTTCAAATTGAATATTGTGAACTTCTTCAAGAAATGCATAGATTATGAGTTATTATGGGTAAACTGTTGAAGACAGTTATTTCTTATGAGTATACAAACAGTCAACTTGTTCCAACTCCTCACCTTTTTATCCTACATTTTAAATCTATTCATGAAATTTAAAGTATTATATATGCTAACTGCATTGATTTTTTTCACAGCACTTGTTTTAAATAGATTGTAGGTGACTTTCCCTTTACCGCAATTTTGATAAATTGGTCCAACTTAGAAATTGTTACTTACAATATTTTCCTTTATGACTTGCTTACTTCTTTCCTTTGACTGTTGGTTTAGGTTTATGTTTATAACGTATGCATTTATTAGGAATTAGTTTTGTAGTCCATGCATCTCAACAGTTTTGTGATTATTTGTGAGAAATAGTCTGGGAGCTGGCATGTGCTAATTTCAGGATACATTTTTTTAAAAATGATACTAATATTGTCTGTTTGTGTGTGTGTATGTGTGTTTGTATGAGGGAGTTGGTGTTTAAATTTCTCTCCTTGTGCTTGTTAATGCTAATATGTATATTTATTGTTAGTATTTTTCATTTTTATTTTTTCTTTCACATTTAAATTTTGTTCATGTTTAACTTAAATTACATTGTTCATTTAAAACATACCTTTAATAACAAATATATGTAGCAAATATTTAAAAGGCATGAAACATGCATGCAGGTAATAAATTATATTTTTATGAAGTTCATATGAAAAAAAACACATAGCAAAAACGTGTGTGTGTGTGAGTGTGTGTGTGTGTGTGTGTATACTTAAATATATATTTCTTGGCTGTTAATAATATATATTTTCTTCGGATCTAAAGGCTGCAGTCATTTTCATAATTTTTATTTGATTAGTTTATTGTACATTTCAACTAAACATTTACTCTCAAGTATGATACATATTGTAAAGGGGAGAAATGAAACATTAATAACTCTTCTCTTTTCAATATAGATCATAACTGAGGATGAAATGTTTAGCTGTAATGTTGTATCAACTAATAAAATAAAAGAGATGTTGAAGATGACTGCAACCTTAATTTATTTTGGCAATATTTCGAGACTTATATTATATTTCATGCCCCATAGGTGAAAAAAGTAGGTTTATCAACATTTTTTCAGATAATAATTTTTAAACTCTGAAATGACTAACAGTTGTAATAAACTTTAACTATTGTGATATTACTATTAAATTAAATTATAACTAAATTAGTACTAGAAAACTAGATAATAAAATTGTTGAAAGTTAAGAATCACTTAATTGGACACTAAATAAATAGTGAACTACAACTAATTCTATACTACAAATTTCTTCAGTGCAATACAGGAATAGTCCTACTGCTGTCCTGTGCACTTCTTTTCTATATTCATGACACCTTTACTTTAATAATGTCAATCATTAAGCAAATCAGTGATCGGTTATTGTTTAATATTACATTATTTAGCACACTCTAGTTAAATAAACCAATGTTTTAATTTATTAAAAAAATTTTGGTAAAAACAATTTTAAATAAATTATGATGCATATTTCTTGGATTGTGGTATCTTTGCCATACAGTCAAAGTTCTTCCATTTTGGCTTTAAGGAATCGTAGGTTAAAAGATTTTGACCACATCTTGCAGTCGCAACTAAAAATTTCTTTATTTAGTGATCAAAAACATATGTGTGTAATGTATTTTTAGAATAATATATATTTATTTTCTAGATGTATTATAAAAAAAGTTTATAAGTATTTGAAAAACTTTTAAAACAGTCTTACAAGGGAAGGTTATGGAGGTGGACTCACCGATTTCATTGAAGCTTTTTTTTTGGTAAAACTAGCTCAAAAATATTAAACCCAATGGGTAGAATTTCGATTGATGTTGTTTTCTTTTTTTAATGTAAAATAAGAAAAACATTTTGATGACCGTAGTAAATAAATTAAAATCTATAGTAATTTATAAAAATCAAAAGATTCTTCCGGTAATATAAGCCAAATAAATTTTTGCCATAAAAAAGCAATTCAAATTTATTTCTAGCATCCTTTAAAACTTTTATATATGATTTTATATTGAAATAAAAAGTGAATAATTTTTTACCTTGATTTATTGGAAAAGGATTTGGATGGGTATGTATATTGTTTAAAAAATTTACCATTCATGCTTTATTCTTATTTGTGGACTGCACATAGCTATAGTATAAGTGCAATATTGAAACTATATGTACCTGCTGGAAGAACCATGTGGGTTTTGATGTTTTTTTAAAGAGAAACAAAGTTCAAGTTTGTATTCCGCTCTTCAAAAAATAAAAATGTTTGCATAGGTTCCAGACTTTAATTTGATTTCACCTATTCACACAAAAATTAGTAAGGATTTAGGGCCTTATAAACTACATGAAATGACGCGAACGGGATCCTCATAAATAAATTAGAATTATAGAGAGAATCACTTTATTATCATAAAAGGGTGCTGCCCAATTACATTGGGTTGTTTTAAACACAGTATACTTATTAATCGCTACAGAAAATTTTCCAAAACTAATATACAATTATATAGTATTAACAATATGTACGAACATAGTATACAATTTTTTTTTATCTATATATTTTTTTTCCTATATTTTTATTTTATTTTTTACTATTTCTTTCATTCATTTATTAGCATTATACATTCCTTTCTCTTCCCTCTCTCCCCTTATACATTTTTCTCATTCCCTAGATTTTTTCCTCTCTTTTCCTAACCTAATTCATAACATGCATACAAATACATAAAGTGCAGTGGGCGTGGTCAGTAAATAAAGTAAAAATGCTGTAAAACACGCATGCCTCCCCCCATGAACAAACCCTCTCTCTATCCATGCACATGGTGATGGATAATTCCTAGGGAATTGAGGATTATATTCTCCGCCAACCTTGCCACGTCCTTTATGTTGACACCATCGCCCTCCATGAAGCTCCTTGTTGAGTTCGGTATCAACCAAAGGCCTCTCACGTGGAACTCTCTCGTCCCGAAACTCTCGCGGAACTTTTCGCTAAGGAAAGGAATGCATTTCTCATAGGTCTTTTTTTTCTCTCCTTTCACTTTTCCTGCCTGATCGAGGTCATTGGCCTCATACCTCACGGTAGGATCCAAAATCATCGCCGACTTTCCCGTCTTAGGGAATGCTACAATGTCGGCATATCGGGTGGATCCATCCCTATCTATACAATAAACTTCCACGAAACAGGCGTAATCTCTCTCTTTAAGGAGCCTCATCAGTTCATGTTTGACTCTGTGGTGACAGCGTGTTATAAGGAGGGAGTTGTCGGACCATTTTCCAAGCACATGTGCTGGTGCTTCTGGCTCTCTGTCGCATTTGCGACAGAGGAATCCAACCTCTTTTACCTTTCAGCTGACACCTGGGACTCCACGCAGGGGTGCATAATTAATATTTAGTTTCAGGGCATTTGACCATTCAGACCCAGAAAGTACTTCCTTATCGTACATATAAAAACATTTATGTAGTTTTTCTTTATTTATTTCTTTAAAAAACTACATAAAATAACACAAACCAGACCTTCATGAATAAATTAGAATTAGAGATATAATATAAAAACATTTGAGGAGTTTTTATTTATTCATTCCTTTTAAAGGCATAAAATCTAATAGTTATTGTCATGGTTTGAAACAGCAGTAATTGAGCTTCCCAATGGTTTTAGTAATATTGAATTAGGAAAAAAATCAAAGGAGTTTGCTTAATGAATGGGATGAAAAAAATAAGAATAAAGCATGTATAGTAAATAGTAGACACAATATACACATTCGGATCCTATTAAATAATTTTATGGGAATGAACAATGTTGAAATTCATTGTAAAAAAAAAGATTCCAATAAATTATGTCAAAATTTGTATTAATTTTTTTATTTCAATACTAATTTGTAGTTAAGAGTTTATGTCATTAGAAACAAATTTAAATTGGTTTTTCATGGTTAACATTTATTTAGCCTACTTTACTGAAAACATCATTTGATTTTTATAATTTATTATACATTTGAATTTGGGGACTGTAATTCTCAAATAATACAAATTGAAACAGCAGAGGTTGAATCATTTATGGAACTTTTTAAAAAAATTCCCTTTTTTCTTTTTTCGGGGAAGTTGTTTATTTATTTTTAGTTATTTGGCAATAATAACTTCCAATTTATAAGTCTAATAAAAAATTCCCTTTTAACAGTTTCTGTGACACTTTTTAGGAAAAAAGTTTTAAAAATCAAAGTTCTAAGTAACTTTTTCTTTATAATAAAGTTCCAGGTTTACAGTGAAAGTTAAACTTATATTTATTCAAGCTCTTGAAAAAATAACAGCAATTGGGCATAGATTAGAGTTATAATTCGTCTAAAATGAATCACTGATGATTCTAATATGTCGTTTGCTTGAGAAACAATGAATAAAAATATTTTTTTAGATCGCCTATTTAACGAAATCCACAAAACTTTTAAAAGAAAGCTTCTTAAAATAAGTTCTGTAAAACCTTTACTTAAAAGGTTACTAGGGAAAAATTTCTAGTTCAAAAAGGACTGGAAAACTATCCACAATAAAAATTCTAATGATACTGAAACTTATTTAACAATAAAAGTTTTTTTTTTCAGTTTCAAACCCTGAAAAAAAGTAAAATAAGATTTGTTTTGATTATTTTCAGACCTTGGTTTTTCTGAATCAGTAGGTAGAAAGTTTTGTTTTATTTGTATGGTATATTATTGACACATTAATGTAGTGTTGTATACCAACAAAATATAGTTGCATTTCCGTAACAAAAAAAGGTACTTTTTGTCTAAGCGGCCGCTACTGACTGCTATCTGCCAATGTTTATAACCTGAACACTGATAGCTCCCATAACGCAGTGATAAGCCTTCTCCTACTTCACATCTTCGTATTATTGTATTAAATTCGTATCATTGAAAGTGTAAACAGATACAAAAATAAATGTAATAACAACAAAAATACTTTTATTTGACGACAAATATATTAATGAAATAATAAAAAAACAAATTTAAAAGAACTTATTTACTTAGAAAAGAAAAAATATCAACACTATAAACAACGTATATACAAATTATTTTTAGTTAATTATTCACTTCCTTTTGTCTTATTTATTTTGGAAGGCAAATTGTTTTATGCTACTTAAAATAGCGAGGAACGGGTCCTCGTCTCTGTGAACCCGCTGCCACAAAAATTTGCACAAATATGAATCGAGGTGTTGTCTGGCAGTTCCTCTATGTACTTTATTTCTCCAATTAGCTGAGCCCCACAATCGTTCTATGTGTTGAGTATGAACCCCAGTTGATGGATCGACAAAATTATAGCGGTGATTCACTTGGAAATGGTCATAGTTTGCTTCGTTCAGTTGTCGGGTGTTGTATCCTTTCCAACAGTCCGAATAAATGGTCGTTCCCTCTTCTATAATTTCTTTAATGGCTTGTAATAATGTTGTTGCCTTTCTGTCAATTATTTTGACGATAAAACATTCATCTGTTTCTCGGCAAACTCCACTAAACATCCACCAATGATAAGCCAGCAAGTACCCCAACATTTTGAAAATACTGAATTGCCTGTTCTTCTGAAGACGGTAAATCCCATATTCTAAGAAAATCCATAATATGAAGAAAATAAACGAAAAAAAATGAAAAATAAACACCAAGGGGTCACAAACTAAAAAAAAAAGTAAAATAAACACAAACGGACCAAAAACTAAAAATAAACACAAACGGGTCAAAAGTAAACAATTTAATAAGTGAACGTAATAAGGGAATAACTGAAAACTAAACAATGCAATAACTCAAAAGTTTGGCGGGTTAAGAAGAGGGAGGTTATGTGACATGATGACATGACGTTAGATAAGATAGATAAGAAGTGAGGTTTCAAACCGGCCGCTTAGGCAAAAAGTACCCAAAAAAAACAAAAAAAAAAACAATAAACCCAACCAAACTGCTTTTATCACATTTCAGACAAACAAGGTATACTTTTAAATGCAATATTAAAAATATTAAATATTATAATCACACCCTATAAACCAAAAAATCGCATGGCCAAAATCTAAATGACTTGTTATTTAAATTTAATTAATTCATATTAACAAACATCAATACTAAAAATACACTACAATATTTTTTCAATAGTAACATACATACAAATTAAATAAATCTCTCCACCTACTAATTCAGGAAAACCAATAAGGTTCGAAAAAACAAAAACAAATCCCACTTTGATGCTATGCAACCTTCCTTCATTTCTCTCATTCTCAATGAGTATTATTCCTGAACTAGAAAGTTGCAATTTCGTACAAATTGTAGTTAACTATTTATTTACTGTTCAATAAAGTGATTTTGTTTTTGTGTGATTGTTGAAAAATTGTAGTTACAATTTATTTTCCAGTTTCCTTGTAGTTAAAATATCTCGATAGTTTAATGTTTTTGTCTAAATATTAGTTGTTCTAGTGTTTGAAAATAATTATATAAAAACCTTTTTTTTTTTTCACTGTAGAGCATGAATATGAGGACAATAGGACAATAAAGTCTCAAAACTTCGTCAAATTATCAAATTATAGTTGTTTACTTATTTAATAAACCTCGAGAGCCTTATATATATATATATATATATATATATATATATATATATATATATATATATATATATATATATATATATATATATATATATATATATATACATACACTGGTGTAAAAAAGTCTTCAAACAAACCAAATTGTTATAAAAATGATAAATGTTTCAATTTAAAAGTGTTTTTATCTTCTTAATTATAAGCTGATTTAACCTTGTAGACAATTTAGATATAATATATATTTAAATTAGCATTATTTTCTATTAACAACACCAGTGTTTAATCCGTTGTGTTGACTTTTTTACCCTCTGAATAATGTTATCTTATGTTTAAATTCTACTGCTTTGTTATCCATTTCCATCTTTTCTCTTTAATGTTAACATTAGGAGGCATTGTAAAAAATTAAAAAAATTTGATTGTACTTATGAAAATCAATCTAATATTGCAATTTCTCAATTTTTGTTTTCTATTTACTGTTACTTTTATTTCAGAAAATGGCAAAATATCATATTTTTTATCTGTATCTTGCTGGAAAATAAAGTTCTGTAATCAGTTTAAGCCCAGATAGTATTGCATGGTATGTAGGAATGGTATAGTACTGTTTTCCATCTATTCACAAGAGGTCTCCAACTCCAGATGTGGAAACACTCTCCCCTCCCCCCAAAAAAAACATTAAGAAGCCACCTCCATACTTCACTGTTGGTTGTAAACATTCATCTGAAAATTACACACCATATCTTCTCTGACATATTGCCTTCTTCTGGGACCAAACATTGGAAATTTTGACTCTTCTCTTCATTTGTTCATTCTTCTTATGTCCAATTTTCATGTTCTTTGACAAACTCAATTCGCTTTTGTTTGTTTAAAGATCAAAAAAATGTTTTGTTTTTTTATTTAAGTTCTCTGCTTGTTTTTTAGTGGTTGTGCAAACAATAATTGTAAATGTTGTTCAGTAGCAGGACTATGTTTTTAGACCTGCCTGAACGTTTCAAATCTCCAGTTGTCTTGTTTGTTTTTTTTTAATTTTTGATAACATTATGAATTCCTGAACCTTTAACTTCCTTTTAAGTTTCCCTGATTATAAGTTCTTGTTTACAGAAAATTATAATTTTATGTTGGTCCAAACTATGATATTTCGCCATTTTCTGACATAAAAGTGTCTTTAAAAAGAAAAAAAAGAAATTATGAAATAGGAGTGAAGAATTCCAATACTAGAACAATTTTCATAGATACACTCAGCTGTTTAGAGTTTACAAAACGGCTCTTACCATTAACAATAAAGAGGAAAGATGGGAGTAGATAACAAAATAATGAAATTTAAACCATAAGATGCATATTCAGAGGATAAAAAAACGCCAACAGAACGGATTGGTCCTTAGGCTTGTTGTTAATAGAAAATAATGCTAATTTAGTTATATATTAAATCTAAAATGTATACAAGGTTAAATCAGTTTATAATTAAGAAGATAAAAACACTTTTCAATTGAAACATTTATCATTTTTATAAAAATTTGTTTTGTTCGAAGACTTTTTCATAGCACTGTACATACATATATACACACAATATTTATTTGTATATTTGTAATAAATCCAATTCCTATAAGTATATACTATTGCTGAAACATGTGCCACTAGGGTACAAACATTTTCATATAAAGTTTCTTGAAAGGTGATAAAATTCTATTCAAGCAAGAAAAACAAAAATCATTGAAATTGGACCATTATTAGGAAATGCTGCTTATTTTCTTCATAATATTTTTACAGCAAAAAAAGACGCTAGCCTTAGAGTTACATGGAAGGTCATCACGGATCGGTGAGATCCAGTTCACTAAATCAATTTATTGTTCAAAAATATCAAAAAATTTCTCATTGTACTGAAAGGAAAAGATGTGAGTTTCTAAATATATTTATGGAGTAAAACACAGTTATGTAATTTTTAAAATATATTAAAAATCAAAACTAAAAATACATTGACAAAATTAAGAACTTGGACATCAAATTCTGTATACCATTAAATACGAACACAAAAATCACTGAATACTGGGAATATTTTAATAGAACTAGATTGGATACAAAAATAATTAAAACAAGCATCATCACAACATGAACATCAGCCTCTAAAGGCCTCCAATTTCTCATCGATAGTTACTTCTGCTCCAACTGATTGACAGTTTCTGACAAACTTCATATATGTCCCGAACACGTAGCAGAAATAGACCATTCTTTACGTTGCTGACGAGTTTCTCGGTAGTCAAATCTCAATCGAAACCTTCGTACACTCACAGTTAGACGAAATATTTTGATTCTAAACTTGGAAACAATTGTGCCACTTCAGTCCCACAAATCATCCACATTTTTTTCCCCGGCTTAATGTATTTTTGCAATATACAGCAGCCCAATAAAGGCTTTAATTTCAATTATATCAGTTTCCATTGCATTCCTTTTCCATGAAAAATTTCCACAAATGCCGTCAATACTCAAGTTTTGGCACAAAAATTGGACGCGACACAGGTCACCTCACTACTGGATTGTAAGACTCCAAGAACTAGGAGAATACATGGAGGGAGAGTCCTCCTCTCCCTAATACATCAAATAGACTGCCCGACGGATCTCTCAGATCCAGTGCGATCTTCGAAGTGTTAAGACATTATCAAAGATGAATTTCATTTGTTATACCCTCATTAAACATTTTCATAAAAAAAAGTGTATTACAGTAACCAATTGATTATAGTACATCCCGGGTCATAATAGAAACTCTGGTGTGTTGCCAAGCTTAAAGCTATACTGGTAAACTAGAAAACACTCATGTCCCATAAGGAACTGGATGAGGTAGTAGTCAACCTCCTCATGTTTCCTTTCTACTCAGTTTGATATCATATTCCAACATTGTTGCCATTTGCCATTCACCTCCTTTCTTTTTTGGACCCTGGAAATACAATAGGCTCTGTTGTATAGGGCTCATCCTCTCTTCTACAATCATCTCTACTGATGACATCCTGACCACCACCTTTACCACTTTATATGAAACTGTGGAATGCACTGGTCACACATAGGGTTTCCGGCAGTTGATGAATAACATCAGTCCTTTATATGACATAGGATCGAGGACTCCTTTCCAAATAGCAAAAGCAAAATGGATGTATTAACAGTTGAAACCAACAATCTGTGGCTGTACCTGGGCAGCATCAAGGTCACTCAAGATGCCTTATTGTTCACTCGCTGGATATGCTGCTTGAACCTGAAACTTTCATCAATTCTCACCCCAATGTATGTATGTCAAGGAAGGCTTGGACCTTACCTTTTGCTTACCCACAGTCAGGGTGATTTTCCTCTTTTTTCTGCTACTGATAAAAAGTGCTTCTTTCTTGTGATCTGCGAGCTGCAGTCCCATGGATACCAACCAGTTGATTACCTCTTCTTACTTTGCCTTGAATACCATTGCTATCTTTTTGGCAAGATCCACTGTTTTGGCACCCTCTGGAAAGTTAAGTCTGAGAACAGCATCATATATGATGTTCCATATTTGTGTTCCTATCACAATGCTGGGGTGCTCCTTCAGTAATCTGAAACCTCCTTGGACCATCCTCAGTTGCACGTTTCAGTGTTCAGTCCTTAAAGTAATCACTGACTATCCTCTGAAGTTTCGAAGCTACGCTCGTTGCTTGCAGGGCATCCAATATGCAGATCCATTTTGCAGTGTTAAAGGTCTTCTGTTCTTCACATCCAGTGTGATGACTTCACAGTAGCACTTCACACCTCTCTTCCCTACGATAAGCTGTTCCTATCACCAAGGTGTTTGGATCCACCATGGATCTCACTTTTCCAAAGCCAAATTAGCTCTTAGAGAAGTCTCCTACATCTTTGGTGATCTCTTGTAATCTGTTTCCTAATATTTTCTCTAAAGCTTATCAGCATTATCCAACAGGCTAATCAGTCAGTAAGCCGAAGGGTCTTTGGTCTTCCCTTTCCCTTGGGATCAGGACTAGTTGCTGTGTTTTCAATGTACGAGGATAGGACCCCTCATGCACAGAGAAGCTAAAAAGATCCAGGAATAAGTTAGGTCTAATCTCCATTGCTGCCTTTAATGCCACATTCAGTATGCCATCTAATCCTTATGCTTTTTCCATCTTAAAACTGGTAAAGATATCTCTGTGCTCCTCAGCTGAAACTGTTATCATTTCAAGTGGTGTTAGCTCCCAATTTTGGCGTTAGTGCCTCCTGTTCTGGAAACAATATGGCAACAATTGTTTGCACAGTCTCTGGTCTCCTCCGTAGTAAAGATAGCCTGGTTGGTGGTCTCTGTGGGTGCATAGATCACATACCTGCCACCTGGTAGTTGGGAGAAGGCTGTTGCTAACAAATGTCAAATCAATTACTAAACACTTGCTTTCCTTCACAAACGTAGGCTCTGTCCCTGTATTTTCCAGGCTTTCGCCCTTTGAGATCTTCGACTATGCTATCTAGGAAATCTTAGAATTTCTCAGTCATGTTGCATGATGGAGAATCTTCTTTTTATCTGGCATCATGGCCCATTTGATTAATCAAAGACTGTTCTAAGAAGAATTACCAGTTCTCTCTATTGTGTTTCTCTGCCTTCCAATGTCAGGTGGCTTAGGGCTAAATTTTAAAATTACTGTTACATCGCAAATAAAAGCACCAAATTTGTTATGAATATACCTTAGGATACACTAATTAATATTAGCCTAGGAGCCCTCTGAAATTTTTTAAAATTCTCATGTATGGCATTAAAATCCAAAATGGCCAACAAAACATCACTTTAAACATGGTCTATTTTACTGTTAATTTTCAATTACATCAGTATGTTAACTCAGCACCCTACAAACTTGACTTGGGATAATCTGGTCTCTGAGAGGCCTCCAAACGTTACTGTGGTCTGTGTTCCAACATACACTGTCGTAGTCTAGATGGTTTCTCCATCTAGTGAAGTGCATTGGTAACTTTTTTTTTTAAGTTGTAAGGTTGTCCAGGTCTCTGATTTCAATTAGTGACTCTTCTTTTAAGGCCCTAATTTCAACCTCTGATCCTAGTGCACCTTCTATCCCTGCATTTAGGATCATTTGTACAAGCCTTCATCAACCTCACTAACTTCCTGGGAACATGCAGCTCAGACGTGATTTTCCATAGGCAGTTTCTGTCCACTGACTCATAGGATGCTTTGAAGTCAACAAATAAGGTGTCTATGTCCTGATCTACTTCCCATTGTTTTTCGAGTACTTGTTTTAAGATGAATATCTGGTCTATTGTACTCCTTCCTCTCCTGAATCCTGCTTGTTGGTCGCCTATTATGTTTTCATAATACGGATGCACCCAATTTTGCAGAATATTAGTCATTATCTTATAGAAATCCACCCGGAAGGAGTGTTATGCCTCTGTAATTATCACATTCATTCATGGAGCCCTTCTTAAGGATAGGACAGATCGGACCTGTGTTCCAGGCTTCTGGTACCCGTTCCTTCTCCCTTATTTTCTAATTAGATCTAACAGCTTGGCTCTGAGGTGTTGCCCCCCATCCTTGAGCAATTCTGATGGTAGGTTGTCTATCCCCGGAGCCTATTTTATTTTAAACCTGCCAATAGCTATTCCCACATCCAGAATATCTGTTTTTTCAACATCTAGTGAGTTAATGTCCTCAGTATGGTCCATATCTTCTTCGTTTGTGGGGTGCTCTTGATTGAGGAGCATCTGGAAGTGTTCCTTCCAGATGCTTAGGATCTTTTCTTTTGATGCCATCAATTTGACATTTTTACCTCGTATTTCGTATTTTTTACTTTATATTCTACCCTTTATTTTCCTAATATCTGCCAATAATTAGCATATATTTCCATCTTACCAGTTTCCTCAATAGTTTGTAATCTTTGAGAAATTCTCTGTGTGCTGTTCTTATTATTTTGTTTGTCTTTTTCCTGGTGGCTGTGTAATTGTCCAGCATGGCTTGATGAGTTTTTGCTAAGCAGAGGACTTTTCTTTTTTCCTGAATCCCTATTACTTGCTTAGCTTTTGTTTCAGCCCTGACTCCAGTGCCTCCCAACATTATTCAACCGTGAGGCCTTCCATGTTCAAGGGTTCGAATTTATTTTTCAACTCAATATGGAATTAAGTCTTTAATGTAGGGTTTTTCAAATTATGGGCTTCATACCTCTGTCAATAACATTTTTTCTAAAATTTGTTTTTTTTTTTTTCAACCAATTTGTTGAAAATGTTAATAAAATTTGGTGTTATTAACATATTGCTACCATTTTTCCAAGACTCACTCAGTGTAATGTCAATAACTTTATTATTTAGAGCTTTGCTTACAGCATTAGCTGTTAACATTACTACATTTGATCAGTTATATGTTAATATAAAAGTTATATGTTAACCCTTTAATGACGCTGGACTTCCAGTGTCCAATTCAACGAATTGGTTGAAAAAAACAAAACGTTTTTGGCAGTTTTTTAAGAGCAATTCTTTGAAAAAATTATTTACTTGTCAACAACTTGTGTTATTAAAAGTGTTACCCATAGGTAACACTGGAGTGTAAACCCAGCTTTAGACATGTCTGTAATTATTCCTCTTTGAAGATTAGTATTCAAGACATAGTCATAATCCTTGTCTCACCCCTTATATTTTCAAAATGACAGACAAAAAACATATGTTTATTTCACATTCACTGGTTTAAAATTATAGTGATGTTTTGCCCACACCCTTTTTGCAACAATTGAAATAAATAGTTTTTGTTTTTTATTATTTAATTTGATTTGCTTTAAAAACTTATTGGATTAATTATACTGATTTTTTATTATAAATAAAGATAAACTACTAAGTATTGAAGATGCATGTTAATGCAAAAAAAATGTCTTTATTTTATAATAATTTATAAAATTAATTTTTATCTTATTATGGTATATATATATATATATACACATATATTAATATTTATAATTCAGCAGTAGTTTATTCTTATGGGACTTGGTATTATGAAGCTCTCCAATATATTTCAGCTGGATATTTAAGTCAACTTTTCGCATGTCAGCTCCTGAACTGAATAATTTAGCTCAGCAGCTTTTTTTTTTTTTTAAAGGATTATTACCTTACTGGATGGTTCTCTTGAAGAAGCCAGCAACATCATTAACTCAGAGGAATGTCTTGATTTTGATACAATGAAAGTCTGTTTTATAACTATGAAAAGGTAATATTCTAATTTAATAATTAATGAGACAAAAAATCAGTCTCAGTTAGCAGTTAATAATAATTCAGGTATTATGAGAACTATCTTTTTCTCATTAATGTTAACCTATCATATCACATGCTTTGACGCCTTAAACGGACTAACCAAAGAGGTAGTACATCATTCAAAAATAGTTTAGCATATACTGAAGAAAAAGGGAGGGAACATTAAAAAAGCTGGCAGATTTTAAAACAGCTGATCAGCCGTACCAGAACAACTGAAAATATAAAAAGTTGTAGAAACAGTACTCTACTATATATATTACATCCATCATATGGCTGCCATCTATATTAATTCAAATAATATTAATTACTTTTTCTATTTCATCAGCCATGGATATACCCTCCTAGGTCACACTCAGCCTCTATTAAGTGAGGTACTCTTAATTAAGAAGGAAAAACTGGCGGTTGAGCGTGACCTTGGCCCAATCACCTCCCCTTACAAAGTACTGAACCCAACACACTTTATGGTTGTAGTGGTCAGGTTTTATGTATATACGTACAGTGATTTAAAAAAATCTTCGAACAAAGCAAATTTTTATTGTCCGGGAGCCCGTTGCAAAAAAGGTGTCATATTCCATACTAAGGTTTGTCCTTATAAATTGATCATATCCACAGGCCTGGTGAGAAAAATGCACATTTGCCACCATATAGTCGCTGAATTACAAAATGGCGGACATGTGAAGATAGAAGAGTCCCTACATAGATTGTAAGCGTATATTTAGGGAGGGCTTCTAGATATATAAAGCTTTCTATTTAAAATATTTACTATTAAGACATGAAATAATAGTCAGTTACCCCATACCCATGAATTTTAAGTCGAAAAATTGAGTTTATGATTTAAAAAGTTTACTTTCATCACTTTTTCTCTTATATCAGTGAAACTATGCGTTCGATCTATAATAATGTGATGTGTAAAATTAAAGCTGACACAATTTTTAATAGAAATGGTTATATTAGTTGATTGGTTATATGAGTTCGGCTCGAGCCGGTGAGAGAGAAAGATTGGCTTCACGTCATCATCTTCTATGATTGGGTATTTTTCGTCCAATTAAGCTGAAATTTTGCACCAAGGCGCGGAGCTGTGTGTTAAAGGCCTGCATATGAAATCTTGTGAAAATTGAGCGAAGATATTGGCCAGGATCAGAAGGCAACGAAGTTGATGTACTTGTGGGACCGGGGTTCTTATCACTGTTCGGCCTAATACTTGTTGGCCCCCAACACTCGTTATCAGTCCCCTCCAGCAAGGTCAGTGTCATCTTATCAATACAATCATTGAAGGAGCTCAAATAATTTTACTGTTACCTGGTTTATATATTCGATCCCTTTCTCTAATAAAATACAAAAAAATTATTTAGTGTTTGTCATCATAATTTATTATTTCTATGACGTTTTAAATCAAATTATGAAAGTAGATCTGTATGTGTACAAATCTTTTAACTTATTATTAGTAAATTGATTTATATATATATATATATATATAGATTTTAATTCTTTAATGATCTTATATTTTATTTTATACTCTCGATAATATATTAAATTTACTAATGTGATGTGGATATGTGTATATATATATTGCTGTTTTTTTAGATTTTAACTTCTTAAATTTTTAACTGATTATTAGGCAGTTATTATTTTTATTGTTTTATTTATTTCTTTTTTGTAATTTTAACTTTTTAACAGTTTATTGATTTTATATTGTAACTCATTTTAGGTAATTATTTTTTAGATTTTAACTTTCACTTATTTTTAGGCAATTATTGTTTTTAAATTTTAACTTTTAACTTTTTACTGATTCTATATTGTAACTTATTTATAGGCAATTTATTTGATAGATTTATACTTTTTAACCGTTTATTGATTTTATATTCTAAGTTTTTTTTAAAAATTGATTTTATAGTTAACTTTTCACTTATTTATTTAATTATACATTTCACACTCCTTTAACAGATTGTTTCAATCATGCGCATGATGGGCAAGTCTCAAATAAAAAAAATAATATTGCAATAAACAAAAGACCAATGAAAAAGATCGAAGTTGGACAAAAGGTATGGGTTCTGAGAACTGGAGGACCTGTTCAAGAGGCGATTGTTGCCTCTGTGATGTATGTGGTCACTGCAGGAGGCGGAGAAAATAAGTTTGTTAAAGTGGAATGGCCCGACACAGAAGGTGTGGTATTGGGAAAGACGTTGTCGATAGATGATGTCTCCCAGATTGCCAAATGGTCCGCAGAATGTCGCAGAGGTACATAGTGAGCAGCAAGATGAAGCTCTACGCCCTGATGATAAAGTTTGTCCAATATGTGCCCTTTCTTTTAAGGTCGAGGTCTCGGAACCCATATTGCAAAAAAGCATCCCAGGGAGGCGAACAACAATACACTGAGAGGCATAGTGAAGAATGTGATAGGTTCTTGAAATGGAGAGGGCGACACATCAAAAATAAAAGAGGAGATTGTTGGATGGTTTACTACGTTCCAGAACCTATCAAAGCAAAATATGGTAAATACTGCAGATTTTGATGAGGCCGTAGGCAAGTTTCTAAAGTTCCTCAAAGTTATCAATACCAAACTGCCAGGTTCCCAGCACCCAGCTGTCAAATTTTATGGGATGAGGAAAAAAAAAATGAAAATGGCTGACAAGGGTGCTGGACAAGTTTCAAATCCGCAGAGAGCAAACAAAGTAGACAGGGCTCATCGGCAAGAGCAGTACCAGTATGAGGTTGCTCAATATAATTATTACAGCAAAAGAAAAAAGGTTGTGCAAACTGTTATGAATGCCCATGCTCCTAAATGGTGTCCTCTAAATATGGCTGAAATCGAGAGGCATTATAAAGTGCATCTTTGAAAGCAAAAATCTTTGCGGGCGTGCGGATTACGAACAGTGTGCTCTGATGGCAATTTGCTGTCCATTGAGCTAGAAGCTGTCAGGAAAGATATTAAGTCAACATCAAAGGACACATTGCCGGGGCCTGATGGAGTTCTGATCCGCACAATCAAATATTTTGATGTATCAAAACAATTGTAGAGATAATGCTGAAGGTGGCCTATGTCTTAGAACCACTTCGACAGGGGCACACAATATTAAATATAAGGGCAATGGTGATATATACAATATCTCTATCTGGAGACCAATCACCATATTTTGATTGTGCGCCATTGAATCATTGAGAAGGTTCTGGATCACAAATTAAGAAAGCAAGTCACCTTCCACAGGAATCAGAAAGGCTTTATAAAAAGCCTCCCAGGAACTCATTTCAATGTGAGGATTATTGACGTGATATTAAAAGATGCACAGAAAATGAAAAATGATTGTGCAATATTTTTTCTTGACGTTGTCGGTGCTTTTGACAATATTGATCACAAACACATCGTGAGCTCATTAGAAGCAAGAGGTGTGTCACCAAATCTTAAAAATGTCATATCAGCCCTCCTTAGCACGGACACTATAAAGGTTAGTAATGGTGTCCATGCAACTAGCCAGATCAAAGTGCTGCGCGTTGTACCCCAAGGTGGCCCCCTGTCGTCTTCGCTCTTCAACCTGGCCATCAACCATCTCTACCACGACCTGGGCGATGAGGACTTTTCCAAGAAATTTGGATATAAATTAAAAAATGACCAAGATTGTGTGGTCTTCACAGGTTTCGCGGATGACCAGGCTGTGTCGGTGCGAGACAAGGTGGCTGCAGAAAGAGTGATTGACAGCGTATAGAGAACATTTTAAGAAATTGGTTTGGCTATAAATCCTCAAAAAAGCATGGCCATCGTTCTAAATAAAGTAGAGTTGAAAACTACGAAGCTCTCCCTTGAGAATGGAGAGTACATCCAAACATTGAAGAATGGAGAGACAATTAAGTATGTAGGATGTACATTCTCGGGAGAGCTACAATTCAACGAAGATTCGGTGACTAAATTGAATGATAATCTAAACAAGCTGGTAACCTCTTGCTTACTTTAACCTGAGTAGAAACTCAACATTGTCAATCAATATCTGTTCGCGGGTATCAGCGGACAGGTCAGAGAAGTTGGATCCCTCTGCCGTAAATGCAGCAGAGAGTCCGAAACACCAGCCCATGTGCTGGGAAAATGCCCTAACAACTCCCTCCTCATAACACGTGTTCACCATAGGGTCAAGTTCAAGTTGATGAGGCTCCTTAGGGAAAGGAAATTCACCTGATTTGACGAGGTATATTGCATTGATAGTGAAGGCTCTACGAGATACGCGGGTATTGTCGCATTTCCCAAGACAGGAAGGACAGTGCTGATCTTGGATCCGATTGTCCGCTTTGAGAGCAATGACCTCGATCAGGCGGGTGAAGTGGAAAGGGAAAAGAAGAACATGTATGATAAATGTATCTCTTTCCTAAAAGAGAAATTCCTTGAAACCTTCAGAGAGAGAGTTCACCTTGAGAGGCCACTGGTTTGGGTCTCGTGGAACAATTCCAAAAAGAACAAGGAGCTTCCTTGAGGAACTAGGTGTTGACGTTAAGGACATAGTGAGATTGGATGAAAATATAGTCCTCGACTCCCTGGGAATCATTCACCACCATGTGCATGGCTAGGCTGAGAGTTTTAATTTATGAAAAATGTCTTATTATATTTGTTTTATATTAAATTTTATTTAATTCTAGATGTATACACTTTTGTTTTTTGTTATTGTTCTATTGTAATATTAGGCATCTTAATATTGTGTATAGGAGAGGTGTATAAAGAGAAAGAAGTGAGAGAAAGGGAAATTAAATGTTTAAAAAAAGGGGGGGGAAAGCATGAAGAATGAAAGAGAAAAAAAAAATTTTATTCTCATATAAACCACTTCTGTTTATTTATATATAAGTTTATTCATTGTCCTACGGATTAACGAGTATGCTGTGTGTATAGCAACCCAATATAATTGTTTAGTTGAACATATAGTTGAAGCAAGCTTTTATGTTTTATATGAAAATAAAGTGTTTCTCTCTTCTCTTTCTTTGTGTAGTTTTCGTGATATCCGTCCTCGTAATTCACTAATTTGGAAAAAAAAATTTTTCAATCGCATTTTTATCATTATTTGACTCTCCAACTCTTTATCTTTTCATTTTTCGAAAAAGTCATGAGGAAGAAAGTTGTTTTATATTAAATTTCCTTTAAGAATATATCTTCAGCCATTCAAAGGATAGATCAACTATAACTTAATGATTAAACTCCGAAACTATCCAGAGATATTTACTTTTCCCAATTTTTGATATTACACAGCTCTTAATGTGTACTTAGTTCTGCCATAAATACTGTAACAAAAGTTGAACTTTGTTTACATCCTCGGGTATTATTTAGATAATCCTTACCTCTATCAGGTTATTTTCTTTACATGTCAGGATAATAATCCCAATTAGTTTGTTTTTTTCTTTTACTCAGTTAACATGGAGTGGGGTGATAAAGAAAACCGAATAGCTGTGATCACTTACAAAAGTGTTTAAAATTAAGAGAAAAATGCTCTAGATATTTTCAACACTTTGAAACCTTTGGATATCAGCTGTATGTTCGTGTACCGCACTATAAATAAATATAATGAGACACTATCTGTATGTGACAGCCCTCAACCGGACCATCCCGGAATGGCAAATGCAGTGAGAGCATTGGCTGCTTAAATCAGAAGAAATCCCATTCGAAAACAACAAATCATGTCTCTGGAAATGGGAATCTCTATCAGATCAATGTCTCGCATAATAAAAAGTGATCTTAGGATGCGTGCATTTCAAAGAATGACAGAACAAAGGCTAACCACTTCCCTAAAAAAAATTTGAGTGGATAGATGCAAAGTGCTCCTTGGCCGTTACACCAATGGTCTTCGAAAGATTTTGTTTAGTGATGAGAAAATTTTTACAATTGAAGAAAAGTTTAATCGCCAAAATGATCGTGTGTACCCACTCAGCTCTAAAGAAGCCCAGGAAGTGATTGGATGAGTGGAAAGAGGTTATCACTCTTCCAGTGACAGTTTGGTGTGGAGTTTGGTTTGATAGCATCACAAAGCTCCTTTTTTGTGGAAAAAGAAATTTAAACAGCCGCTAAAAACTATCAGGACAATATTTTGGAACCTATTGTCAAGCCTCTAAATGATACTCTGTTTGCTGGAAATCATTGGGTTTTCCAGCAGGATTCAGCATTGGCTGCAAAAGAAAATTCCAGAGTTTATCTCATCTTCGGATTGCCCCTCAGGAAGCCCTGATCTCAACCCACTAGATTATCGGCTGTGGTCCGAACTGGAGAGGATGGCATGCAACAGAGCACACCCTAACTTGTTAAGCCTCCAAGTTCAGGTCCAAGCAGTTGAGTACTTTCCTCAAGAAGTGCTGCTATTGATGACTGGCCACAGAGATTAAATAACTTTTTTCAAGGCAAAAGGCGGACATTTTGTGTAATTTCTTTTACTCTCTATAGATATAGATTTTATTTTCTAATAAAGTTTTTGAAGAAATTATTTTTTCTGTTGAAATCTGTATATATTTCCTTATTACAATATTTTTGACATGACTAGGTATATAAGACAACATACGCATGTATACATTGGCTTACATATACATACTGTCTTATATACAGATTAAGAGCTGTGTAATAACGAAAATTGCTAAAAGTAAGTTATTCTGTATAGTTTCGGACTTTAATCATTAAATTATAATTGCTCTAGGCTTTGAATGGTTGCAGATAAGATATTTAAGTAATATATTGTAATATACACCTTAAGTGAAAATTGTTAAAAATGATTTAATAAATTAATGTAACAGTTAAAAAGCAAGCATATCTAGTTTCACTAGTTCAGGGAAAAGAGAATTGCTGCTCTGTAGGAAAATCCCAGGAGGGGATGGAACAGAGGATTTGTTTTGGCAAGCAGTTGTTGATGTTTGGCTGGAGTGAAGAGAGAGTAGGGGAAGGGACCTGGCTCCAGTGGGTTAAACCCAGTAATAGTATTACCATCTTGGAAGTTGTTTGGCAGAGAGACTAGTTGTTTGGAATTACAAGAGAGAGGATCTCCCAGGGGGCTTGAGTTGAAAGTGTCCTGCATGGGCTAGCCTTGTGCATGGCTAGTGGGGTTCCTCCATTAACGTTCCTCCAGGTACCCGAGTTCAGTACACTGCACAAATACACACATAACAATACACTATACATGTAAACTGACACAAGGACATTTACACTACTCACCCTACAGCTTCCTTCCCTGGAGGGGGAGCAAGTAATACTATTAAAATTTTGTTTATTATTTAATAACCTCTTATTTATTTAGGAAGTATCCCAATAGTATTGAAGTAATCATCCAAGGTTATATTATTATTATTTGTAAAATATAAGAGAGATGTTACAATATATTCTCTTCAAGAAAATTTAATATTAAACAACTTTCTTCTTCATGACTTTTTTTGTAAAATGAAAAGATAAAGAGTTGGCAAGTCAAATAATGATAAAAATGCTGTGCAAAAAACATGTTTATTTTTCTAAATTAGTGAATTACGAGGACAGATATCACTGTGTCGAGGGTATCATGCTGAGAGTGTGCAGTTATCAAAAGTCCTCACAGTGCATGTTCGTTATAGAGGATAAAATAACTAAGTGGATATAGGAAGATAAATAGAAGGATGACCTTAAGTTTCAGGCGGATCAGCACCCGAACTACTCTTGGTCTGCGGTGTAAGGGATCAACCTTAACACTCCACAAGGATGGTAACCACAACTGGAGGGATCAATCTCCGGACTTGTGAGCGAATGAAATACTAACGGCAGGATCAATCTCCTGACTTAATATATAAGAATACAAGGAGACAGATCAGCGTCCAAACTTGCAAGGAGTAAGAGAAGAGGATAAAAGGTTTATGAATAATGTAAAATGAGAAGAGCAGATTGATGAGAACAATAAGCATATATGTGGCATATACTGATAATCTGCGTGGTGGTCTACACCCTGGAGGGGTGGAGATCCTAAGACCTGACAACAATGAGACAGGACTGCGGTATTCATTCCACCATGACTAAATGGGCTATCAAGAGCTGTTACAATTACAGTTATTTTTAAGCTTTGGTCAGTATATGTTATCACCATTAAACTTTATTAATAAAAAGTATTTACAAGGTATATACACATTTAAATTTACAATTTGAGTATTTTATCATATAACAATAAGAAATAAGAATACTATTTTTAGTTGTATTGCACTAAATAGCTTGTGTGGCGCTGCCAGGTAGGTAGATGAACTAGTTGTCTCCTGTCGCAAGTGGCGGGAATCTGTTGCCGCTACAATGGAAACTATAGAATATAGCGAAAAAACTAATATAACCATTTCTATTGCAAATTTTATCAGCTTTAATAATTTCACATATCATATTATTATAGATAGAATGCATAGTTTCGCTAATATAAGCGAAAAACCGAAAAAAGTAGAATTTTTAAATCATAAACTCAATTTTTCGACTTGAAATCCACTGATGTGGGGTGGGGTAACTGACTATTTATTGTTTCATGTCTTCAGACTGTTAATACTATAAATTGAAATGGTTGGTAACTTAATATATCTGTAAGCCCTGTCTATATATAAGCTTAAAAGCTATGTACACTACATAGGTTCTCTTCTATCTTCACATGGCCAACATTTTGTATTCCAGCAGCTATATGCTGACAGACTTGCATTTTTATCATCAGGCCTATGGATATGGTCAATTTATAAGCACAAACCCTAGTATGAAATATGACACCTTTTTTGCCCCGGACTCCAGGACTATTATAGAAATGACAAATGTTTCAATTTAAAAGCATTCTTACCATCTTATTGTAAACAGAATCAACCTTTCAGACATTGTAGATGTAATATATATTTAAATTACCATTATTTTAAATTAACAAGCCAAGAGACTAATCCATTTTATTGACTTTTTGTCCTTCGAACAATGTTGCCTTATTGTTCATATTTTATTACTTTGCTATCTACTTCAGTATTTACTCTTTATTGTTAAAATTAAGAGCCATTTTGTAAACTCTAGAAAGCTGAGTATCTGTGAAAATTCTTCTAATGTTTGAATTCTTTGCTTTTTCCGGTAATTTAATTTGACATTCCATATTTCATAAATAGTTTTTATTTTTTCTATTTAATGTTTATTTTTTGTTCAGTAAATGGCTAAATATCTTATTTTTTAATGACTTAAAATTATAATTTTGCATCAATGAGGACTTACCATCAGGGAAATTCAAAAGGAAGTTAAAGGTTCTACTATTTCGTGTATTTATTATGTCATCAAAATTTCGTTAAAAATCAAGCAAACTGAAGACTTGAAACGTTCAGGCAGGTCTAAAAAACATATTCCATTTAAAATTGTTATGTTTGCAAAACCGCTTAAATCAAGAAGAGAACTACAAGCATCCAAGTTTCATCCTTGATCAGAAGGAAACTCCTATCTTTTGGCCTTAAATATTGTGTAGCCAGAAGAAAAACATTTATTTTTTGATCTTCAAACAAGCCAAAGCGCCTTAAGTTTGCCAAAGAACATGAAAACTGAACAAAAGAAGAAGAGGACGAACTTCTCATGAGAGATGAGTAAAAATTTTAAATGTTTAGTTTCAGAAGGAGGTGGTATGTTAGAGAAGACCTAGAATGGAATTCTTGGATGAATGTTTGCAACCAACATTAACAAGGAGGTAGCTTCTTAATGGTTTGGGGAGGGGGGTTCTAGATCTAGAGTTGGAATAGACAGAAAACTAGATACAAAATGGTACCATTGCATCCTTACATTCTCTCTGTGCTTTAGCTAGTTGGGCATAACTTTATTTTTCAGCAAGATAACAATGAAAAATATGTTATTTTGCCATTTCCTGAAATAAAAGTAACATTAAATTGAAACAATAAAAATAAATTATGAAATATGGAATGTTAAATTTTTTTTCACGGGACGGCCATAGAGACCATGCGAATGTTGAATTATATTACTGAAAAAAAAAAGTGAAGAATTCCAATATTAGAGTGTTCTTAGATACACTCAGCTTTCTGGAGTTTACACAATAGCTCTTAGTGTTAACAATAAAGAGTAAATATTGAAGTGGGTACCAAAGTAGTGAAATATGAATAATAAGGTAGCGTTATTTACAAGAAAATTTAACACAATAGATTGGTCCCTTGACTTGTTAATTGAAAATAATACTAATTTAAATATATATTACATCTACAATGTCTTCAAAGTTAATCAGTTTACAATTAAAAAGATGACAACACTTTTAAATTGAAATATTCATCATTCTTATAAAAATTTGGTTTGTTCGAAGACTTATATATATATATATATATATATATATATATATATATATATATATATATATAATAATAATAATAATAATATATAATCATGTCGCTATCTTCTATTTTTTTGTAACTGTTTTATTTTCAAATATTCCTATTTGTCAAAATTAAGGATAATAGTTTATAGTAATAAATTAAAAAATCTTTAACTCAAAATTTACTCTCAGTTGGAGAAACTTTGAATCAAGCTGTTTTTCTATTTGTTAAAGAAAATTAGGACTACTGGAAATCCAAGTGCTTTGATCTTACTGTGTTACTGGTTTTCACATAGTTTTGTTTTGAAAAAGTCTCTTTAGTTGAATTTAATAGGTTTGTCTAAGAAAGCATAATATTTCAGAATAAAAACAATTAAAATTAGTCAGTTTTATAATTTATGAGCTAACGTTACTCTGTGGTATCTATGTATAGCTTCGGAAATCTTTCTTTTGAGCTATTCCCCTCTCTTTGTATCCCTCGATCAGCTTAGAAATAGAAAAACATGCTTATTGGGTCTTTCTATTAATATTCCTACTGTCACATTGATGCTGACACATTTTTCTGCATTATTTTGAATATTTTTTCCTATTTAACTTTTAGGATAATGCAAACATAAGCTTAGTGCTAATAAGTTGAAATTTTATTCTTTAAAGGAGTATATACAATTTACTTATCTTATAGCTGTTTCTATAACCAAACATGACATTATACCATTCTTTATTATTATTTATTTTTTTTTTTGTAATATTCACTGTTAGCTCTGAAAGATACTTGATAAAAAATAATAATAATTCTTTCTACAATTGTGTTTATTCACTAATGAATCAGATTCAAGATTTAAAATATCATTTCTGTGTTTATGATTTCTATTGTAATTCCAATTCCAAATTTTATGCATTAAGAATGGGGAATATAAATATCTTAGAAAAATGACATTCAAATTATTATATACAAGTAGAGGTCCACCACTGAATTATGTCCACAAATAAATGCTATTTCTGGTTATTGAAGTATTTCTTGAGCTGGGATATTTTATGAAACACAAAGGTGCAATTGTACCAAATCCTGATAAGAACAGTCCTCACTTATGCCTCTGAATGCTAGACATTACCTAGTATACTGGAGGTATGAGAGGAAAATATTGAGGAGAATTTATGGCACAGTTTGCGCCAGTGGAACCTGGAGAATACTAAATTTGTCCAAATTTGTTAGTTATAACCTTCTCAAACCATGGCCACGAATTGCCAATGAAATCTACGTAGAATGCAAATATATGGATGAATGGAAGATATAATTGGTTGAATGGAAATTTCTGGAAAAAAGCTGAGGATGATGAAGATGGACAGGAACTAGAAGATTAATTTTACTAAGCTACCCTCCTTAGAAGAATTGATATTTCCATTAATTAATTTAAAGAGGAAAATAACATCTTAATTGATGTTCTATATGCTTTAGAATCAAGATTTATAGTAATATTCATATTTTAAAAATGTTTGTAATATCGATGAAAATATTTACTATCGATATTTGAAGTCTGATATTTTGCTGGTATTGGTAGTTATTGGCCGATGTTGGACTGAGAGAAAACAAACACAATTGATTTGAAGATATTGAAAATATTGATCCAGCCAGTGATCGATATTTCATTCAGGGTTCATAGGAGAACCTTCCTGTAAAATTAAGCTGGATCTAAGCCTTAAAAATATGATCTGACCTTAAGGGGGTGGTGAGGATGAGTTTTCCTTAAAAGACTTTTTGACCAACCTGGAAGCCATAACAGTTCGCAGTGAGTGGACACACGAGGATTGGAAACTAATTTCTTTCTTAAACTAATGTAGAAATATGCAAATACATCTCTCCTCAACCTGAATTGAGGGTCCTCCTGTACTTATTGAATGATACAAAACTGTTCTTAGGAAGCATATTGGGAATCGCCAACATTGACCCCCCCGAAACTATTAGAACAAAATTATGTTCTACTAGAGTATGTGGAAAGATGCCAGAGATTGGAAGAACATATGATTGTGCAAGGGAGGGATGATGAACTTGTGTGAAATCACAATCAGATTGATAGCTTAGTTTTTGTGGTGTTCATTAACGGTTTGAAGAGCAAAGCTACTTCACAACTCTATTATAGTTCCCAAAGATCATAGCTTCCCAGGAAACAGTCACTAAGGAAGCTCATGTAGAACTAAACCTTAGTAAGATACAGTGGCGAGAGCTGTCCAGTCTGGAAGCGGAAGAACAACAAGAGGTTGATTGTGAATCCCTGAATTAGAGCTCCACGAGAAAGATATTTCTGCTGAGACTACGTAAGATATTTTCCCAGATAATGCCCTCGGAGGCAACAGTTAAATGTCGGAGTGAGTAATAATAAATCTGGGTACTTGTGAGCGACACAGCCTCTATGAACTGCTATCTGCGGTTGTCTTGTTATTTAAAGTTTTGTTGTTGTTGTTATTTATATTTCTTATTATTAAATGTTTATAACCTGAACACTGATAATTGTTATAAGGCACTGATAATCCCTATCTTCATAGATTCTCTTATAATAAGAAATATACATATATTTGGTGTTGCCTCTTTTTTGCCTGTTTCTTATTAATATATAAATAACAAGATAACTGCAGATAGCAGTCCATAGAGCCAGCGTCGCTCACAAGTACCTAAATCTGAAATAGTTGATATGATATAATCCAATCCTGCCTGTGTCCTGAAATCAAGTTCTGTTTTTTGTGTGGTTATCCCACAGCTGCACCAGTGTACAAGAATAAATAGTCAGGGTGAAAAGTATTCACATGCCATTTTTAACACAAATAAGATATACAAAATATATTATTATTTGGAGAGATTAATTTAAAATAATAAATCCATTTAATATTAACACTTTAATAAATAAAAAATATTTTTGATCATTTAAACTTTGTGATGTTATCGTATAAATAAATTATTCAAAATGATCAATAAATAACTTGAGTCTAAAGTATTAAAAAACTTTATTATTACAATTCGAAATTCACTCTTTCAGTACACAGGATTTTTTTCATGGCTCAGTAATGATACTCTTTAAATTATGGAAATGAGAAACAATATGTTTTATGATATGATTATTCAAATATTTTAAATCAAAAAATCTACAAAGAAAAATTATATTTAGAAAAAAAGCCTGGAAGCAATAAAAATAACAGAAAATTTGAAAATGGCAATATATTTTAAATCAGATTCAGAAAAAATAAACCAGAATTATGCAGAACTATCAAAAAAGTTAAATAAGTTCCTAAAACCGAATAAACAAAATAAAACTCAGTAGATGGCACCTTGATATTTCTAGTTGAAGTTTGCAGCCTGTTAGGGATAGGAGCTAATTCATGAAGATAAATAAAATTCTAGATGAAAATGAGGTAAACAAAATTTCTAATTTTTGTCGTTTTTGTTATTTTGACATGCCTTTCTGTGATAGAATAAATTTTACCCACAAAAAAATGTTAATAAAATACTATTTTTATAAAAATTGTATAAAAAATTTTTAAATTGTTGATAATTTTCATATTTACAGGAACTGTTTTTTAATAAAATGAGGAAAAAGGAAAGCTTAAGATATTGTCAATAAAGAAAGAATAAAAAAACACAATTTTATAATTTCAAGTTAACAAGAACTATCATATCATTTAAATGTTTGAAAATGGCTAGTTAAGCAGAAACGTTATATAATGGAATTTCTTATTGGAACGATTTTTCAATAATGAAATAAAGATTGTGGGTTTTTTTTTTTTGTAAATAACATTATTCGTATATTGGTTAAACATAGTAATTAAATGGATCCCATCCCCACATATATTATTACAGTATGGCTTAAAATCGGTTTTGTACCAAATATAAGCTCCTGTCATACTCCAATACCATGAATGGGGTACCGTTTGATTCAGAATTTTACGGGGGGTTAGCGAATTGTATTCTCCACTTTTGTTTTCTTTCTAAAATAAATAAAGTCGATACAGACATTTTGCTAGGCTTCAATACTGGAATGGTGGTAGGTCTGTAGATCGAAACGGGACCAATTAGACCTTGAATATTTTGATGCGTACAGCAAGACACGGATAGTTCCTTCGGAACTATCGGATCCTGGGTTTTTAAGCCTAAAAGCGTACTATTTTCAAGATAACACATGGCATAGGGTTCGCATCCACACAAGCTTACGTTAATTGTAGTACTGTCATTGAATACATGTCTCATTTCATCAACTCTATGAGGCCTCTATGATCAAGAGAGAAGTTTATATTATTTATCAATGGTGTTTTTGATCGGCAAGCCATATCATCGTTAATTCTTCACCAAATCCCAAGATTGAGCCACCAATTTCGAAGGCTTCCTTCTCCTTCAGGCGGGCAAAATATTCCAATCACCCCGAAAATTCAGGCAAAAAAGTTATGATAGAAAACAAACTTTATTTGTGAATAATTAAAAAGTACACATTTTTTTCCACAAAAGGAAAAAATATCGAAATCGGACAATTTTTAGCAAAGAAACAGCTTATTGAATTTTGTAAACATGTTGGTTCCAAACATTAATGAAGATTTAAATAAATATTTGTTTCCTATGTCGATTATATTTATCGAAAAAGTAATAATGGATGTCTTTAGCTTTTGATGCGTTACATTTTTTTTATTTTCTTATTAATTTGGCATTTGATAACAATGTGCTGTGCTAATTTTTCGCACGGGCCTACTGGTAAAATAATAAATAGCCAAAACAAGGTTGTTTATCCATATTTTTGTTTTTTTTATTTGTTTTAAAACCGGTATTAGAATACTTTTCTTCTGGTCTATTTATTCCTTTACACTGGTGGCAGGTTTGGGGTAACCATAAAGAAAACAGAATTTTGATTTGAGGACACAGGCTAGATTTGATTCTATTGTAGCATCTCAACCTTCATTTATTATTACCCACTATTCGCATTTTTCTCTTGCCTTCGAGAGCATTGTATATGGTATGTTTATATCTGTTAAAAAAATTATAGTTATACATACAAGTTATACAAATGTTACTTTGGTCCCAATTAAAATATTTGCCTTTAATTCTATTATAAAATTACAATTACATGTACTAATTGTCTGAGACCAAGGAATCAATACTGATAAAAGGTGGGATTTAATTACATTCTACTTCTTTTTCTTCTTCTACAACAAAGTGTTTCCCTTCGAATGGCCCAAGTACAACTAACAGCCTCCCCATTCTTGATGCCTCCCTCTTCCCCACCACTTGATGCTCAACTCCTTATAATTTAAACATCAAAATTATAAATTTTGATTATTTATAATTATAAATTCTCCACTCCTTGCATGGTATTTAAAATAAAATTTAAAAGAACCTTTATGGATAGAAATAAGGAATTATAAAAGAAGATAGTTCAAACAAAAGAGGATTTGCTAAAGTAAGTAGTTCTATGAATGAGAGTAATGAAATCTTAAGGCTGGGCTAGAAGATCAAGAATATAAGGAGATTTTTGGTCTCTAATGATCGAAATTAAAAAAAATTTAAATGAAGTTTTGTTGTAATAAATCAAAATAAATTTTCCTTAACATGTTTTCTATATCTTATTTAAAACAATATTCATCACTTTTTAAAATTAGTACACTGATGAAAATTGAAGTTTTATAATTTATTATTTTTTAAAAGTTATTGTTTTATTTTATTTTTAGGGATTTCCAATCCTTGAGGAAGTCAGAAACTAAACTGAAGGCTGATTACAGTAAACTTTTTTCCATCTACAAAGCTCTGGAAAAAAGTAACACTTCTCTTATCGAAAAATCTTCCATTCAAGAAAGAATAATAGAGTAAGTATGATTCACTATTGCTGCCAATTGTCATATTTTTTGTGTGATTGCTTTTGTAATTTGTAATTTACTTTACCTCATATATCCTATTGGTCTATTTATTGTTCAGGTATTTACCTATCATTTTTTTTGCATTTTTAAAACTTTATTTCTCATCCAGTGCTGCAATTTTATATGCCCATATCAATTGCTGCAGAGGTTTAGTCTCATCTTTGTGACTAAATATCACACAGTTCTTTGCTGAACTTTTTTGGTTCTATAGTCAGGATAAATATGTTGAGAGAACTTTTATTTTGGAAAAATTTTACATAATCATTTTTCTTATGTATAATTTGTAAATTCTTAGTTTCCGATTTCTAGAAAGTAGGACTGGGTAGTTCATTATATAGCTGGAAAATAACCTGGGCGTTTAACTTATTCTTTATTCAGTCTATAAATGTATCTATCTTATTTGAGGTAGATCTCAGAAACTAATATCTCTCTATATATTAATAAAAATCTGCCAAGTAGGTCAGTATAAGTTCCTCTTGTGCATAAGAAAAATTTGAATGTTTTAGTAAAAACTTTTTTTTTTTTTTTTTTTATTAACGAAATTTACAACTGTAATTAATAATAATACAACAAGTAAATATGAACAAGTAATATGACATGTACAACATGAGGAGAAACTACCCATTGGTAGCACTCCAATTATATTTCTATATTAGAAGGTCCCGAGGCCATCTTCTTTTTAGATGCCTCGGAGGGTTATCAGGAATAGAAGAGGAAGCAAGGTTGGAAACGAGAGTGTTCGGATGGTTCAGAAGTTTATTATGAAAGGACAGGTATCTAGATTGAGCTAAATCGGAAACATATGGTACATTAAGGTCATTATGGATGATTTTATTTGTGACAAAGTGGGGAGCATTAAGGATTTTATGAAGGATTTTGGATTGTAGGGATTGGATACGAGAGGAATTGATGGTTTAGTAGAGCCCCAAAGCTCGATCCCGTAAGTCCAAATAGGCCTTATTATAGTAATATATAGAGTCTTTTGTAAATAGTTGGCAGTTTAGAGCGTTTGTCTAGTAAGTGCTGGAGTAGTCGGAAACGTCGGGCGGTTTCTAGTCGTTTCAGTCTGGTATGGGGGGATAAGTGGGGTATTGTTAAAGGATACTGTAGGACAGGAAGTCATAGGTTTACGACGAAGAGTAAAGGTAATTTGATGGGATTTATTGGAGTTTATTTTAATCCTACAGTTTTGACACCATTTTTCAAGACTTGTGATGTGTGATTGAAGAGTTTGGGATGCAATAGATGGATCGTTATTGACTGATAGGATACATGTGTCATCGGCATATGTGGTGATGACAGTGTTGGAATGGGTTGGGATGTCAGCTGTATAAACTGTATAAAGGATAGGACCTAGGATACTACCTTGAGGAACACCAGCAAACTGAGAAAAAAGAGATGAAAAAGCATTGTTATGATTGACTTTGAAGAATCTGTCAGTAAGGTAGGAACAGATAATAAGGAAGTATGTAGGTGGTAGGAATTTACGGAGTTTGTACATCAGTCCGGGATGCCAGACTCTATCAAACGCCTGTTCAACGTCGAGAAAGACTCCCGTGCAGTACATTCCGAGCTCCAATGCAGAGGAGACTACATCTACCACAGGGTGGCATTGCTGTATAGTGGAGTGGGATGTGCGGAATCCAAATTGGTGATCTGGGATAATTTGTTTAGAGTCTAGGATAGGATACAGGCGTTTTAAGATGAGTTTTTCCAGGATTTTGCCCATAATGGGTAAGAGAGAAATAGGACGGTAAGAGGATGGGTGTTCTGGCGGCTTCGTGGGTTTAGGTATCATTTTGACAATGGATAGTTTCCAAGGGTCAGGGAAATATGTGGTTCTAAGTACAGCGTTATATATATAGGTGAGGAATAGTATGGCTTTTTTAGGAAGCAGTTTTAGGATCTGGGATGTGATTAGGTCATGGCCAGGAGCTTTGCGGGAAGGTAATCTATGAATGATATTGGATATTTCTGAAGGATGGAATGCTTTAGGTGGAGGTGTCAGTTGGAGTGGGATATCCAATTCTGCTTCAATAAACTCAAGGTGGGGAGGATTAAGGATATCTGGGTGTGGATTAAATGTTTTGAAGAGGTGCTGAGCAAATATATGTGATTTTTCTTTGTCAGATCTGGACCAGGTTTGGGTTTCAGTAATAAGTGGGTGGTTAAAATCTTTAAATTTAAGGAGCTTTTTAGTGGTCAACCATAATGATTTGTCAGTAGTAGTAAGTTTTTCTGTCATGTTAAGTAAATTTTGAATTTTGTATTTTTTAATTTCAGCTTTTAGTTGGTTAGTTAATTTGTTGTAATATGTCTTATCTGATGGGTATCTGGTCCTGTGCCACTTCGATCTTGCTCTGCGTTTTTCCCTTAATAAGATACGAATATGCTGTGGCAAGTTTGTCTGTTGGGAGTTGTTAATTTTATTGATAGAAGTATTATCATTTATTTTGTCACTTATAGATGTAGTAAGTACTTCTATTTCTGTGTCAATGTCATGTTTCGTCTTAAGTGGAGTATTTAGGTCCAATTTATTTTCCAGGTCTTTCCGAAATTTGTCCCAGTTTACTCGTCCTGTAATCAGTGTAAGAGGGGACGTGGACTTAGGAGCGAAGGTTGGGTGTAATGAAAGCAGAGCTGGAGAATGATCTGAGGAGAGGTCATCCAGGGATTTGACTGTGACATGGGAAGAGGAAATCTGGGAGGTGACAAATAAGTCCAGGATATCAGGGCGTTTTTTGAGGGAAGTTGGCCAATAGGTAGGATTCATAGGAGAAAGGACAGAGTAACTATTGGAAGTTGAGAGAGAAGATAGTATGTTACCACTGGAGTTGGATGCTCGACAACCCCATCGTTGGTGTTTAGCGTTATAGTCTCCTCCTGCAATAAAGCGCGATCCGAAGGATTGAAATAAGGATTCAAGTAAGTTGTAGGTAAGAGTATGACCAGGAGGACAGTATACAGCTGAGAGTGTTAAATGGAAAGGACGGGTTGAAATGATTACTGAAGTTGCTTGAATAGCCTCAGTTGGAGTAGAAGGAATGAAAGAATGGATAAGGATTTATGGATAAGGATGCAAGAACCGGCATGGGAAGTGTTGTCGGGGTGGTCAGATCTATAAGTGATGTAGTCACGTATGTAGAAATATGAACGTTGTGTGAAGTGAGTTTCTGTCAGTAGAGCAATATCAATGTGGTAGTCATGAAGAAAAATGTCAAGTTCGTCTGGTGGTTGTGTAGTCCATTAGCATTCCATAAAAGAACAGCTAGGGGCTTTGTACTGATCGTGAGAGATTAAAGGGAATTTCGGTAAGGATTCTTGTGAGGAGAGTAATAAGAGATTTTATAGTATTTTGGAGGTCCAATAGGAAGGATGAAAGAATGGCAGTTATATCAGATGGATGTTGGTTGTGAAGTGAGTTTAGGGTAGGTTCTTGTGGCGGGTTAGAAGTGTTAATTAAGGGCGGCATCCGTCGTTGTATACGAGGAGGGTCTGGAATCAAAGGTGCTTGTGCGGTTTTTGTTTTCTGAACATTAGGTTGAGGTAGCTGAGGGTACTGTGGCGGTAATTTTACTCGTAGGGGTAGATGATGAGGGGGAATTTGCTGACGGGGAGGATGAGATTGAGGATTGGGAGGTCCGAGGCGCCTGACTTCGAGGTTCCTGCTTCTTGATAGTGGTTTGTGTGTAAGTTTTGCTGGAGTCCTGACGAAGATGATAGAAGTCAGTTGAAGTAGACGCTTCCTGTTGTGTGACATGAGTAGTTTTTGTCGGCAATTCTGGAAAATTTGAAATATTTCCAATTTCTGGTGGGTCGGTGTAATTTTGTTGATTATGTTGAATGCTTTTTAAGGCCATGTTCCGAGATCGTAGCTTATAGTGATTTTTGTAGTCTATGCATCCCTTATAGCTTTCCGGGTGGTCTTCGCCGCAGAGAGCTCATTTAGGAGGCTGGTCTAGAGGTTTCTGACATGTGTTAGATGCGTGTAAGCCGGCACATCTTACGCACCTGGCCTGATGATGGCAATAGGTCTTTGTGTGCCCGAATTCTTGACACTTAGTGCATTGCACTAATACTGGTTTGTGCCTAGGCTCTTCAAATTTAACTGTTGAATATATAAGCCGGTTAACTTGAAATATCTCAGGGTTATTATTAGCAGGCTCTAAATCAATGAAGAATAAAGGTAATGGATATTTCTGTGTTGGATGTAATATGCATGAAATATGCCTAACGTTGTGACCTATTTCTTCCAGGCCAGACTTGATAACGGATATAGGGATGGTTGAGTGTAGGCCTCTCAAGACCACTCGGTATGCCTTTTCTTGTCTCAACTGATAACAGTGAAAATCGTAGTTTTTAGATGTGAAGTAGTCAATTAGTGTTTTATAATTAACTCTTGAATTTGTGTTAATTTTTATGTCGTTTACTCGGGAATAACAGCGAAAATTGGTCTGTCCTATCAGATCGGCAATTTCTTGACCAAATGTTATGAAATTTTCAATTTTGGAAACAAAAATAGGTGGCGGCTCGGGGTCAGTAGGAGCTTGAGGCTCCGAAGGTTTGATTGGTGAGTTACTAACAGGAACAGCATTATTGCTGGCTGAAGTAGTTGGTGCAGTTGGCGCTGGTTTTGTGGTATTTGTTTTGCTTCTAGTTTTGGGTGGTGATTTATTTTGCTCGGCTGACAATTTAGATTTTGTCGATTTATTTTTTTTCTAGTTGGGTGAATTGCCCGCTGACCCGGGGGCAGAGTTTCTGTGACGTTTTTGAAGTGAGCGTCTTTTCAGATATTGCGAATCAGTTTCGCTAACTTCCGAAAATGGTGTCTCGTCATCTGAATCTTCACATGAAGAGTTCTTGTCCAAATTCATATTTTCCATGATAAGAACAAGAAGAAGAAAAAATATATATATATACCTTACCTAAATTAGAATTACAAAAATAAATATATACAAATTCTTAAAAAAAAAAAAAAAAAAAAAAAAAGAAAATAATACTAAGCTATTTACAAAGTTAGAAACAGAAATGAAACAAAACATTTTTGAGAATAAATAAACAAGATAAAAAATAATTAAAACAAAACTGTCTCTGGGAGGAAAAAAAAACAAAAACAATCTATTATTCTTTGGTTTCGAACTGAGACCAGCTGACGAGAAAGAGCTAGTATACAGAGCTTGACCTTGAACTTAACGTATGTAAGATAAGAACGGCAAGTGAATTAACAGCCACTTGGGCTACCCGAACGAGCACCAATTTATTACATGTTCATTGTTAATAAACTGTAACTCACCAGTGTATCTGTGAACGTATAAATGTACAACTGATTGTAAAGTCACTGTTGATAAAATATTACCACAGGGTTTTTACTATTAATCACAGAGCGTGATTAATGTAATGTAACAATCACAGAGCGACATGAAAGTTATATTGCAGATGCGGCCATGACACTTCTTTAGTAAAAACATATTTAATGTTTTAACCATGAGACCCCGTTGACTGCGGGACCTCATTCGAGTGTGTCATACAATATCATAACAAACCAGATGGGGGGCCCAAAAATCCAAAAATATAAAAAAATCAAAAAAAATCTTAAATTTGTTTAAAATATTATTTTGAATCACCCTGCAAGATCTTAGCTTTCAAAACTGCATTTTTACTTTTTTATTTAACTTTTAATAACCGGGACATATGTCTTTCTGGCCACACATGTGAATGCAAAATTCGTGCAGCAATCCCCTAACACTTCGCTCTCTTAAGTATTTTCACATTTCTGAAAAGCAAAAAAATTGAAAATGATCCTAAAAATAACTGTAAGTGTTCATAAAAATTAAATTATATTATTTATAAAAAAAAAGGACACCATCAGCAAGATTATAATTACATTTTTCTTCGTATATAAACATTTTTTCTTTACTTAAAAAAGTTCCATATTGAAACATGGCACAGTTATGAATTTTATTATTGCACTTACATTTATTTTGAGTTTGAAACACTTTTATATTATATGAAATATATATATTGTTTTTAGGTAGAAAAATGATAAAAACAACTAAAGTATCATTTTAATTCTGTGTATTTTTATATTTATTAATTTTTTCTATTACATTTTAATTTCTAGTTTTTGTATATTTTTACATTTATTTACATTTAAAAGATAGGAAATTTCTATTTATTTGTTTAGTAGACAGAGATTCACGTGTAGCAAAATCAGCATTCAGTCAATACCTAAATTTAAAAAAAAGAAGAAGAAATTATAAAATTAACTTATTAACATTTGTTTGATGTATAAAGCATTTGAATAACATCATGTATATGACATAAATAAAAGAGAAAGAACATACCTTGGGTTCAGAATAAATCTGCAACTGATAGCTTCCTAATGGTCAGAATCCAGAACAGCCAAACTGAGTGAGCTACAGGGGACTAATGAATGCATTGACCAAGCCAAGCCACAAATGGAATAATGGAAACGGGGCTTGCCACTACTTCTTTGAGTGGAGACAGCCAAGGTGGGAAGGCAGGTATCCTGGCCGCACTAGTGACCCAACTCGGCCGGGAATGTAGGTATCCCTCCTACACCAGTGATCCAAATCCTAATGGGAAGGCAGGTATCCCATCCGCAGTCAAAGGATTAATAAACTAAAGACATGTCCTATATAGCTTCTAGAAAATATAAGTTCTCTAAAATACCACTTTATGCTTCTAAGATGGAACTGCCTCAGCTATATATATTTTATTTTAAGAGTAATTTTTAGTTGGTTAAACCATATTCTTGCCTACATTCCTCATTAAAAAAAAAACCTATTATAGATTCCAACTTGAAAGATGAATTTAGAATGGTGACACAGCAACAGCCAATAATAGAAAAACTAACAAATATTTTGGAGAAAAAATGCTGTAAAATGAAATAATAAAAATATAATAAGACATACACTGAAAAATAAGTTTTCAAATGCATCAGAAGTGTCTCTTTAAGCATAAATTGTTCCAGCAAGGTCTATGGTATTCTTAAAACGCTTTCTTATTCCTTTTCAATCCCTTAATACCTGAGATCCATTCCTTCAGGCTCCCTTCTTCAATGTGAGGACAGTTGGTGAAGATTAAGATACCTTCTTAATTCCCTACATTCACCACAACTTATATTTAACTGATAGGAAATGTTATTCTTGTGTTATTATTATACTTCTAAAATACAAAATAAAGGGAAATTGATTTTCTTGGTTCAGACTATTTTGCGAATATTTAGAGGTATGCTTAAAGCTAATAATATTTCTGAGTATGATAATAGTTAAAATGTAAAGGCAGAAACCTTACAATGTGAGTTCTATAACTTAAGTCAATTAGATTTGTCAATATTTATCATACTATGTTTTACATATATAGAATTGATTTGATAATTGCTAGATTGGATAGGCAGAAACGTTACAATGTAAATTAGATAGTGCAATTTATTCAAATTGGTCAATATTTCTTAGATTTTGGTGTTTAGTTATAGACTTTGTTTGATATAACAAGTTTGAACCTTACTTACAATGTGAATTTTATATGTAAGTCAATTGGATTTATCAATACCTATTATACAATGTTGTTTACTTATATAATTAGTTTGATAATAGCCAAATAGCATAAGCAGAAACATTACAATGTGAATTTTAACGCATTAGTTGAATTTAATAAAATTTATCAATAACTGTTATATTGTCATCTATATATATATATATATATATATATATATATATATATATATATATATATATATATATATATATATATATATACCACAATATAACAGCTATTGATAAGTTTTATATATATATATATATATATATATAAATAAATTTATATATATATATATATAAAAAAATTTGTTGGCTATACCAGGCTAAAACTTTACATAATACCTTACAATATAATAATCTAAAATTCACATTGTAATATTTCTGCCCAACCTATTTGGTTATTATCAAACTAATTATATGAATTCACAACATAGTATAATAGGATTAACAAATCTAATTGACTTACAATATGAGAAGGAGTTGGTCAGGGTGTGGTCAAATAAATACTATAAACTAGAATAGTACGCCGACGTATTATTATTATTAACCCGCCTCTCATCCTCCATCTCTTTCTCTAGTTCTCAAAATCTGCCCTCAATTCCTTTATATAGATCTCTACCATAAATCTCTTTCCTTTCTGATAAAATTAAAAAATCTTTACGTTCCTTCATCCCAAACCTGCAAGTTGATTTTAAAAACTACAACAAACTTTCCAATATTTACTCCAACCTAAAAAACCCCATCCCTCTCAAACATTGCTCAAATGTCATATACCGTATTTATTGCTCTACCTCCAACTGTAACTCTGTTTATATTGGAGAAACCAAAAACCATCTTAAAGATCCCATCAACCAACACAAATACTCAATTGCTTCCAATAACCTTACTGCTTCTTATCTTTCTGAGCCTGCCTTATCCTCAAATCACACATTTGACTTTGACAATACCTCCATACTTGCCACAATGCCCAACCATGACAAAAGACCACTCGCGGAAAACGTTTTCATTCAATTAGAATACAAACCACTTCACTTAAAAACAGACAAACAAAACCTGTCCAATGCCTATTCCCAAATTATTAACATATTGAAAAATTCTTAATCATTATACCCACTATAAATTTTTCATATCCATTTCAAGTTCCTTTTACGTCTCCTGCATCCTTAAAACTCTTGCCTCTTCTGCTCTTATTTTTCATATATAATTATGTGTGTGTGTGTATGTACACACACACACACACATATATATATATATATGAATGGCTTAGTACGATTTGTCAATGGGACCCCGAGACGTTCTCATGTTTCCCACTACTACGCCGAGTCAGGGTGGCTCTTTCCCTCCTTCAGAAGATAGTACTTCCTAGGTACATTCCTTTACCAAATAATCTATAGTCATCGTCCGTCCTACGAATTCAATCTTCTTCAATTCAAGTCATCTATCCACTCCCTCTCCACAAGATCACGTCCTTCCGACCTTTATACTCCTTTCCACAAATCGGCCTCATTTCAACACTCCTTTATTGTCCGATCTACCACATTTTGGAATTCCATCCCACTTAAAATCCGCCATGCAGCATCCTTATCCACATTTAAAACCCTCCTTTTCCAATTCCTCCTTACAATTCAATCAGACGCTGGGTAGCCTATTATTGTATTATTATATTATTGTATTATTATATATATATATATTGTATATATACTATTGTATTATTGTGTATATATATACGATTATACTATTATTGTATTCTTCGAACATACTATTATTACTATAACATCTTTATTATTTTTTTTTTTTTTTCATTAATACAATGACATGATAACAAAAGTTATTTGTTGCTCATTTATAATTTCATAGCGTATTGTGTATAGCAACTATTTTGCAGTATTAGGACCTTATTGCTCATATTAAGTCTTCCTATATCTGTACAGTTATGTAAATACTTCTTTTATCCCTTATTTTTTAGTTATTTTATTTTGTTTGATTTGTTTATTGTAATATACATTTTGGCCAGATGAAATGTTAATTTTATGTACAATATTGTTATTCTCAAGGGACGTAGTCCCAGAATAAAGTTGATTCTTCTATTCTATTCTATATATATATATATATATATATATATATATATATATATATATAATATATATATATATATATATATATATATATAGGGTAAGTCCTAAAGGAGCAAAAAGCCAAATCAACCATGTGCTGATAGACAAGAGGTATCAAACAAGACATAAGGAGTTATCGTGAAGCAGACTGTGATTTGGACCATACTTTGATTACAATCAAACTCTGTCAGAGGCTGAAGCGAATCCACCGAATTGGGGACCAAGTGGAAAGAAAGAGTTACAAAGTCCATAATTTGAAAAACCCAATAGTACAAGCTGAATTTCAAATTACGCTTAAAAATAAATTTGAACTGTTGAACACGGAAGGTTGACCAACACTGGGATACACTAGAGTCAGGGCTAAAACAAACAGCTAAGGAAATAATAGGGATTCAGAAAAAAGAGAAGCCAAGAAATGGTTCACAGAAGCATGTGAAAAGGCAGTGGAGGAAAGAAGAAAAGTCCTCTGCTTAGCACAAACTGATCAAGCTATGCTTGACAAATACACAGCCGCCAGGGAAAAGACAAACAAAATAATAAGAACAGCAAAAAGATAATTCCTCTAAGAAAGATTACAAACTATTGAGGAAAACTAGTAGACTGGAAATATATGTGAATTCTTCCCAGATATCAGGAAAGAAAGGGTAGGATATAAAGCGAGAAATACACAAATGCGAGGAAAAGATGGCAAATTGATTACAGAGACATAGCACTTCTTCCAGTTGCCTATAAAATAATGACTAATATTCTACTAAATCGGATATATCCGTATTATGAAAACATAATAGGTGACCATTAAACCGGATTCAGGACAGGGAGAGTACGCTAGATCAGATATTCATCCTAAAAGAAATATTTAAAAAACAATGGGAAGTAAATCAGGATGTGCACGCCTTATTTGTCGACTTCAGAGCAGCTTATGACTCCGTGGACAGAAACTGTCTCTGGAAGATCATGACTGAGCTGGGTGTTCTCGGGAAGTTAGTGAGGTTGACAAAGGCATGTAAAAATTATCTCCAGCCTTCTCCACCTCTGCCTATCTTGGGCCACTGCCGTATCTTTGTTTATCCTATCTATCCATCTGGTTTTTGGCCTCCCACCTGGTCTCTCGGCGATTACTCTGGCATTCATTGTTGTGTAAAGGCATCCTGATGGATTACTACGAGCTGCATGCGCATCTTAACCTCCTTTCCTTCATATCATGAGATATTGACTGACCTGTTTCTTTCAGCAGTTCTTTATTGTATCTTCTCCTCCATGTGTCAAGGTTCCAGGCCCATATAGGTCCTGTTATCCAACGTAGAACTTTTCTTTCGAATCTCTCAATTCTGGCTTCTAGTGTGCCGGTTAGAGCTCAGGTTTCACAACCGTACAGCAGAACTGGCTTAATCATGGCGCTGCACACTCTTATTTTTAGATTTCTGGAGATTTTTCTGGATTTCAGTACCCTTGAGAGAGAGAAGAAAGATCTGTTCGCACTTGTTATTCTCTGGTCTTCTTCTATTAGTTGATCATTTATTGAGGTTATACTGAAGCCGAGGTATTTGAATCTGTCTACTTTCTGGAATGACTTAGAGTACATGCAGATCATATTATTAGGATGAATGTTTTGGCTAACAGTCATGTATTTCGTTTTATCTACATTGACTTGTAGTTAGTCCGATTTGCTCTGCTTCTTTTAACAGACCCAGAGACTTTAACTGAGCAAGTCTCTCAAAATCCTCTTGATTACTTCCCAAGCCAGCTATATCAGCCGCATACGCTAGGATTTTGTGTTTCATTCTAACATGCACCCCTCCATCTTCGCGTGATGTTCTTATTACTTTCTCTAGTGCTAAGTCGAACAGCATCGACGAGAGTCCATCTCCTTGCCTCAAACCCATTCGAACTTCAAATGCTTCAGATACTTCTCCTTGTATTAATACCCACCATTTAGGATCATTTGCACATGCCTTCGTCAACCTCACTAACTTCCCGGGAACACCCAGCTCAGTCATGATATTTCAGAGACAGTTTCTATCCACGGAGTCATAGATTGCTTTGAAGTCGACAAATAATGCGAGTACGTCCTGATCTACTTCCCATCATTTTTCAAGTACTTGTTATAGGATGAATATTTAATCTAGCGTACTCCTCCCTCTCTTGAATCCTGTTTAATGGTTGCCTATTATGTTTTCATATTACGGATATATCCGATTTAGTAGAATGTTAGTCATTATTTTATAGGCAACCGGAAGGGGTGCTATGCCTCTGTAATTGCCACATTCATACATCGAGCCCTTCTCAAGGATAGGACAGATCAACCCTGTGTTCCATGCTTCTGGTATCCGTTCCTTCTCCCATATCTTCTGGATTAAATCTAAAAGCTTGGCTCTGAGGTCTTCTCCCCCATCCTTGAACAATTCTGATGGTTGGTTGTCTATCCCTTGAGCCTTTCTTCTTTTAAGTCTGCCGATAGCTATTTCCACATCCAGAATATCTGGTTTTTCAATCTCAAGTGGGTCGATATCCTCAGTGTGGTCCATGTTTTCTTCCTTTGTGGGGTGCCCTTGATTAAGCAGCTGCTGGAAGTGTTCCTTCCAGATGCTTAGGATCTTTTCTTTTGATGTCGCCAATTTGCCTTCTTTCCTAATATCTGCGAAGAATTCGCATATATTTCCACGATGCCAGTTTTCTTCTATAGTTTGTAATCTTTCTTTGAGAAATTCTCTTTTGGCTATTCTTATTATTTTGTTTGTCTTTTTTCTGGAGGCTATGTATTTGTTCAGCATTCCTTGATCAGTTTGTCCTAAGCAGAGGACTTTTCTTCTTTCCTCCACTGCCTTTTAGCATGCTTCTGTGAACCATTTCTTGGCTTCTCTTTTTTCCTGAATTCCTATTACTTCCTTAGCTGTGACTCTAGTGCCTCCAGTGTTGGTCAACCATGAGGCCTTCCATGTTCAAGGGTTCAAATTTATTTTTCATCGCAATTTGGAATTCAGCTTGTACTATAGGGTTTCTCAAATTACAGACTTCGTACCTCTTTCTTTCCAATTGATCCCCGATTCGGTGGATTCACTTCAACCTCTGTCAGAGTTAGATTCTAATCAGAGTATGGTCCGAATCACAGTCTGCTCCATGATAACTCTTGCTCTTCACGATTTGGCTTTTTGCTCCTTCAGGGCTTACCCAGGTATACTTATGTACGTCCTTGTGCAGGAACATTGTACTGCTTACTACTAGACCTTTATCTGCTGCCAGACTAATACATCTCTCTCCATTGTCATTGCTAGTTTCATGGAAACTTTGGCCTCCGATGATTGGTTTAAATTGGATTTCTCGACTTATCTTGGCATTGAAGTCTCCCATGATTAATTTTATGTCATATTTTGGAGTCTGGTCCACAACTTTTTCTGATTGTAGAAATTGTCCTTCACTCATCTTCTTTTTCTTGGGTTGGTGCATACATGTTAATAATCATGATATTAAACCAACGACCTCTTACGCGCGCAGCAAACTTATCCTATCATTAACTATAAATCCATTGCCAGCTGCCCATTCTTCACAGTCCCATTACCTCCTTTACCTACTTCTCCTGCTGATACTATCATTCGAATGGAGTGGAGATATGAATGTTTGTGATTAAAAAAATGAAAAAAGAAGCAAAATGTTTATCTTATAGCCTCCCTCTAAATATTCAGAAAATATTTTGAACCAAGAAATTCTATTCCCATATTTTATATTTTAAATAAAGAAGGTACCTTTATCTCTACCAACAACTGTCTTCACACTAAAGAAGGGAGCTTAAAGAAATGGACTCTAATGTCAGGTAGTAAGTAAGTGATAGAAAAAGAATAGGAAAGTGTAAGGAATGACTGTGCATACCACCCTAGATTTGCTAAAAAGTGTGGAAGAGTTTGTAAAAGTTGCAAAATAGAGACAACTCATTCCGCAAGTAGGACATCGTAAGTCTTGGTTGAAGGGATTTTCAAGTTGTCTGGATGTTTTCTACTTGACTGGATGCCTCAAGCCACAGGTGGATCTACGGGGGAGAGGGAAGCTTTGGGCTGAAGTCTCCCCTCCTCCCTCAAATGGCAAATATAATCATGTTTTATAGGAAAACATTATCTCTTAAAGTATTATTGTTCGTGTAATTACATTTAATAGGATATCAAGAATTACTTGAACACCATTTCATATAGGTAGTTAGTTTCTTTCTTTCTTTTCCTAGAGTAATTATCGTTATTTATATATATATATATATATATATATATATATATATATATATATATATATATATAGATAGATAGATAGATAGATAGATAGATAGATATTAAAAAAAAGCTTTCGGTTTGAACCCCCCCCCCCTCTCCTCAAAAAAAAAATCAAATCCTGGATTCGCTAGTGCCTCAAGCTGTCATCACTCTCCTACTCTTTTCTCCATCTATATTAATGACCTTCCTGATTCCATCCATCATTCGCAATACCATTTATAAGCTGACGATCTCCAAATCTACCTTTCCTGTCATTCTACCTAGATGCTTGTGGCGATTCAATGGCTACAAGAAGATATAGACAGTATTGACACATGGTCAGCAAGTAATGATTTGAGGTTGAATGTTGACAAGACAAAAGTCATTCTCACTGGTTCCAAGAATCTTATTAATTCCATTCCTTATTATCTCCTACCTTACCTTAATGGGTTACCTATTAGCTTCCACACTTCTGTTAGAAACCTTGGAAACCTTATGTACACATACTGATATTTATTTATCAATAATTTTATTAGTTTACTTATGCTTATCTTTTTATATTAATTCTAAGGTTACATCAGACAAATGATGCTTCTATTTTCATTATTATTATTCTCAGGGACTAAATGTCCCAGGATAAAATATACTTTTCATTTTTCTTTTTCTTCTTAAAGTAAAAATACCCACACAGTTGAAAATGGGATAATAACATTTTAAAGTTTCCTTTAGGGTACCAAAGACTGAGTTACCATTTCTTTTCCTTTTTTTTTTACTAATAAATTGTTTTAGAGATCTTGAAGAATATCACTACTCAAAATGGGGTTAGATTTTTGGAATGGGGAGGGATTAAATGTTTTTAATCTCGTCTTTTATGATTTTTTTAGGGATAGAGTCTTTTACTTTTATTTAAAGTGTTATAAATGCACTAAGAGCTGCATTATTGTTATATATTGCATTTAAAAAAAAAATACCAATATTTTTTTGCTTCACAAACTAAATTTAGAATTTTATTAAATTGGAAATGAATAAATCGATGCTAAGTCATTATTATTGTTTTTTATAGTATTTAGTGCCTGGCTAATTAACATTTCATTTTATGAATAATTTCAGAACCTATAAAGCTGATCTCAATACTTCATCCAATGCAGCTTTATCTTCAGAACCTTGTACATCTGCAGAACCTGAAACCAAAATGGATGTTGATGAGGTATTTTTATTTGTCAATATAACATTTTTATTTATTAAATCAATTTTTAAAACTTTAATTGAAATAGAATGTGTAAATATTCTGATCATAAAATGACATGATAGAATAAAGGGAGTAGGTTTACTATGGTATAAGGCACCAGTTAATCCCATAGTTCCAAGTAGTATGTTATATAATGGTGTAATTATTATGAATGTTTCATTTCGTGAATTTTTTTAGGCTTTGAATACTTAAAAGTAACTTAAACTTCAAAATATACCTACTTTACTTCCATTGGTGCACAACCCTTGTAGGGCCTTGGCTTCCTCAACGATGTCTCTCCAATCCTCTCTGCCAGCAGCCGGGCTTCTCTAGTGTCCAACTCCCATCCTCTGCAAGTCATCCTTCAGAACATCAATCCATCGCTATTTGAGCCTTCCTCTCCTTAATTTGCCTCCTGGTTTGCCATATAATTGTTGTTTTGGGTATTTATCTTCTATCCTTTCTACATGCCTCAGCCATCTTATAAAGCTTGATTTGACATAAATTGCACTGTCTGGTTCATTATGTAGTTCCCGAAGCTCTCTATTATTTCTTATCTTCCATTGGCCACCTTTACATACTGTCCCAAAGATCTGTCAAAGGACCTTCCTTTCTCTGATCTGGAATATCCTCTCACATTCCTAGGACAAAACCCATGTTTCACTTGCATTAGTGACAATTAGGCTTTTTAACAAAACTTACTTTTAATTTATATAATATTATAAATATATATTTATTATAAATAAATATTATATATGTATGTATATGTTAGTTTCTTTTTGTTTTTACTAGTCAAACCCTGGGCCAGCTTCTGCCAAGAAGGTCATGCTGAGGAGATCTCCCAGAAATGTAAATAAAAGATCATCATTGAATGAAGGATCAAAAGTAACTGCCTCAAGGCAATTAAATTATGACGGACTGGGAGGGCGTTCTGCACCTGACACATTTCCGTCGGCCAAATTGAAATCCTGCCGCATTGTGTCTAGCCGACGAAAATAAATCTCTTCTTGTTTTTCTTTGTTATTAAATTAATGAAATTAAATGAAAGCCTACATTTATAATCTTTTCATATTTAAGGCAATAATTCTTCCAATTTCCTTCAAATTCTTTTAATTACATTTGTTATCTCTAACGTTTCGGGACAATTTTCCCATCCTCAGAGCAATCTTTATCTTCACTGAAATTATGCACATTTAAAATTAACTTCATCTATTGTACAATTATTTACCTTTCTTTTTTTGATGGGAAAATTGTCCCGAAACGTTAGAGATAACAAATGTAATTAAAAGAATTTGAAGGAAATTGGAAGTATTATTGCCTTAAATATGAGAAAATAAATATTTGTTTTTGTAAATATTTATATTATAATGCATTGATAATTAATTATGTTTATTGTGATGTTGATTAATTAATTAATAATTAATTAATTAATTTAGGTGAGAGATTGTAAATTAAAAATTGTCTTTTAAATAAATTTTGTTTTGTATTAATTTATCAAATGGATGGTTTTATTATTTGTTAAGGTTCACTCATAATTTTGTTTGTTTTGTTTGTTGTATTTATTATGATTGCCAGAGCTGTATAAAAACATGAGAAAAAATATATAAATATTTTCTAACAATGTAATTATGACTTAAATTGCAAAGATATAAGACTGATTGTTAAAATGTACTTATTTAAAAATAAATAAGAAAAATGGTTTGAGCTTTTATTAATCTATTAATACTTTGGTCTGCACCTTGCATGGAGAGGTTACAAACGTGGGGTCACTGATTTCAATGAAACTTTTTTGGTGATACAAGATCAAAAAATATTAGACCCAAGTTTAAAAATTCGTGTCAAACCAACAGGAACCAAAATAAATATTTTTTAAAATTTCAAACAAAGTTTGTGTTATTAATTTTTGTCTTTGCTTTCCCCAGATTTTTTGGTTATTATATACCAACCGATTCATTTACCATGCAAAATAAGGAAAAAATATCGATTATGCTATTAAATAAGTTATAAAGTATCTTAAATAAAAAAAACCTAAAGACACTTCCATTAAACTAGGCTATGTAATTTGTTGTTATGAAAAAGAAAGTTACATTCGTTTGTGGTGTTATTTAATACTCATAAATACGAATTTTTGTAGATATCAAGAATTGTATGTTTTAGTACTTGCTTTTCTAGGATTATTTTTTCTGCCATCAACCAAACCATTCATATCTTCTCAAAATGTTTTCCAAATTCAACACTTTTACTTCTGCTAGAAAGTTGAATTACTACTCTTCCAAACCACATTAATAAGTTTTGGATTCAATTCCTGTTTAAGTTAGAAATTCAGGGAAACTTCTCAAACATTTTTATCCTAATTTGTGTACGTTTATGGGGTTTATATTGTCGTGTGTAGTATACAGTGCCCTAAATCTCTGATAATTTTTGTGTGATTCAGTGGAGTCATTCTGAATTTATCTCAAATTTTGTGTTTGTCGATAAAATTTGATGAGTCCAAGTCTGGGCAAAAATTTTAATGCAACCTTCCTACCCTTATTCCCGTACTTTACCATACTTACAACTTTTCATTGCAAAATTCCATATTCCCTTCTTTCTGGAAAACTGCACTAGTCCGACCTTTGAATAAAACATCTAACCCTTCCTCACTGAACGAAACCCGTCCTATTTCTCTCCTTTCAAAACTGCTGGAACGCCTTGTCCAAAATCAACTTTCCAACTTCCTAGAAGAAAGTTCCCTCATCAATCCATTCCAATCTGGCTTTCGACCTGGCTATTTAATGCAATCTGCCCTCCTTAAAATAACCCATGACCTTCAAAACTTTACTATCATCATCCTTCTAGATTTTTCCAAAGCGTTTGATACAGTTGACCATGACATCCTTCTTATTAAATTGAAAAATCTTCCTCTATTCAACAGTGTCCTGCATTGATTCAAATCCTTCCTTTCCGTACGATCCCAATATGTAGTCGTCCCAGATCAACCTCCTTCTAAGATACTTACCCTTTCCAGAAGTGTCCCTCAGGGTTCCTCCTTATCTCCTACTCTGCTATTTACATTAATGACCTTCCCCCTCTGACCCCTCATGCCCATTATCACATCTGTGCCGACGGTTTCCAAATATACCTATCCTTCCCCCTTCTGACCTGTTAGCCACCACAAAAAAGCTTCAAGAAGACTTGAAAAGAATATATGACTGGGCAGGAGCCTAACAAGCTGAAGTTGAATGCGAAAAAGACAAAGGCAATCCTAATAGGATCCAATCACCTCCTTAAAACTGTTCCTAACATTCCAACCTTGTTCCTACATGATAATCCCATCAAAAAAATTGGAATAATCATTGATAAAACCCTTTCCTGGAAAAACCATGTATCCAATATGTCCCGACGTACCTTTTCCACCTTAAAACATTTAAATATCTTCCGTCACCTTTTTCCTTTTGAAACCCTTAGACTCCTGATCACCTCCTTAATATTTCCCCACTTTGACTATTGCTGCATGGTATATGGAGATAAATTGCTTTGTACCATTCATTTTCGGGATCCCATGGGACGCCCCTGTTTCCTGTTTTTATGAAGAGTTGAAGTGGCTTTATTCTTTCTACTGCCATAAATATTTCCTGACATCCTCTTCCAAGTCATTCACTCCCTTACATCTTCAATTTAAATCCCCTATTCACTCCCCCAATACCTGTTTCCAATCTTCAGATTTATATATAATTGTCCACCAAACCACTTTTTTCGATAAATCTTTTATTATTCGATCCTCGTCCCTATGGAACTCCATCGGTCGCTCCAATACTCTCCTAACTTTTACATTCCGCCTGTTCAATCACTTCCTTTCTATCCCTATAAAATTGTAAATAGAAATTTCTGTAAATATGTCTATATATTATTAGTTTATTTTTGTTTAATTGTTCTTTCATTTATTTATTTTCTTTTTTCTTATTAATCGATTTAAGTTAGAAGATAACTTTATTTTTTCTATTATATCTATTTGTTTAATTTTTAAATACATTTATATATATCTGAGCTCAAGTCTACATTTCTGTCATTGTTAATTATTCTTTAGGAATTTGTCCCAGAATAAATTAAAGATTATTATTATTGTTATTTATTTGTTTCACACATTACATAGTTTTTTGTAATAGTTGGGGACCAAATTGGTGAACCAAATATTACATTAATACATTTTCATAATTATTTTATATTTGTAAATTTCCGAATAATACTTGCTGTTCCCATGAATACTGCAATTTGCATTGTTTTCATTGTCATCAACAGCAAGTCCAGCTCACTCAAAGAAGATTGAAATTCTTCTGGTACTAACCCATTACATGAAATTACTAATGGTAGAATCCGGCTTGCCTTTTTTAAATCATACAGTTATTTTAATTCTTCCACCAATTCTACACATTTTCTTTTTTTTTCCGCCACTACCTGGTGCAGATTATCATCTGAAGGAACTCCAATTTCTATGATAGACACTATTTTCTTTTCTTTATCGATTATTAGAATGTCAGGCCTATTGTGTGGGAATTGGTTGATCCCAGGATAGTTTGACATTATGCTTGGAGATGATTGATTCAGGATTTGTATTTATAATACGGACAATAGTTATCGCTCAGTAAGTATTCTGTACCCGTCACTATTGTGCATCCAGAAGTTATATGCTGATTCGACTCCACTGATTTTTTTGTATAGGCGCCATAAGTCATTTATATTCTCTTCACAAATATGATATCTATACACCCTTATGTCTATTACCTGCTCTTGGATAGCCAGAAAGAATCCTTTGGTTTCTGGAAAAATATTGCCACTTTTAAGCCATGTTAAGGATGCCTGAGTGTCTATTCCTGTCCCTGTCAATGAATGATAAAATAGCCTATGCAGTGGTTTATCTTTCCATTTTTCAGTTAATGTAGCATAGTCTGCATCAATATTCGGGGTTCCAGCATTTAGTAGTTTTAGAGCTGTTTAATTTGCATCTAGTGATGCAATAGTTGAGAAGATGCTAGAGGCATCACCTCTGATGTAAACCCTAAGGTTATTTTCTTCTTCTGGGCATAACTTCAAGAGGCTGATGTGACCACGCCCTACCTTCTTGCTAGTAAGATATAATCTTGCCACTGATGATTTATGATGTCTTTTCCTTGAAAGTACCATTTGGACCCTAAAGGCTCATACACACAGAAGGCGATACTTAGCACGGCGACGTAGCAGCACAGTTGTATTACTATCTATTCTACTATAAAGGCTCATACACACAGAACGCTCTACGGGCGTGTATGCGATACATTCTACGTATCCTGAAACGTAAAACCTCAAATTTGAAGAGAGGGTTAAGCTTTTGAATTTTTTGGTTGATCACAATCGTTCATTATTGAAAATAATAAAACAAAAAGACTAAATAAATAATTAAAATAAAATAAATACACTTAAAAATAATAATAATAAGATAAAATAAATAAACTTTAATAATAAAATAAATAAATGAACTTTAAAAAATAATAAAATGAAAGTTCTGCAAAGGATCATTAGTCATAAACACCATATATTTTGTATTAGACTTTCATTATGTAGGAACTTCAGTTAAACCTAAATGAAGTTATAACCTGAATTATGAACATATTATTTGATTGCGCGTATGAAATTTTAATGTACTTCTTAGAATTAAATAACATTCTTTCATCACAATTGAAGGGCATCAAAATGATACAGAAGAAACGAATATTTCTTAGAAAATGAAATGTTCCCGAGTACATTATGTGAAATTTTACCTTTCTAAAAATGGTAAAACTATGTAGAGGTGTAAATTAAATTAAATTTTAGATATTTGTTATCCACAAAGTTAACCAATTTTATGTTTATCTGCTTTTCTAATATTAATATTCAACAAAAAAAATATTCTTTTATGACATATGATTTCTAGATAATAACTGTTTTTCTACTAAAAGTTACTGGCGATACTTTTGAAATAAAAAAGAACCAAATATTTATTATTTAACGATCAAGACAATAGAAGTCAACATATATTTACAATTAGAGTTCCTGATTATTTAAAAGATATGAATAAAATCATGATTGTTAAACCCTCTTGAATCCTTATTACAAATACCTATATTTGAAAATATTTTTAAAAAGTTTCATATATTTTATGTTTAAAAAGATTTCTTCTTTGTATGTAGAAAAAAAAATTCTTCTTATATATATAAAATGGAATAGAATAGATAAATAACTTTATTCTGGAACGCATTCCCTTTAGAATAAAAAAATAGTACAAAAGAAACAATTTAATTCTGGCCGATATGCTTGGTATTTAATTTCATTAAATTAAATACATTTAATGAAATTAGATTAAAAAGAACAGAGAAAACATTAAATAATCTAGCGATATATAAACCATTCAATCATAATTTCATAATAAAATAATCTATGTTTAAGAAAGAACCTAAATGTAAAGAAAGCAAAAATAAAATCTAATAACTGAACAATTAATCTCCAATAATTAAAAAATACACTTCAGTATATTAACAATATATTTTAAACAAAAAACATTGAACAATGCACAAGATACTTAAACTATATACAAAACAAAGGAGAAATGATAAAAAGAAAAGATAAAAGGGAAAACAAAACAAAATTAACTTTTCTAATTGATGAATACCAAGACCACAATAAGTAAAATAATATACATATATATATAAACATATGTAAATATTTATTAGTTCACGTTTCGAAGTTGAATTTAAAGCCATTTCAAAAACTTACTTAATATCACTAGCAGTGTTTTAATTAATATCACTTTTCAGTACTGGATTGGAATATGTCATATAGATGCTCAAAGCTGTCCCTAGACATTCGGAAATATTGAAAAAATCTATCTTCGTAAGATTGAAGCAGACGGCCGAGGCGATGGTATTCTACCAATCAGTATCTGTGCTTTTTGATTTCATGAATCCATTTTCTTTTTTTCTACTTTTATGCTGAAGAGCTAAACTAATAAGAAGTGCCTCCTAGTCAGAACTAATCACTTTATATAAAAAAAATGAATAAGAAAAATATCGAAAACAAATTAGTAATATAAAACTTGCGGGAAGCAGGTACTCTAGCTGACTAGGCCAGGCAAAGCGACGGGGCTGTTGTATCGCTTTCAAAGTAACGCTCTGTGTGTGTCTGCCCCGAATTAGGTATCGTCACGAGTATCGAGCGGTATTGCACCGTACCGCTATCTGTGTGTACGAGCCTTAAGATAGCTACCTAGCCTTCCTAAATCAGTTTTAGTTCACTTTAGCATATGCTCTTTTAACATTTTGCTACATAGGTCTGTGTTTTGTGGCGTTTCTTGCTTGTTTGTAAAAGTCGTGGCAAACTGCCTATTCGCAGAAGACGGTTCTATATTTTCCACTTGTTACGCGGACTCTAGAGTATCCAAACGCGGTTCATAGTTTAATGTTGAGAATCATATGACAGCCGGTCTTACGGGAACATACGACCTAGTCCTGGAGCCAAGGCCTAAAAATCGACCTGATCGCAGGCGAAGGTTTGATTGTAGATTACGAAAGTGTATGTTATTCTGAGTAAAAAAACCTTGTCTGCCGTTCCGAAGCCCCTGCTTTCAAAAATGGCGGCTGATTTAAAGAATATTGTCTATTAAAACACTTTATTCAGAAATATTACAATTTGTCACAGTTTAAGGACACTTATAATAGAGTTCAGAGATTGCATTCATACCGTATATACAAAAATATAAATAAATAAAGTAATAACAAAAGAATAAGAAAAAAAGAACAAAAGAGTAAAGAAAAAAAAATATATATACACATAAGTAAATAAAAATAGAAATAAAAGTAAAACAAACACCTTATATAAAACATACCTATATACATTATTTACAATTTGCCAGGTGATCTCCGAACCAATCCTGTCCCCTCCACATGTGGAGGGAAAAGGGAGGCTTAGGAGATCCCTACGCTTCTCCCTCAGCCACTTCACTGGTATTTTAAACCAGCGGAGGATGAGTAAGAGCGCTACAGCCACAGACACTCATGACTTGAGTGGAGAATCTGGCCATTGCTAGAACTCCAAAATATCCATATTTACAAAAGGTCTCGTGGCCACTGCCGCTTTAACCTACGAAGGGGATTGTAGGGATGGGTGGTGCTTGATAGGGATTGTACAACAGGATTTGGGTGATGAGAAAGGTTCTGGTGAAATTTGGAAAATTTGGCTGGGATAAGATCAAGAATAAATGGGATATTAAGGTCATGGTGTAGGGTTTTATTGGTTACATAGAAGGGAGCATTGACTATTGTACGGAGGACTTTAGACTGAAAGGATTGAATGCGTTTGATGTTAGAAAATTTGGCTGTTCCCCATAGTTCTAGTCCGTAAGTCCAGATGGGTTTCAGTATTGTCTTGTAGATCAGTAATTTGTTTTCACCAGAAAGTTTAGATTTTCTATTCAGTAGTCTATATAGCTGGCCATATCGTCTGTTAAGTTCCTGTCTTTTAAGTCTAGTATGTGGATTCCATGTTAGTCGTCTGTCTAAGAGAAAGCCAAGATACCGGACTGTATCTGAGAAAGGAAGCTGGATGGAGTTAAAATAAACTGGTGGGCAGGTATTACGCCGAAGGGTGAAGGTAATGTGTTTACATTTAGATTCGTTTACCTTAATGCGCCATTTCTTACACCAGTGTTCAATCAGGAAGAGGTGCCTTTGTAAGTTTGCGGACGCTGTTTCAGGATCTGAGTTGGAAGAAAGGATAGCAGTGTCATCAGCGAAAGTTGCCAGGAGGGTATCGGGATGGACAGGAATATCAGCGGTAAAGAGAATGTAAAGGATGGGGCCCAAGACGCTGCCTTGAGGAACGCCAGCCTCAATTGAGTAACAGTCGGAGAATTCGGTGCCACAGCGAACTCGGAAGGAGCGGTCGGAAAGACAGGATCGGAGTACTAGGTATAAGGACTGTGGTAGGTGGATTTTAAGCTTGAAGAGTAATCCGGCCTGCCATACCCGGTCAAAAGCTTGCGCTATGTCCAGAAATGCACCCGAGCAATACTGCTTGCTTTCGAGGGTTGAGGATATATGGTCAACAACTCGGAGTCCTTGTTGGACAGTGGAATGTTGGGAACGAAATCCGAATTGATGAGTAGGAAGGTTATAGGATTCAATTATAGGTAGGATTCGTTTCAGTAGGATCTTTTCAAAAATTTTTGAGAGGATTGGGAGTAGGCTAATTGGTCTATAGGATGCTGTATTGTTGGAAGGTTTGCCTGGTTTCAAGAAGAGGACGATGGTGGAATGTTTCCATAAAAGAGGGAAGTGGGTAGTTCGTAGGATGCAATTGTATATATATGTAAGAAATATGATGGCTTTAGATGGAAGTTGTCGAAGGATCTGTGGGGTTAGAAGGTCATATCCAGGAGATTTGCGAGGAGTGATTTTCCGTAAAAGGTATTTGACCTCAGAGGGATTAACAGCTTTAGGTGGTAAGGAGAGTGGGATAGGTATTGAGAGGGATTCTTCTACTTTTACTGTGTGGCTGGGATGGGATTCTGGATGAGGAGCGAAAGTATAGGAAAGGTGTTTGGCAAATTCCTCGGCTTTATCTTCATCAGATGCTGCCCAGGAGCCATCATCTCGTCGAAGAGGGTGGGAAATATGATGGGATTTGAGGATTTTTCTGGTGATATTCTAAAGGGAATTATCATGAGCAGAGAGTGTGGTGAGGTAGGAATTGAATGATTGGGATCTGAAGGTGGCTAATTCTTGTTTTAATTTTTTACAGTGATAATTGTAGGAGTGGCGGTCGGCTGGATGTCTGGTACGTTGCCATAATAATCTGGCACGGCGTTTTATGTGGATTAGGTCAAGGAGGTGTTGAGGTAAATTATGTTTCTTAAGGATTTTTGAGGAGTGATCAGGGGAGGAAGCAGTCCAGACTGCTTCTTGAATTTTGGTAGTGAAGGAATGTACTGCATTGTCCAGGTCTTCAGGGTTTTCAGGGTTACTCTGAGGTCAATTTTATCGGAGAGGATTTGATGAAAGAGTTTCCAGTTAACTGGGCCTCTGACGAAGGACGGAGGAGAGGGTTTAGGAATAGGAGCTAGTGATACTTGGAGTATTAATGGGCTGTGGTCTGAGGAAAGCTCGTCAAGACGGGCAACGGAATAGTTGAGAGCACCTAAACCATTATGGATAAAGAAATCGAGGATATCGGGATTACGGTTAGGATCAGTGGGCCAGTAGGTAGGTGAGTTGGGTGGAAGAAGGGTAAAATTTTGGGAATTGAGTACAGACAGCAATGTTCGACCACGAGAATTCGTGGTTCTTGAACCCCATTGTTGATGCTTGGCGTTTAAGTCTGCACCCAAGATGAAATGATGTCCTAAGGAAATGAGGAAGGAACTAAATTGGATATTGGAGATGGATTGGTTTGGAGGGCAATACGCTGATGCAACGGTAATAGGAAAGGAGAAGGTTTTGATTACGACTGCGGTGGATTGTAGGAAATCGTGTGTAGGCAGTGGGAGTAGGTGATGGGAGAGGGATTGGTGCACAATGACTGCAGTACCGGCATGTGCTCTACCGTCAGGATGGTCGGTACGGTAAGTTATGTATTGTGGTATTTTTAGGAGCTGTTTTTTAGTCAGTCGAGTTTCCGTTATTAGGGCTACGTCTACGTTCTTGTCTTGTAGTAAGGCTGTTAGTTCGTGTATGTGATTTCTAACACCATTCGCATTCCAAAGGAGAATGGATATGGGTTTGATGGAAGTCATTTAAGGATTTTTTAAAGGAGGGATAAGGTGAGATACTAGGTTAGTGAGAAGTGATATCAGTGGGGTAACAAGGGATTTAAATTCTGAAAGAAAGGATGTCAATAAGCTGGTTAGATCTGTAGCATTAGGCGGTGGAGGAACATATTGGATTTGATGTTGGTGAGGTTGTTGTTGATTAGGTACATTAGGTGGGATAGGATATTGAGATTGGGGTTGAGTTTGTTCTTGCGGCAGGGCCTCACATTCATTAGTCGGGTCTCTACCCCCAAGTAGCTTGGCAAAAGAAACCTTAGAGTTCACAATTTTAGCGGGTCCTCTTCTTGGTTTAGGTGTATCATCAGGGTCCCTGGGTTTCATATATCTCGCTTTAAGATTTTTATAAATTTGGCAGCCTTTGTAGTTGGCTGGATGGCCTTCCAGGCATAGGGCACAGACTGCTGGTTCTGTAATTGGTTTATTACACTCGCCAGACTTGTGTGTTTTACCACATTTCACGCAGCGTGGTAAGTGGTGGCAATAAGACTTGGTGTGGCCATATGCTTGGCAATTATGGCACTGGATGAACTCTCTTTTTGGGTACGGTTTTTCGACCTTTACGCTGGTGTAGAAAATTCTATTCACATCGTATATTTTTTCGATCCCAGGCGATGGCTCTAGATCGACGAAAAATAAGGGCAATGGGATTTTATTCTTTACACCTGGTTGTTCTTTATTTTCTTTTAATACATTGGTTATCTGACGTATTTTGAACCCTAACGCCGTTAACTCTTCTTTAATCACTTCTATTGGGGTTGAGGAGTGTAAATTTCTTATTACAACTCGTAGTGCTCTTTCCTGTTTCAACTGGTATGTGTGAAAGTCCGCATTTGTGTCTGTTAAATATTTTACGATTTTTCGGTACGCTTCAGGTGTGGCCGGTATTATTTTTGTATCATTTATTCTGTTTAGGCATGTATAGCTACCTGGGCAGATTTTATTAAGTTGAGTACACAACAACTGGAAATTTCTCAAATTTTTGACAAAGATAGGAGGTGGGCGTGGTTCTCGAGGTATAGGTGCATCTTCCATTTCTTCCCTGTCATTTTCAAGCACCTGGTATGGATTAGGTGTAAAAAATGGAGATTCCATTTCTTGTGAAGACGTACTTGGCAGTGGTTGAGACACAGATACTTGAGTGTTCGCTGGAGGAGTTCCGGGGGGTGTTAATCGCTTACTACGACGTGTTTTCTGTTTAGGCGGTGAATTACGTGGGGTAGAGCCAACTGAATGGGACCTCTTAGTTGACATTACTTGGTGGTAATATCGCATATAAAAAAAAAGAAAGGGGAAAAAAATAAATAAATAAATAAAACTACGTCTGCGTGTTATTACAATGGATGAACCGCCGGCTGTAAACCAGCCAGTTACGTGGCGAGGCCACAACTAGAGTGGGGAGCCGTCAGCTGTTATGGCTATAGAGATTAAGCCTATAGACGCTAAACCACTAAATTCACTGTCTGTAATAGTACACAGTAAATAACAACACTACTCACTGTGGTGTTAGTCCATTGTTGTTGTTTTGATGTCTGCTTAACTAGTATTTTTTAAAAAAAGTAAAACTGAGCACTTATTCTACTAAAAAATAGTAAAACTGTGGGACACGACGTGAAATGTGGGTATTCAAATCAAGCGCATGCGCAGAACTCAAAGAATATTAGGCCAATAAATTGAGGATCGAAACGGGAAATCCATTGCGAAAAATGTGAAAACATTTTTTATTTTTTTAACTTTTATATATAGGTTTAGACATGTAAAAAAAAAATTGCAAAAACGGGTCATCAAGAGAAAACTTTTTACAGCCAAAAAAGTCAGATTTTTTTCGATATTTTTTGGGTTTTTCATCTATAACTCTTAAACGATGAGCCAAAGCGAAAAATATACCCTTAAATAAATTAAAGAACGTTAATTTTTGTGTCAAACGAGTACATAAACTTTAAAATTTGGTTACGGTGTAAGGTATAAAACCACGGTCAACCAACGCTGATTTTACCAAATTTGCCAAAAACTGAGACAAATTACTATAAATGGCCCTGTAACTTGGAAATGAGTTCCCTAAGAGGAAAAACCCATAGAATCAAAGTTGTGGAGCATCAAATTTCGCGTATGCACAGTATCAACTAATTTAATGTAGGTCACTTTCTGCGGATAAAATCGGTAATCTCCCGATGGTTAGAAATTGGTAATGAAGGTAAACGTGATTTTCAATATTTCAACAGTATGGGTGTCTATTCTACTGAGTTAGTTTTGTTTAAAGTCTGTTACATGCAATATAAGCCTCTTTTCGACCCCTCAACAGCAAAATATTTTGGTAAACCATGTGCTGAAGGATACCAAATTTTATAAAGGAACAACGAATCCCGATTCGATATGTATTATTAGCCAATAATAAAAATTTCAGTACTCAGTATACGCAAAATTTGATGCTCTACAACTTTTATTCTATGGGTTTTTGCTCTTAGGGAACTCATTTCCGAGTTACAAGGCCATTTATAGTAATTTTTCTTAATTTTTGACAAATTTGGTAAAACTCAACGTTGGTTGTCCGTGGTTTTATAACTTACTGCATAACCAAATTTTAAAGTTTATGTACTCGTCTGACGCAAAATTTAACGTTCTTGAATTTATTAAAGAATGCATTTTTTGCTTTGATGCATTGTTTAGGAGTTATAGGTGAAAAATCAAAAACATATCGACAAAATCTGACTTTTTTGGCTGTAAAAAGTTTTCCCTTGATGACCCGCTTTAGCAATTTTGTTTTTTACATGTCTAAACCTATATATAAAAGATAAAAAAATAAAAAAATTTCTCACATTTTTCGCAATGGATTTCCCGATTCGATCCTCAATTTATTGGCCTAATATTCTTTAAATCAGCCGCCATTTTTGAAAGCAGCGGCTCCGGAACGGCAGACAAGGTTTTTTTTTACTCAGAATAACATACACTTTCGTAATCTACAATCAAACCTTCGTCTGCAATCAGGTCGAATTTTGGGCCCTGGCTCCAGGGCTAACCCCGAGGCACCGCTCGCACCACCTGCAGATGTCGAAGGCTGAATATCCAGTCCCTCTGAAGCAGCCCTCACTTCTGGTTCGTCCGAGGCTATTTGTCTCCTATTTCGCACCATTTTGATGGGTAGATACATTTTATTCTTACTGCCAGGTCATCCTAGGGGAGGTAGCCCTAATGTGTGTACTGTATGTATCCTTAGTGTTAATTTAAATGATTTAGTGGACTGTTGTGTGTGAATTTGTAGATGATGTACTGTACTCAGGAAACCAGGGGATCGTAAAACCCCAGCAACTGCACCTATCAGTTTCCCCTTGCGGTTTATTGTTATTATATATATTTTTTTCTAAAACGGCCCATTATCTAGAGTAAAGATATTTTTAGGAGATTCGATATTCATTGGCGCACTCTAAAATAAGAATTTTCATAGTGATCGAACTATTAAAATTTTTTGCGAAAGTTTTTCCTAGGCTTAGACCTTTGAAATTTTGTTGCCAATCACAAAAATGGGGAAACTTCAGAACGACTATACGGAATCACACGAATATTATCAGGGACTTAGGGCTCTGTATACTGCACTAAATGATATTAACAACACCTCCGTAAACAAATTAGAACCAAAGACATAGAATCAAAATGTTTGATTTTTATTAATTTTCTGCTTAAAAATGAATGGAATCCAAAACTTATTTATGTAGTTTGGAAGAGCTGCAATTTATCTTTTTAACGGTTGTACAAATGTTGAAGTTATAAATGCTGTAGTTCACGGCCGGATAAACAATTCTAGAAAATCAAGTACTAAAACTTGGAATTTTATATATCTAAAAAAATTCGTAATTATGAGTATTAATGGACACTAAAAACGAACGTAAAACTATCTTTTTCGTAACAAAAATTTACAGGACCTACTTTACTGAAAGCGCCTTTTGGATTTTATTATTTAAGATACTTTATAACTAGTGTTGCCCAAAATCGGTCTTGGTCTTGCACTTTGCAAGACCAAGACCAAGGCCACCTAACTGTTGCAAGACCAAGACCAGGACTGGTAAAAAAAAAATCGATGTTTTTAATAAAAAATTAAGGCAAAATAGTTACTAATACTCGAAAATCTTAGTTACTATATGTAAATAATTGGTATAACCAATATAATTTTGCATTTAATGCCTCTAATTTTTCATTCAGGCTTTTCAGTCTGTAAATTCAGTACTGTAAGACTGTTGTGAGACTCCTGTGCAAGACCAAGACCATAACCAAACTGAGTTTGCAAGGCCAAGACTCGTCTGGGTCTCGCATTTGGGCAACACTATTTATAACTCATCTAATACCATAATCAATATCGTTTTTCTTATTCTACACACAAAAAAATAAATAGATATTTATGCAATAACCTAAAAACTGGGCAAAGTCGAGGCAAAAATTAATAACACAAGTTTTGTTTGAAATTATATTTTAAAAAATTTTAAACAATTTAAAAAAAAAAACCCTAAAGATGAATCCACTAAAAACAAAAATCAATAACCGATTGATTATCATTTGTTTCTGGTGCCAAAAACTAGGCAGATAGATTCACAATATTTCTCCAATTCTTCTTCGGTGCATACTATTTATTTTCAAGTTTATTTATTAGGCATTGGATCAGCTGATGAGAAGGTTGTCTCCTCAACTCCTCTCTCAGTTTTTACCAATTTTATAGCGGAATCTCTCTGATTATTCACGTGATACAGTTAAAGTGTATATCTGAGCAGTTGATATTTACTGTTGACATCTTTTTTTTTTGTTATTATAAGAAAAAAAAATTTTTTTTTTTTTTATTTATTTATTTATTTATTTATTTTTCTCTTATGATATGCGGTATGATCAGCAAGTGATGGCCAGTAAGGTGCCCAAGAGGTCTCGGTCAGACGGAGTTGGCTCACCAGCCAAACAAAGGACTCGTCGCTGCCTACGAGAAATACCTCCAGTGACCAAAATGAACACTTCAGAACCAGAACCTCAGCCCCAACCAGGTACGTCTGCGCAAGAAACGATTGAAGAATCACCTTTCTTTACTCCAAACCCCTACCAAGTGCTTCAAAATGACAGAGAAGTAATGGAGTCTGCAGCAATACCCAGAGAACCAAAGCCTCCTCCGATATTTGTGAAAAATATAAAAAATTTCCAGATGTTCTGCACCCAACTAAATAAAATCTGCTCTGGCAGTTATTCATGCCTTAACAGGACCAATGACACCAAAATAACACCTGATTCTGCAGAAGCCTACCGAAAAATAGTGAAGTACTTATCAGAAACAAATGCGAATTTTCACACTTACCAGCTGAGGCAGGAAAGAGCTTTACGAGTAGTGATAAGAAATTTACATTCCTCATCCCCCACTGAAGTTATTAAAGAAGAACTAACGACGCTTGGTTTCAATGTACGCCAGGTAACAAACGTTTTGAAGGAGGACAGGGAGCAGCCAGGATTACGAAATAGGATCCCACTACCATTGTTTTTCGTGGACTTGGAGCCATCACCAGGTATCGAAAAAATATATGATATCACAAGAATATACTACACAATGGTGAAAGTTGAGAAGCCATATCCCAAGAGAGACATCGTGCAGTGCCATAATTGTCAGACCTATGGCCACACGAAGACATATTGCCACCATCTGCCGCGTTGCGTGAAGTGCGGTGAACAGCACAAATCTGTAGAGTGCACCAAACCTATACAAGATCCAGCAGTATGTGCCCTATGCTTGGAGGGACACCCGGCCAACTACAAAGGCTGCCAAATTTACAAGAATCTCAAAACCAGACACCAGAAAAACCGGATTCAAGATGAAGCACTAAGAACAAGAAGAGAGAGAGAGCCTTCCAGAATTGTAAACAATGATGTATCATTCTCCCAACTACTTAGAGGTAAGACTTTAACCGATAAATGTCAAGCCCTGCCACAACAACAACCTCAAACCCAACCTCAAAATTCTCTTCATCCTAATATACCTAACCACCAACAACAAATTCCTCATATTCCTCCTCCTTCAAATGCAACAGATCTCACAAGTTTGTTAGCATCTTTCCTCACCGATTTCAAATCCCTTGTTACTCCACTCATATCACTCCTCACGAATCTCGTATCTCACCTCATCCCTCCTTTGAAAAATCCTTAAATGACTCACATCCCTAAACTCATATCCATTCTCCTTTGGAATGCGAATGGTGTTAGAAATCATACAGACGAACTATCTACTTTACTACTTGACAAGAACATTGATGTGGCACTAATTACTGAAACTCGACTAACCACTAAACAGCACTTCAATATACCACAATACCTGACATATCGTACTGACCACCCTGACGGAAAAGCACATGCCGGTACTGCTGTAATTGTACACCAATCCCTCTCCCATCACGTACTCCCATTACCAATACATGATTTCCTACAGTCCACCGCTATCGTGATAAAAACCTTCTCCTTTCCGGTTACTCTTGCATCAGCGTACTGCCCTCCTAACCGATCCATATCCAATGCCCAATTCAGTTCTCTCCTCGACTCCTTAGGACATCACTTCATCTTGGGTGCAGACCTAAATGCCAAGCACCAACAATGGGGTTCCAGAACCACGAATTCTCGTGGCCGAACCCTGCTGTCTGCACTCAATTCCCAACGTTTTCACCTCCTTTCCCCCAACTCTCCTACCTACTGGCCCACAGATCCCAACCGTAATCCTGATCTTCTTGATTTCTTTATCCACAGCGGCTTAAGTCCCCTCAATTGTTCCATTACACGTCTAAATGAACTTTCCTCTGACCATAGTCCTCTAATCCTTAATGTTTCACTTGAACCTGTTCCCAAACCTTCTCCACCGTCATTCATTAGGGGCCCAGTAAACTGGGACCTTTTCCGCCAAATAATCTCCGATAATATTGATCTCAACATATCCCTCAAAACTCCCGATGACCTTGATAGTGCCGTAAATTCCTTTACTACCACAATCCAACAAGCCGCCTGGACTGCCTCCTTCCCAAAAGACTCCTCCAGAATTCCTATAAAGACCATTCTACCCCAACACATCCTTAACCTAATCCGCACCAAACGCCGTGCCAGATTATTATGGCAACGTACCCGACATCCTACCGACCGCTGCTCCTATAATTACTACTGCAAACAATTAAAACTGGAATTAGCCACCTTCAGATCACAATCCTTCAACTCCTACCTATCCTCCCTCTCTTCTCGCGACAATTCCCTTTGGAAAACCACAACAAAAATCCTAAATCCTCACCGCATTTCCCATCCTCTCCGACGAGGTGATGGCTCCTGGGCAGCATCTGACGAAGATAAAGCTGAGGAGTTCGCCATTCACCTATCCAATACATTTATTTCACATCCGGAATCCCATCCTGCCCACACCGTAACAGTAGAAGAACTCCTTACATCACCAATCCCACTTTCCTTGCCCCCAAAAGCTATTCATCCTTCCGAAGTAAAATTTCAATTAAAAAAACTAATCCTCCGTAAAGCTCCTGGACATGATCTCCTTACACCTCAAATCCTTCGACAACTTCCATCCAAAGCAGTCATATTCCTTACATATATCTACAATTGTATCCTACGCACCACCCACTTCCCTCTGTTATGGAAACACTCCACTATTATCCTTTTCCCAAAACCAGGAAAACCTCTCAATAGCTCAACATCCTATAGACCAATCAGCCTACTCCCAATCCTTTCAAAAATTTTTGAAAAGATCCTTTTGAAACGAATCCTACCCATTATAGAATCCCAAAATATCCCTTCCCATCAGTTTGGTTTTCGCTCTCAACATTCTACTGTTCAACAAGGACTCCGAGTTGTTGATCATATTTCCTCAGCCCTAGAAAACAAGGAATACTGTTCGGGTGCCTTTCTGGACATTGCACAGGCATTTGACCGGGTATGGCACTCCGGACTGCTCTCCAAGCTTAAAATCCATTTACCTCAGTCCTTGTACCTAGTCCTCCGATCCTACCTCTCTGACCGCTCCTTTCGAGTTCGCTGTGGAACAGAATTTTCCAATATCTACTCCGTTAAAGCCGGTGTTCCCCAAGGCAGCGTCTTGGGTCCCGTGCTTTACATCCTCTTTACTGCTGACATCCCTGTTCATCCCGATACTTTTCTTGCAACATTCGCTGACGACACCGCAATCTTATCATCCAACTCTGATCCCGAAATAGCATCCTTAAATCTCCAAAGTCACCTCACCTTGATTGAGCACTGGTGTAATAACTGGCGCATTAAAGTTAATGAATCTAAATGCCAACATATTACCTTTACACTCCGACGCAATTCCTGTCCACCAGTACTCTTTAATTCCATCCAGCTTCCTTATTCAGACACAGTCCGGTATCTTGGCTTTCATTTAGACCGAAGACTAACTTGGAATCCGCATACTAGACTCAAAAGACAAGAACTCAACCGGCGATACGGCCAACTATACCGACTACTAAGCAGAAAATCTAAACTTTCCATTGAAAACAAGCTACTGATCTACAAGACAATACTGAAACCTATTTGGACTTACGGACTAGAACTGTGGGGATCAGCAAAATTTTCTAACATCAAGCGCATCCAATCCTTCCAGTCTAAAGTCCTTCGAACAATAGTCGATGCTCCTTTCTATGTATCCAACAAAACCCTACATCATGACCTTAACATCCCATTTGTCCTAGACCTTATCCCAGAAAAATTCTCCAAATTTCACCAGAACCTTACTTACCACCCAAATCCTCTTGCACAATCCCTATCAAGCATCTCCCATCCCTATAATCCTCCAAGAAGGTTGAAACGGCAGTGGCCTCGCGACCTTTTGTAGATTATATAAATTGGAGTTCTGGCAATGGCCTGATTCTTCACTCAAAACATGTGTGTATGTGGCTAAAGTGCTCTCGACCAATCTCCGCTGGCTTTAGAACCAGTGACGCGGTTGGGAGAGTAGCGCAGGGTTCTCCTGGAGTTCCCTCGCCTGATTGTATATAGGTATGCATGTGTTTTTTTTTTTTTTTCCTTAGTTTTAATTTTCTTATTTTTTAGGTTATTTTATTTTATTGTCTATTGTATATACTTTTGATTATTATTTTGTTCTATTTATTTTATTTTTTTGTACATATGGTGTGAATGTCATCCTACCTCACTATAACCAATGTCCAACAGACAGATTGTTATAATACTCAATAAAGAAATTAAAAAAAAAATTTATTATCAGCCATTTTACACCAATTTTCAAAATTTTGTCAACTTAATGACTACACATCTGATTACGACGTTTCGGCTCGTTGAGCCATTTTCAAGTCTAAAAATTGTTTACAATTTACAGTCATATTTAATACATTACATACTTCAACATACAGAGATTCTTTTTATATACCTAAAATACCAATCATGTACCTGTCCTTTTCAACTTATGCGTATTGCATGCGTCTACTCATATAATAAATTTTTTATTTTTGTCATGTCCACCTTTAATTATTTTATAACATTATTATTACTCAATTATTTATTATTAAATGATTCAAATAAGTTAAAATTACCTTATAATGTGTCACTGACATCTCATCGGCCTCATTACAGTTTCATGACTGGTTATTCTTAAAGGAGTAGGGGAAGACTATTTATTTAAAGACATTTGAAGACATGGTGAAAACGAATGATCGTATATTGATGTAGAATGTAAATATAAAATTAAAATAAAATAAAAGAGAGATCATACAAAGTGGAAATACTTAGAATAATGAACAATTAAATTGAATTAATCAATAAAAATTGAAAGTAGATAAAAATAATAGGATATAATATATAAGTTATTTTTAACTTATAAGATTTAAAATGTGTCTATATGTTAAAGAAATGCAGTTTTTATCTACTTTATGATTAGCAGGATTCTGTTTCATGTGAATGTGGATGGGTTCGGAAATGAGTCTTTTTTCATGGTTAGGGTTCGTGGCAAGAATAGAGGGTTTTTTTTCAAAAATACTGTTTCTCGGAACATATATAAATTTAATAGCTGTATATGCGATATAATTTATAAAGAGTACCTATTGTAATTGTTTAAGTATTTACATCAGATCACTCACAGAAGCAAATATGGATAGATGGAAAAAAAGTATATTTTTCTATTTTTTTTTTTTTTTTAGTGGGATCCCATATTTTAACTTTATTGCATTAAAATATTTAAAACCAGAGCCCGGATTTTAATCCAATTGCATATTTTATTTGCGTGATTTTTTTTTTATCGAAACCGCTGGCCAAATATCTATATGAATAAGTACACTGTAGTGCAATTAGACAAGTTTTATTTTGCATATTTGAGGATATTAGGATACAAAAGAGTGGGGTAGCTCAGTGGTAGGGTACTGAGCTCCCAATGCTAAAGGTCCCAGGTTCGAAAATTTATTTATCTTTTTCATTGGCCGTGGAGTGACCCTCGTTCGGGAGACCCTCCTGGGCCACATCCAGCCTCTATAAAGTGGGTACTCTTAGTTAAATAATTAATTAAGGGAGAAAACCTGGCGATCTCGGTCAAATAATTGCATATTTGAAGATAGACGGATTTAATTGCACATTAAAGTGTAAATGAATATTTATTTATTTATATATACAAATTAAAATGCGACTCAAGATTATAACCAGAGGTTTATTTTCAATGAACAAAAGGAAATTACCACATTTAAATATTCACTATGTAGATGTTCACCAATTCCCGGAAATCCATTTCCGCTTCTTGTCCCATATAAACATCATAATAATTGTAAGATTTTCTTTCAGTTTTTTTGCATACTTTTTTTTTTATCATATTTCTGTTTATTTAAAATGCCAAAAGTATGTTCATCATTTTCATCAAAGTTGAAGTCTTGGATTGGACCTTATAACAACAGCAATGAAACAGTTTTTATAATTGATGGAAAACTAGTGGTACCGGCTCAAGCGAGTGAAACTTTAAATGAAAAAATTGGAGAAGTTTTTATAAAAACATTTTTTTTTAAATCTTCAGACATACAAACAATTATTTTGACTTTTTTCTACTTGATAACACACCAGTGATTTTTTTTTCCAGTTACAGTTGCTTAAACATATTACGGGTTTCATTATTGGTACTACAAACATAAGTTTTATTAAACGTATGGAACGTGTATTTTGTTGATCCGATTTCAGACGCTAACATTCAAAGTATAGAATCCCATTGGACCAGAAGAAAATATCGTATTAAACAAGAATGTGGAACAAGAAGCAGCCTTCTTGTCCAACAATTGGTATCAAAATATAGATTATTTTGGAACAATTTTGCGCTGTATTAAAATTGAATTTAGAAAAGTGAATAAATATTGTATTTATGCTAGTCCACATTTAATAAAATCATTCATATAACTGAATTATTGAAGGAAGTTAGTCGACTGTTTACATATCATGGGTGATAAATATAAAGGACATAGTCATTATGAAGTTTTTATTGGCGCCGACGTTTCAACCCAAACGTGTGGGTCATCATCAGGGCATGTTTGGGTCAGTGCATGAACACCTTCAGTGCTCAAAACACGCCCTGATGATGACGCACATGTTTGGGTTTAAACGTCGGCATAAAAAAAAACTTTATAATGACTGCTTCCTGAATATTTATCACACGTCATATTTATAACTTTACGTATGATTCTTTTCTAGGTTAACTTAATTTTCTAGTCACATGCAGGGGTGTCCAGAAGGGGGTTTCACGGCGTAAGTTGCGCCATCAAAAAGTTTGAGGGGGCCACATTATGACTGGTTTTTGAATTTTTGAGGGTTGCACATTTCGATGGGGCTATAAATTTTCGGAGTGAAGAGTTTAAAATTAGATAACTAGGAGTAAAACATAGGACAGACTTCAGCAAGTGTAATTGTATATGTAATAAGATTTGTCTAATCCTACTTTCACTTGCACTGTTTTTAAAAAGAGGTGAGTAATTTTTTTTTTGGATAGGGGGAGTGGTTCATGTGCCATCGATCTTGGGGGGGGCTCCTCTGGTCATATGTTCAAGTAACTGTTCATAACCGTGAAATTATTAATAATAGCTGAGAAAAAACTCACTGCTGTCTTTAAAGTAGAAAAGGGTCATCATTTTTTTTTAATTTGTTCATTTTTTTTTAACTGTAACAAATGTACTTTTCTTTTTTTTTTTGGAAGAACCATGTAGATACAAAACTCGGAGTATAAAATAAAGCATTTCCAGATTGTTTTATTTGTTTACTAAACTCATTCATCCATATTTTTTTCTTTTAACTACTTTTTATATTATATAGGGTGAACCATCTATAGAGAAAACAATATAAAAAACAAAACATCCTGAAAGCACTTTTGTTTCATCAATTCCTGCCTACTTTTTTTCATTTTTTAGCAGGCCTTCACAGAACACTTAAACATCATTTCATATAGTTTATCCCCCTTTTTTCGAAGAAATTACCGTTAATAATAATAATAATAAAGAAAAAGAAAAAAAATACCCTCATTCCTGAATCTGTACTGGTAATTACAAATTCATTTACATGACCCCCCTGTTATCAGATAAGCTATTTGATAAGCTACTGATAAGCTCTGTCAAATGTAATAACACACATATTATCAAACTTCCATATCATACCCGGTACACCACAATCATATAAGATTTATTGTTGCATACTTCTTCACGTAATCTGCTTCTTCCGCAATCCGTATGATTGAATTTAACCTACGGCTTCCACATCCATATATTTTTTTTTTAAACCGATATTCTCCTTATAAAAAGCTGCACGTGGATTTCCTAGTAATTACTTGATTGCAGGTAGTTAATGAAGAATTAGTTGAATTATCTACTTTTTTTTATGTAAGTAATATGAATTTATATGAACTTGTAAATCTTGATCATGATTTTAATTCATTTTTCAATTTAATTAAAGTGTATAATACATTTTTTTATTTATTACACATTACAGATTCTGTTCAACTTCGAATCATAAAATGGCCTTGAAATGGGGAATTTTGAGCGCAGGGAAAATATGCAACGATTTTGTGAATGCATTAAATTATTTACCAGATAATGAACATCAAATAGTGGGTGTTGCCGCTAGTAAAAAGGAAAAAGCTGAAGAGTTTGCTCGCAAACATAATATTCCTCTAGCTTATGAATGCTACGAAGATCTAGCTAAAGATAAATCAATAGGTACTTGTTTATTTACCTATCGTATGACATAAAAAGTGTTACAATGTTAACAAATCATTTATCCAGAGAAAAATATTCAATAAAGTATACATTCTGATCTAACAAAGTTAGAACAAAATATATGAATACTTTCAAGCATTATAAGTAAAAATTCTTAATTGTGAATATAATGTTTATAATTATAAAAATATTTATAATATAATTATTAAAGTTCTTTTACTCTGCAAAAATTGTGTGATGGCATTGCATCTTATTCTATTGTAAGTTCCAGTACATGAAAACTTGATTGATTTTGAAATCTTGTGATAAATCCTTATTTGACTTTTAAATATACCTGAAACATACACTTATCTAATCTCTATCCCATGTACAAAACAAAGATACCATTATCTAATCTTTCTTCCATTTAATAACATTTAATATTACCTACATTTTATAAATGATGTACTGATGCTTCCTAAATAAGCCCTAAAGCCCGATCCCCTCCCCCACCTCGTAGACTATCTTTGCATTTGATTTCCTTTTGCATACAGCAAGAAAATTGTCTGAACAAAAAATAGCAATTATTATTCTTAAAACAACTCTCTTCACATTTTTAGATTAATCGTTAGTAAAAAAAAAAAAAACTAATGTAAGATAAGTCATTAGGTTTGTTAGAAATTTACTGTTAAGATTGAAAAGAACCAGGTGAAAGTTTTATTGGATAAAGCGAACTTTTAAATAGGGTATTAGGATATAGATTATTATTCTTTTAAGTTATATTATAAGTTGTATATTCTTATTTCATATGATTAATAATAATAATCCCAATTATTTTCATTTACAGATATAGTATACATTGGGTCTATTAATACAACGCATTATGCTCTGTGTAAACTAGTACTGTCAAACAAAAAGCATTTGCTTTGTGAAAAACCTCTTTGCTTAAAATATAAAGATGCGGAAGAATTGATAACAGTAAGGTTTTTGTATTACTACTTTATTATTAGAATTTTAAAAGTGTGTGTGTGTGTGTGTGTGATAGCAGAGAAGAGCCAAACCGAGGTAAATTTTAGGATGGAGCGAGATCCAATTTTGTCGCCGCCTTGTTATGATAATAATTTTTTATTTTTAAGACAGGACACACTTTACATGCTATTTTTTTACGTTTGTTTTATAGTGTAGATTGTTTCAAAATGAATCTACAAGCTACTACGACTTCTGGTTCAAGGAAAAAGAAGAAAAGAAGCGAAAAAATAAACCTCCTGAAATCCCTCTTTCGTTTTATCATTTCTTTTTTTATAAACTTTTCTACCGAACATTTACCCATCGAAACCTAAAGGCGTTTATATTCTTAGATTCTGTTCCGGCGGAACGAAGTTGCTGAGGGTCTCGTTCCGTTCCAGTGGTAGAATTCAGCGCGGAACTGTCCATTCCTAGTTGCAAATGATTCAATGAGTGTGCTAATGGCAATTCATAACTAAACATCTAAACATGCGATGATAGTCGAAATTTTAGAACTTATTTGGTTCAGTAAAAGGGCAGAGAACGTAATAGCTTTCATTTGGGTTCCGTCCCACTATGGTATAATGAAGTAAACCAGGCTTGTTCAGGCTAAACCAAATAGTGCTAAATGGTGTACGAGTAACAGGCGATCAAGTAAAGAGGAAATAATCCTGTGCCTTCTCAGAATTGGTCACTGCGAATCTTCGCACGGATACCTACTCCACGGTCGAGAACCACTTACTTATGTCTGGTATGGTGCATTTAGAACTGTAAACCACATACTTGTGGACTGTAAATATTATGCGGTTATACGATCTTCAACATGCATGAGACTATCCGGGAGATGTAGTAGGATGCGGAGAAAGAAATGGAGATCCTGGTGGAATTCTTGAGAAGAATTGGATTTTACAGTAGAATATGAGAGGTGTGAGTGAGGATAGGATTGCCAATAAGCCTAGCGGGTACAGCCAAATAAATAAATTAATATTTTTTAAATTCATTAATTTAAATAGATTATTCATTTCGATATTAGACCTTTAGTTTAGCTCATGATTTTTTTGTGTATGCAACAAATGTGAGTTCATTTTATTTTATTTTTATTTTTAAGATGGCCAAAAAAAATATGTTATTCTTCATGGAAGCCGTCTGGTCACGTTGCTTTCCAGTATATAATGAACTATCACAGCTGCTCACCTCCAATGTCATAGGCGATGTTATGTATCTAACAGCTAATTTAGGAATACCTATTAGTTCTGTCGATAGAATAAAGTATGTTCTTAATTGAATCAGCTTTAATTAGAAGTATGTGATTGTGTTTTGTAAATTTATGTGTCATATAATTGTTTCAGAAATAAGGAATTAGGTGGAGGAACCATTTTTGATTTGGGAGTTTATGTGCTGCAGTTAGCTATTCTTGTTTTTGGAAGGAATCCCCAATCTGTCTCTGCTGTTGGTCATTTAAATGAAAATGGTGTCGATGAAAGTATCAACTATGTATTGAAATATTACGATGGAAAGACTGCGACTTTTTGTACTCATAGTAAAATAAAAATGGACAACTCAGCAGTTATTTATGGATCTAAAGGACACATAAAGGTATCGTTTTTAATATGTTTTTCCCATTTCAATTCTATTGTACTCAGTAGATATACTTATCTTCAAGAATATCCCATTAGATCTAATCATACATTTTTTAATATCTTACATATTTGATTTGAGTGCCTTGCTTGGTTCATTATTATATGAATACACATGCGGAATCTACGAGGGAAGGAGGGTTTTTGGGGCTGAAGCTTCCGCCAAAATGGTAAAATACAACCATGTCGTATGAATGTAAAAAAAAATTATCTGTAAAAGTATTATTATTCGTGTAAATACATTTAATAGGACTGCAAGAATCACTTAAAAATCATTTCATATAATTAGCTAGTTTCTTCCTTTTTGTCCCAAAGTAATAAGGTATAATATATATATATATATATATATATATATATATATATATATATATAGCGGGAGCGGGGTAGCTCAGTGGTAGGGCACTGAGCTTCCAATGCAAAGGTCCCGAGTTCGAACCCCGGCTCATGACAGAAAATTTATTTATCTGTTTCATTGGCCGTGGGGCGACCTTGGGTCAGAAGTCCCTCCTGGGGCACACCCAGCCTCTATAAAGTGGGTACCTTTAATTAAATAATTAATTAAGGGGGAAAACCTGGCGGTTGAGCGTGATCTCGGTCAAATCACCTCCTTGCACAACCGTTGACCTAGAAACAGTGCTTTCCCTAAATAGTACTGAACCCCAGACCCTTCATGGGTTGTAGTGGTACAGGTTTATTTTATATATATAGCAGCGCCGAGCGTGGTTAGCACTTGGACGGGTGACCGCCCGACGGGTCTAGGAGACCACATCTCGCGGTCAAAGACCTTCATGGTCTGTAGCGCCAACAGAAAAAAAATAATAATAAAAAAATATATATATATATATTTAAGTTCACACTAAAGAATAGAAATAAAAAAATAGAGAGAGAGCTGAAATAACACGCAAGACTGTAGTATAAGAACTGATTTATTCTACTCCTTGTTCTTCAATATATACCAATTTAACAGCTGATTTTAATTAATTCTGGACCTTAACTCGCCCCTCCCCCCTATCATCTCCCTGCCAGTTTACGAAAACTTCCGTAAACTCTCAAATTTGAGCAATAACCAGAATTTACAACTTTACAATCAAATACTTAAATTATGTTTTAAAAAACAAAACGTAAACTACATAAAAAGAACAACAACAAAAAAAAATAGCAATTTGAATACTAAAATACAAAAAAAAAATATATATCTTACCACTAACTTATAACCTAAAGATACATAAAATAATTAACTTATAATCTAGGAAAATAGCAAAAAAACAATTCAATCAATAAAATAAAACGAATAATATAAATTGATAAAATTATATGTACAAATTTCGAAGTCTACATAGACGAGGATGCTCCAATTTACTATAGATTATTCAGGTCCTCCCCCTGGAAACTTTAATTGTTCGATATGAACGGTTCTCCACTTTCTAGGTTCCCTGAAACACACTGAATAGTCGCTAGGTTGTGTTACGACTACCCTAAATTGACCCTCATACCTTATCAGCTCTTTGCTTCTATTTGATCTCAGTTTCCGGTACACTTATCTTTATCTTTGACCTTCATATTTTCGCGCTTCACTCTTCTCTTTTCTGCCTCTATCCTCCTCCCCCCCCCCCTCCCCGAGCTATCTCCCATAACTTTCCGATTTGTATGCGGTTATTCACCATTTCCTCAAAAAACTGTTCGTCCACCGCTGTACCTCCGCTATTTCTCCTCTCCCCTCGGAGTCCAAAAAGAATTTCGAATAGAGAAAACCCTGTTACCGAGTGGACTGAGTGGTTATACGCCGCTGCTGCTCTATGCATCGCCGCATCTGGCTCTAGGCCTTGGTCTGCATGATACATCCTTACATACAGAGGGACCCATCCTCCCCCAAAGTCGATGGCGCAAGAACCTACCCCTCCTCCTCCTCCTAAGATATTTTATTGCTCACCTTTTCCTAATACAGAGCAAGCTAAAGTAGAATTAGAAAAATTGTAGATCATATAAAATTACACTTTCTGAGGTATGTATCATGTTTTTCTAGTTGTCCCTTACTCCGAAAATTCATAACTGTCGAAATTCACCCGCCTCAAAAATTCAAAACACATCAAAATATGCCCCCTCAAAAATTTTGTTGGCGCAACCAGCGCCACGTAACCTCCTTCTGGGCACTCCTGCTTGGGCAAACCTCACATTAAATGCCAAAACGACAAAAGCCATCCTGATAGGACCCCCCCTCATTCCTCAATCCATTTATGTAACTCCCATTCTTCTCCTTCCTACAACCACTGAAACCTTTGATCAAACCTTCTCCTGGAAACCACATATCTTCCAAATTTCCCGTCGTACGATTTCCACCTTAGAACAATTCAACCTTCTACGTTGTATCCAAGACCCGTTAACTCCTGGTTTCCTCTCTTGTGTTCCCCCACCTTGACTATGGCAGTATGGTGTATGGTGAACTCGAAGCTAAACTTAAACGTCTATTGAATTGCTCAATAGCTATTGTCTTCGGGATCTCAAGAGATACGCATATTACCCGGTATTACACCGAGTTGAAGTGGCTTTACCAGTCCTGCCGCCGTCAATACTTCTTTGCTATCTTCATATATCAGAATATTAGAAATCACCGACCATCCTTTATTTTACAGAACCTACAATTTAAATCCTCCATTCAATCCCGTATGTATGACCTTAATCCTCCCCCTAACCAAACTGCAGCGATTCACAATTATTACCAATTATTATGCAATATTTAATTTAAGCTTTGGTCTCAATGACATGTATATTCTGAATTGATAATATATTCTAAATGGGCACTAGTCCTAGATTAATAAAATTATGTCCCATTCATTTAATTTACAACGTGAGCCGAAACGTTAGAAAATATAATAAAAAACACTATAGTATTATATATAGACCGCATCCCGACTAACTTCCTGTCTTTATATTTATTCACAGGACATTAGAGAACTTTTATACAATGCTTTTAAATATATTCTGTGTATGAAAAAATAGAATCATGACGTCTATAGTAAATTAAAAAATCGTAACATTATTTTAATGGTTTTAATATCAATCTATGAGGCGGTAGCCCGGAGGTATTCAAACTATAAAGGAATTCTATTGAATACAATTGGTTACTGCTATAACTTTCCTCCTCCACTGAAACTGAAAGAGGTGATGTGCGAGCAGGTGTGATGGTAATGATCGTTAAAACTACTTCAAAGATAATTACTGTTCTTAACGACATTATTACGAAATTATTTTCGAGCAAAAATAATTTCTTTTTTTATTGATATAATAATACAATATCATAAAAATTAAGATGTTTATAACAAAAGAAACCAGTTCGAGTCTATCGGCCAGGCTGAAGCGAGGGTTCCACTCACGGGCGCGGTCCCACTACTGCTGACCACGGGGACTTTTGGCTGCTGGGTTACGCCCCCTCCCACTGGCCCGGTGCGCCCCTCTTTAGCGAACCTGATCACCCCATGCTCCCACAGGGCGACCATGTTGATGGTCAGCTTAGTGCGGACGCCTGGTCGACGTGGGAAAAACCTCGCTCCAGTGACTCCTGTCCTCAACTCATCCTCAGTTCCTCCAAGTAGCTAGATTACAAGAGGCTGCCAAACCTCCCAGTCGAAAGATTACACTTCCATTTGGTATCTTAGCCTATCGAAACCGCTTTAGACTAATTTCTTTTTTTATTACTTAATAGCCCATATTCAGAATTTTCAACATACAGTATACTAGGAGGCCTCTATTGCGTCATTCATGCTCATGTATAACGAATAAAAGATAAGAATAAACAGAAAAAAAATAATTATTGCAAATATCCTGATAGGCTAGTTCCGCATTCCGTCATTAGGTCGCAGTACAGATCACACTTTATTGTGTTGCCAAGCGTTTACTTTTAATACCATTTAACAATCTGTATTTATTACTCAATATACTTCAAATTTCTCTTTTATTAATCAAAAACTATCAAAATATTATAGAACTATATCAATTATATCCAGTAAAACCGGAACATTAACTTATTCATTATGAAGTTCCTAATGTTTTAGAAATCAGTATTAATCGTTAAATATTTTTAATTGTATTTCTACTTGAATAGATGCAACATCCAGACATTAATAACAGGATCAGAAAAAAATAATAAATTAAAATAAATTGAACGAAAAATGAGATGACTAATTTTTGCAATGATCAATGATAAAATGCTTCCTATGATAATTAAAACAATCTGACGGGTATCAGAAGAATTGGAAGTATAAAAAGAACGTTGAATCAAGTTTTTCATAATTTTATATTTTTTTAAAGAGTGCTAAATTAACATACTAATGACAATAATAAATATTATCACTAAATGAATGTGTTTGTTTTTAATGACATTGCCCTAAATTCGATCTAGTATCACCTAAAATATTTCATTGAAATCGGTGGGATGGCCACCTCTTCTTCAGCTCCTCTTCTTCGAGATTAGAGATTTTCATTCTCTTATAATTGGATATGTTTGCAATAAATATATTGAGGAACGTTGTCTAAAGGAGAATGATTGAAGTGAAAGAGAAATGCCAGACAACTTATGTTTATTGTTCCACTATACTTTGCGTCCACAAATCAAAAATATTCTTCTCCTCTTTTCCGACCATATGCCATTGGCGCTTAGAATACTACTTGTATGCCACTTATATCAATACGAAACATTTTATGTCATTGGAGCTTTCTTATCACTTAAGGAACAAAGTGGCCCACTTCAATAGCACCTTCGAGGCATTGTAAACATTTATAATGACGTTTGTACCAAAATCAAAATCAGAGTACATTAAGAGAACCGCTTCTTCTGTTGGTTGCAGCGTCAACAGAGAGGCATTATTCTGTCCAGAAAAACTAACATTTTCCTTTACAAAATACTTGTTATAATTTAAAAGAAAGGTTTCGTGAATTTTGCTAGAAAGCACCTGTATGAGAAGAATAGACCATCAATCGATGATTTATACAAAAAAATTAATATTTCAAGCTTTATACTGCAAGATGGCGCTGAATGAATGTTTGACCTAGAGACCCTAAAAACGATCCTATCATGTATCTCATACTCAGAAATCAGTTATTATGATTACTTTTTAAACTGAATAAAATGTTGGTTTATCAGTATAAAATGTATTAATGTTGAGAGAATACTAACAGCTGGAGAATAAAATTTCATATGGAATCATATATTTTTTAGCAAGACACGGTGGGTAAGATAACATTCAAAATGCAAAGATGGGCTAGTTATGTATACATTGGGTAAATCAGAGATCCCAAGAAAGCTCTTGAAAGAAATATGAATCAACAAAGCAGGACAAAGCGTGACCAACTAGATACGCATCAACCGTTTTACCTACTCGTTGAAACACTTTTTTAATTGAGATTTTTTAAAGATTCTGAAGAAAACATAGCATTATAGCGCTGCTAGAGATTTTTATCAAGAATACCAATTCTGACATTGAGTTGGACCACTACAGAATAATGGATAAAATGATACTGAAGACTACAAATAAAATAAAAAAATAGTAACTTCAAATTTATTTTTTAAATGCAATTTGTTTTTAGATATTTAATTCCATTAAATAGAAAAATTGGCATTGTTGTAGGATTAATATTAATTAATTACATTTTAAATTAACTACTTAGAGCCTTTGATTATGAATTTATATTTATTTTACCTTATTCAATATAAATGTAAACATCTCATAAAACTATGTTTCAAATTTATCTAATTCTTACATATTTATTTTGGATTTTTAGATTAAAGAATCATTTCATGCTCCCATTGCGATTTCTGTTAATGATGGAGAGGAAAAAATATTTCCTCTTCCTCCAGTAGAAGGAGAAAACTATTTTGGCTGCAGCCAAGGTCTTGTGTACGAAGCAATTGAAGTTCGAAATTGCATAAATAAAGGTTTAATTAATATATTCTTGAGTCATAATATTTCAGTTATATTGTAATAATATGTGTTTTTTATTTATTCTAGGTTTGCTTGAATCACCTAAAATGACGCATGAAGATTCTCTGACCATAGCAAAATGGCAAGAAGAAATATGCAAACTAATCGGATCACAATATTAGTATTAATCATATATCTATTGTATATATAATAAATGTAGCTTTGTTTCATTTATGCCTCGAAAGATTTTCCTTCATCCAATTTATAATATTTTTCATTAAAAGCTTCCTTTTTATAAAAATTATTTCAATACTGTTAAATCCTAAAATGATTTTGGAAGCTCTAGAATATACTTGAGTATAATGATACTGTGGTGAAATAAAAACGAATGGCTTACCCTTAGAAAGGTTTTTATTAGCTTAAAAACATCAACAGAATGTACAGAAGGTAACGAGGTTACAAGTCAGGTTAACAAAGTAGTTCAAGCTTTCCCCACAAGAGTGGGATTAAATCACCACATTCACCCTGGGTTTTTGAGGAAACATCTGGTAAGATTTAAAGCAAAATGTTAGATACAAAAGAGAAATTTGAAACATTATTAATGATTTGCAACATCAAGGTTTTTAATTAGTTATATAGTCTTTAAGTTAAGAAGGAGCCTTCGTCACACGTGTAGATCTTCAACACACAGGGAATCCAATGTCATTAGAGAGGGGGCCGTGAACAAATGGAGCGGCAGAGGGTTCTTCTGGATGTAGCATGTGAGAGGGCTCCAATATTGCACCGGGTTCATCATCGTTAGAGCAAGGCTGCTCCGATAATTCAGGAGTTCCTCTAGGTGCCAATTGTCTCAGGGACACGGTTGACTCTGATCTATCCTTCCTGCGAATATGGGCGTACTGTGGATTAGCCTTGAGTAATTCCACTTCTTCGACAGGGACCACGGGTTAACCAAGACGGCAAGGTGGCTCCATTGGCTGTGCGGCGAGGATGACTGAAAAAGCGTTCGTGGGGAGTGAAGTTAGTGGCTCTGCAAAGTAGAGAGCGTATAGCGTTGAGGGATTCCTGTAGTACCCTCTCCCAGTCCCCCGTCCGCAGTCCTTGAGTGTTCAAAGAAAGACAAATGGTTCTCCACAGAGTCCCATTGAGGCGTTCAATTTTCCCGTTTCCTGCTGGGTTATACGGGGTTGTTCTGCTGGTGGCTACACCGTTTGAATGGAGGAAGTCCTTGACTTCCCTAGAGGTGAAGGAAGCTTCCCGATCAGTGTGGACATAGGCTGGCATTCCAAACAAACAGAAGAGGTTTTTGAGACACTCAACCACAATGGTGACAGAAACATCATGACAGGCATATGCAAAAGGGAAACGTGAATACTCGTAAATGATGGTGAGGAGGTAGAAGTTCCGTGATTTGGAAGGGAGAGGCCCTTTAAAATCTATGTTGTTGCATTCGAATGAAGAGGTGGCCTTTACAAGGGTTCCAGAAGTTTTGAAGTACCTAGACTTTACTTCAGCACAGATGGTACAACTTGAAGTCATCTTCTTGACATTTTCGAGTGAATAGGGAATGTTCTTAGATTTGAGCCAATGGTGCATAGGCGTAACACCAGGATGGCACAAAGATTGGTGAAGCTGGAGCAAGTTGGTAGAAGTGGAAGCACTACAGACACGGGAGAGAGTGTCTGCTTTGGTGTTATCTTCACCGGGACGGTAAGTTATATCATAAACGAATGAAGATAGCTCTAGCTACCATCTTGCGATCTTTTCATTTTTTAATTTACTCCCATGCTTTCTGTCAAAAATGAAAGACAGAGCCTCTTCATCAGTTATAAGGCGAAAATGCTTGCCAAGAAGAAATGCTCTCCAATGTTTCAAAGATTCAACAATTGCTGCTGCCTCTTTTTCAATTGGTGGATGACCACTGATTTCAGATTTGCTTAGTGATCTTGAGAAAAACGCAATCGGCCGTCCATCTTGACTAAGGGTAGCTGCCAGTGCAAACTTAGAGGCATCGGTTTCCACTATGAGCGGGCGAGATTTATCAATGGTTGTGACGACCGAGTTGGAATATCATTTTTTAACTTTTCGAAAACAGAAACAGCCAATGGATTTAGTGGAAATGATTGGCATCAATCGAGAATCGGATTTTATCTGAAAATTTTGGTAACCACTTCGAGTAATGAGCAAAGAAACCAAGAGCTATCTTCAGTGATTCGGAATTATGTGGCAGTGGCATATTCAAGAATGGGTCAAGTCGGGCGGGTCTGGTTATGAACACTTGTAAGTCACTAACGATATTTATTGCAATACATAAATATAAACAATGGAAAATAAGGTCTAATATGCATAAGGGCTAAATATCAGTAACATAAAAAATATATAAAATCTAATACACAAATGGCCTAAAAATAAATCACACGCAATAAAATAACATTAGGAATAATATAATTACTTATAAAGGGTGTAGGAAACAGCCTCGTTCATCAAGCAGTCCAGCATGGTCCGCGGCACAGGTCCCATTTTATCAAATTATTAACATCCGCCTAAAACTTAGTGACTTCATTTTATCCTAAGCTAAAACTTTTATATCTAAGAGAATTCTCATAATTGGGGCGTTTTCAATCTGGGGTAACTCATGAACATCCGTTTGCTTCCCATTTAAATCATAAGATAGTTTGATCATAAAATCGAGGAAAAAAGTGACCTACAAATATATTGGGCCGTTTGGCGTGACCTTCCCCTCCTCCAACTTGTCGAAATAATGAGATTATGAAAATCTATGAACATTTAGCTGATTTCAACGTTATGGATTAATTAAGACGACTACAATCAAATGTTACAATCATAGCGGCCTGCAAATTTCATGGTCAGTTTCTTCAGAGCAACGCCTTACTAACTTACTGCTACTGTCATACAAGGAACGGGCCTTCTCAAGGACATTAAGCCAGTCATTCCTATATTTTCCATAGGATAATATAGGCTCGTGTCCTCCATCTTCTTACTCCAAGAAACCCGAGGTCATTCTCGACGTCATCCAACCATCTCACTCTTGGTCTTCCTCTGTATCGTTTCTCTCCAATTTTCCCCCTCAGCTGGCATCTTGGCATCCTTGTTTCTGGCATCCTTTCTACATGTTCGATCAGTCTGAGGCGAAAATTTTTCTCAAAGGAAACCAGTTCTAACGGTGGGTTTATGGTTGACAGTAGTGAATAATCGAAGAGAAGGATGGTTGGTGTGTTCAGTCAAATTAAAATGGTATAAAATGAATAGTTTTATTTATTTTTACATTCGCCGACGTTTCGTCCCAAAGTTCAGGCCTTCGTCTGGGCTGGGAAAAGTATCAGATAACAATAGGTATAATAACAAAGAATAAAACAAATATAAACATTGAAAAATACAGAATTAAGATTTAAAAAAGGGTGACTGGTAAAGACTAATAATTTTTAATAGAACAACTTAACGTAAAATGAAGTAGATAGAATGAACATTAAAGTAAAACAAAGTAGATAGAATGATAACAGTAACAGAGAACTAAGAAATAAATAATAATAACTGTAACAAAGCCCGGACCAATGAAATAAGCATAATAAAGTATAAGGTAACATAAGAAAAGAAAATGGTAATCTAGAATAAAGTTTAAAACAGAGAAAAGAAAAATGAAGTTATATAAGGAAATAATAGATATAAATAGAACATTAAGATATTGTAAAATCTATCAAAAATATAATGTAAAAAAATGTATGAGGACATGGTTTTATTAGTGACAATAGATAGTTTCCAAGGATCAGGAAAATATGTGAATCGGAGCACTAACGGATCCAGGATTTAATTTGAGGGGCGTCTTCAGCCCCAAAGATTATGTTTTTATGTGTATTTTACGGTAATTACTTGAGAAGAAATAAAGAAACTAAATACCTATATGAATTGGTGCTTAAGTGATTCTTTAAGTACTATTAAATGTAATTAGACAAGCAATAATACTTTTAGAGATAATTTTTTTCATAAAACATAATTATATTTTATCATTTGGGGGGGGGGGGACGACGCTTCAGGCGGGATGTTAGGGTTTAGGGACGAGATTTGAATGTAGATAGCTGAACTAGACTATGATCTGATGAAAAGTCATCCAAGAATTTTATTGTGGTCAGGGAAGAGGAAATCTGGGAAATGATAAATATATCTAGGATATCAGGACGTTTTTTAAGGGATGTTGGCCAATATTTAGGATTCTTGGGCGAGAGAATAGAATAATTATTTGAAGATGAGACATTAGATAGGACCTTACCACGGGAATTGAATGTACGACAGCCCCATCGTTGGTGTTTAGTAAAATCATTCATAAAGACCACAATGTTCCATACGTTGCTGATTCAGCCCGAGCCAAACACCTATCCTTTCATGATAAACTCTAGTCCCATCTGAATCCATTTGTTTCCAGCCTTGCTTTTTCCTCGATTCCTAATAATCCTCCTAGGCGTCCGAAAAGGAGATGGTCTTGTGAACTTCTTACCTGGAATTATTTAGGGAGTGCTACCACTGGGTACCTCTTCAAGTCTGTTCATGTCATTATTTCGAATTTGTGCATATTTACTGGTTGTATTTGTATACAATTTTAAACTTAATTATATAAACAAAATTTTGTTTTTTATTTTAACTTTGTAGTATTTTTTCAATTTCAAAAATATTGGAGTACATATGAAATATTACGGTTGTACCACTATAGTCTTCTAGCATAAGTAATTATAGATCAAATAAGATAATTGGTGTGTGTGTGGAATTTCATAAAAATAATTTCTCTAAAATAATTCTCTAAATTATCAAGTTCTATTTATATCAGGTATCTTATGCTAAATAATAAGTGTTTCGTGCAAAATAACTATCTGGTGCAATGTGAGTATTGCAAATATAAGAATTTCACGTAAAAACATTAGACAATTAGATGTTATTTAGTCAAAAACTGGGTCGATGGTAACTCGATGTAAAAAAAAAAATTAAAAAATCATGGCAGTCAATTTAAATTCAACGTTCCTGCGTGTTAAATCCTCCTGGGTGGCATGGTCATGCAAGGTCTGAATGCTGTTTTTAGAAGTTCAAACCTTTGTTAACAATAGGGTCTACCTAGTTTTTCTACCGGGTCTACCGCAACTGTTTGAAACGTCGTAGCAACTGTGTTTATTTATAAAAACCGATGTTGGAGCAGATTTAATATTTACTAGAAGTACCTAATCCTGACCAGCACATACCGATACAGAAAGACAGCACATAGGTTTGAAAGAAAAATACCGACAAACCAGATCTAAATATAAAAAACATGGTTTTCATTTCTTCTCCTATTATCTCACACCAGAGAATTATTAATACGATAATTACATTTTTAAAAATGCTGGGAATGAAGGGGAAAGGATGCTAGCTTGTCACAAATGCAGCCACACTTCTAAATTTTGAATTTTATTTTTTCTCCAAATTTCCAACAGTAGGGTAAGCTCACCACAGTATGCGTCGGTGTCCTTTTTTTTAGAAATAATATAATTTAATTTGTATAACCAATTACAGTTATTTTTTTTCAGAAATGAGCAAATACACAAGATAGCGAGGTGTTATGAGATTTTGTATTGCCATGTGCGGCTGGGAAGGTGTATTTCCCGTTTATTAAAAGGTAAATAAAAACGTTAAAATTCATTTTTGAAAGCTAAGATCATGCAGGGAGACTCAAAATAGTATAACGAGACGTAAACAGACAGAAGATCAAGAAATGATCTAGGACGAGAGCTTGAAAGACAGGAGACAAAGAGAACAGATGTTAATGATAGCCTCCGACCTACATACTATTTTACAAGACGATACGAATACTGTTAACAAACTCTTTCATTTTCTGAAATTTACGAAATTGGACTGAAATGTAATAATTAACAGAATAACGTGATAATGATCCTGTTGGTTGTCACCTTTAAAATACATTAAAGAAACCTCAATATGGATGCAGCTGATGATAAACTGCTCGGAGTAGTTTTGTACTTGAAAAAAGAAATTACAGGATATTTTAGGTATATATGTTTTTTATTTTTCCACATCGCCGCCTTTCCGTCCTATGCAGGTTTTAGTCATGGCACAAGCTTTTTGATGTTCTCCTCTTATAAATTGTAATATCAGGAAGTTTGAAAGATTAAAAAAAAAAATAATAATACATATTTAGGTAGGAATAGGTGATACTAAAATATATTTGCTTTAGTACTAAAATATTTTACTTTAAATAAAATTTTAAAAAATAACAATAAAAGGATCTAGTGTGGCTGTGAAAGAGACGCTGTCGACTTTCGTTTAGTCGACTCTTGCAAGCAGTGTACTGGTTACTCCTCAAGTTTACATCAGACTTCAGCTGTATGGTGGTGTGTTTATCTTCGTGGTTCGAACAAACTTTTTACGTTTATTAAGTAAGGGACATAGTCTTTGCTATTTTTTTAGAAGTATAGTTTTCTGACAATACATTGTTTCTTTCAAATTGTACAATTCATCTATTAATATCAGATCCTAATTCGTAAAATTTGATTTAAATTATTCATTATTTTTACAGCTTATTTTAATTAAATAGATGAGAATACCAAACACCTGATTTTCTAGTTTGGAATAACAATATCATAACTAAAAAAAAATACATATATATTTTTCACCTTTTGGTTATAATCATCTTGTGTCAACAGATACACAACAAGCAATAATAATATGATTACGTAAAAATGAAAAATCGTTCATTTTTTAGTTATGAATTTGAAATGTTCTAAATTATCGTTATACAAATACGACCTATAGATTTATATGTACACTCACAAAGATCTGTCTAAAAGTTTTGAGTGGTGCCAGTCTTCTAAGCTTCTACAATGCCCACCTTATTCTTTATCTACCATAAGTATGATACAATTCGTAAAAACGGATTTAATGAGCTATTTTACAGAAAACTGCTACTTCATACCACCAACACTTAAAATTTCAATGTTAACATACTTGTTAACAACTTGCCAATTCTGTCATTGTTTGTAACCTACCATTATAACAATAAATCAAGAAGTAATTATGATTCACTTTGTGAAATTGATTTTCATATATATAGTGCTTGTAGATTTACCATTAAACAAGTATTTTCTGGAACTTGCTGTAAACTTAGTTGAACAATCTGTTTAAGGTAAAGAACAATAAATGTTTCTAAATTTTTCAATCTTAATAATTTTTTTCTAAGATAAATTTAGACTAATACTATATTTTACTTTGAGTTCCCTTATTATTAAAGTTAATATGAAAGATATTCTTAAATATAGTCGTTTTGATTTATTTAAAGTGTATATTATTTTTTCATTTATTACAGATATTGATTTAGTTCAACTTTAAATTATAAAATGGCTTTGAAATGGGGAATCATGAGTGTAGGCAAAATGTGCAATGATTTTGTCAATGCTTTAAATTATTTACCAGATGATGAACACCAAGTAGTGGGTGTTGCTGCTAGGAAAAAGGTAAAGGCTGAAAAATTTGCTGCCGAACATAATATACCTCTTGCATTTGGATGCTATGAAGATCTTGCAAAACATAAATCAATAGGTAATTGTTTACTTAGTACTAGACATAGATGTAGCTTAAAATTGTAGAAAAATACATCCAAATTAACAAACAATTTCTTAAAAGTAAACTATTCAATAGAATATCAATATATATTATTGATTAAATATAAATAATTATGAATTCTAAAGTTTAATTTTTAATAGTATACAAGTTATTTTACTAAGCAAATCATGTGTGATGGTATTACATACCAGGTTTTTATTCAATTCCTTATGCATAAAAAATTATTTATTCGAATATTGTATTGGGTTGGCAAATAAGTCCTTTCGGTTTATATGTCCCTATGATACACATCTTATCTGATGAATTAATCCCTAAGGTGGATTGTTTATCCTGTTTGTAATATGTCAACAATTATATCTGTTAACTCTTGTTGAAACTAGCTTAGTATTGTGTTTGCTATTACACTGTGAATATGGAAGAATATATTCATTATCAGCATATTTTGTTGTATTATTTTAAAAACGGTAAGTGTGCTGCAGAAGATCATAGAAAAATTTGCAGTGTTTGTGCGGGGATTGTGCCATAACTGAATGCACCTGTCAAAATTGGTTTGCCAAATTTCATTCAGGAAATTTTGGCATCATTGGTACTCAACGGTCTGGTCACCCAAATGAAATTGAATCGAGCAACGTTAAGGTCATTGCTGATCAAAATCCTACCCAATCAGTGCGATAGATTGCTATAGCTCTAAATGTGTCGCGCATAAGTTTATAAAACCATTTTCACAAGCTCAACTATGTTTTCATGCTTAATGTTTGGGTCCCTAGTTCTAATTGAAGTCAACTTGGCAAAACGCATTTCTGTTTGTTATTCACTACGGAAATAGCAACATAACGACCCATTTTCGAAAAGGTTGTTAACAGGAGATGAAAAATGAATATTTTATGATAATGTAGTCCATATAAAATCTTGAGGACCTAGTAGTGAGGCTCCTAGAAGAATGTCAAAACCTGGATTGCATCCAAAGAAGATAATGCTTTCCATACGGTGGGATTTCAAGGGTGTTATTTTCTATGAGCTTTTGCCATCAGAACAAATAATTTATTCAACTTTATAATGCTCACAATAAACAAAATTGGATCAAACAATTTAAAATAGATGTCCAGAACTGGCAAAATCGGAAGGGTGTTATGTTCCTCAATGCCCCACACCTCATTGGTCACTTGAAATAAATTATTGAGACTTGGATGGGACCTTTTGCCACACCTTCCTTATTCACTAGACCTAGTGTCAAGTGACTACCACTTATTCCGGTCTCTACAGAACTCCATGAATGGAAAGAAATCCCAAAAGGAAGAGGACATCAAAAACCATTTGGATCAGATTTTAGCAATTAGCTCCAGACATTCTATGAACATGGCATTATGTAGTTATTGGAAAGATGGGAAAAGGTCATGTTAATGGTCAACATATTAGAGTGTCTTTGGCCCAGTTCTCTACATCCTTTTCACCGCCGACATTCCTTCAATTCCTGATACCTTCCTAGCAACATTTGCTGATGATACTGCCGTCCTATCCTCCCACTCAGATCCTCTAATAGCATTCCAAAACCTGCAAAGACACCTCTCCTTCATTGAGCAGTGGTGCAATGACTGGCACATCAAAATTAATGAATCAAAATGCAAACATGTCACTTTCACTCTTTGACGCAGATCCTGTCCGCCAATCCTTTTTAATTCAATTCCTCTTCCCTACTCAGACACAGTCCGATACCTTGGCTTCCTTCTAGACAAAAGATTAACTTGGAACCCCCATACGAGACTTAAAAGACAAGAGCTTAACCGACAATTTGGTCAGCTATATAGACTACTAAACAGAACATCTCATCGCCCAACAGAAAGCAAAATATTAATCTACAAGACCATACTGAAACCTCTCTGGTTCTACGGACTTGAACTGTGGGGGATGACTAAATCATCGAATATCAAACGTATCCAATCCTTCCAGTCCAAAGTCCTTCGAACAATAGTCAATTCTCCATATTATGTCACGAACAAGACCCTACACCATGAACTGAACTCCCATATGTCCATGACATCATCCCATTCAGATTCTCCAACTTTCACCAGAACCTTATTCATCATCCCAATCCTCTAGAGTAATCCCTATCCAGTTCTGAGCATCCATACCATCCCCCTCGAAGGTTGAAACGGCAGTGGTCTCGAAATCTTTTGTAAATATACCTTTGGAGTCCTGTCTGTGGCCTGATTGTGTTTAGAAGTTTTTATTTTATTTTTTTTGTTTTTTTTATTTACTTTCTTTTTCAGTATTATTTATTTACTTTTTATATTTATATTTATTTCTCTATTATTTTTATATATTGTATAAATGAGAACTTTTAGCCCTAATACTCATAGCCCTCCAGCAGTGGCTGGTTGTATTATTATTCAATAAATAGATTATTAAAAAATATATATATTATAAATTAAAATAAATTTTATGTCTATAATACATTGAGTTTTATTTCATCCTGGAAAACCAAAAGGACTTATTTGCCAACCCAATATGATCAGTCCTTATTTGAATCTTGTTTTTCCTGTTGATGCTACTTTCTAATCTTTTATTCAATCATGTACCTCTAATATATTTGTTTGCTATCATATTATTGCTATTTGCTATATATAATATGTATATACATATATAAGTTTATATATATATATATATATTATTATTATTATTTTATTTGTCAACACTTTTACAAAAGGTTTTTTGTTTACTTGAGAGGGGGAGAATCAACTCCAACCATCTCAGTTATGTTCTATTTTAATTTCTATTGAATATTGAGAAAGCTTCTTACAATTCTGGCAGTATTCAACAGCACAGCTTTCTGAGCTTCATTCTGAATGGATTCGTATGTGCTTGCACAGAGCCTACATTTCTCTGATACATTCTGTTGCTTCAAGACGTGTCACCAGTAGGATCTGGTAGCTATAACCTGGTCCTGGATTGCTTTCTTCAAACCTTCAGTCTCGGGGAGCAGACTTCCTCCTACCAGCCAGCTAACAGACAAAGATTTATCCATTTCAGTCTGCTGAAGCTGGTGAAAAAACCTTCCATGTAATGCTTTTGACTTCCACTCTTCCAGTCGGTCTTTGTCGGTAATAAAGATTGGAACAGTTTCATGAGAGGATAGTTGTAGAGCAGTGTGTCCGCGGTCGAGATTGCAGATTATGTTATGGCACGGCAGTACGCTTTGTTTAAAGTACTCCCTTAGGTTCTTTTCTTGACTTTGACAAGACTCTTCAATATTTGTAAGACCTCTCCCTTCTTCCTTTCTTGGCAGGTAAAGCCTTGCCATAGATGCAGTCGGGTGGTGCATTCTGGAACCCATCATACTTGTTCTTATTAACCTATCCAATTCCTGGAGTGACATTGTGGACCATTATAAAATTCCAAAGCTGTAAGATAAGGAAGGAATAACCCACGTATTTATAGCTTTTATCATTAATCCTGAAGAAAGATATGTTCTATGGATAATCTTTAGTCTTTTTTTAAATGTAGCTATCAATTTATATTTTAAATCCTTTCTGGCTATTTTTAAATGCTGCTCTATCCATAGATATTTCTACATATCTTCTTTCTGAAGGTTCTTAATATGATATTCTTCATTAAACAAGTTTTCGGAATTATTTGGTTTTCCTTTTATAACGTGAAGAACTGCGCATTTCTCAGTCCCAAGTGAAATCTGTATGGAGTCACTAAAGCGGGTAAATGTCTTTACCATAGACTGTAGCTGGGATATATTCTTTGCGTAGAGTTTTAAATCGTCCATATAAAAGCTATGGCTGATCATTGCACTTAATTCATTAAATTTTACTTTGTATCCGCTTTCTTCAAGATTTAATAAAATTGACAATTGAGCCATTGCAAGACAAAACCAAAGGGGGCTGAGGCGGTCTCCCTGGTATATACCTCTTGAAATGGTGATGTATTCAGGTGATTGCTTATCTCCCATTCTCAGTCTTGTTTTCCAGTTGGTTATCAATTTCCTCAGAAGTTCTTTAATATAAGGATGGATTTTATATAAATCCAGAACTTTTAAAAGCCAACTATGAGGAACTGAGTCAAATGCTTTTTTGTTATCAACCCAGGCTATTGACAAATTTCTTTTATTCATGGTCGTTTGGCCTGCAATTAGCGAATCGATGAGCAAAAGTTCTTTACCCCCTTGGGCTCCTTTCCTACAGCCAAGTTGCTCAAGTGGAATCAAATTATTGGTTTGCAGGTGAAATTCAATTTTACTTGTGAGAATGGATGTTAAAATCTTATACACACCGTTGAGGCAAGTAATTGGCCGAAAGTCTTGGGGGTCCAATCGATCTCCTTCTTTTTTGGGAATCAGCACAGTAACGCCTTCACAAAACGTTTTGGGAATATCTGTCTGCCCTGTTATCATCTTTTTATAATTCATTGCAAGTGATTATTATTATTATTTCCATTCTTTATTCTCACTTTGCGGGGTAAGTTTCTGAGGTGGGAAACCAGAAGTCCAGCCACTTCAGATTAATTTATTATTATTATTATTATGGTGCTAATGGTCCTCCAAGAACCCGGGCCTCCTCTACTACAGCGAACCAATCTCCATGGTCTTGTTCTACTTCCCTCCATCTTCAAACGCCAAGCCGCCTCAGATCGTCCTCAACATCATCTAGCCATCTGATCCGAGGGCACCCTCTACTTCTTTTGCCATCCGGCTTCTCATGCAGCATCTTCTTTGGCATTCTTTCTATATGACCTAACCATCTGATTCTGGCTCATTTTATCAATGCTACAATATCAGATTCACCATAGAGTTCCCGCAGCTACTCATTCTTTCTTCTTCTCCAAATTCAATTCTCAAAGATTCTGCCTCATATTCTGCTCAATAATTTCCTCTATCAGGAGTTGAGCGTGCGTTCTGAGTTTTTGTTTAAGGTCCAAGTCTCACACCCATACATAACCACTGGTCTTACTATGGCTTTGTATATGAGAATTTTGATTCTTTTAGAGAGTGATCTGAACTTCAAGTCTCTTTGCAGTGAGAAATAGCATCTATTTCCTGCTGTAATCCTGTCATTTATTTCACTCTCTACTTTATTATTGCATGTGACCAGGCTTCCAAGGTATTTGAACTGGTCAACTGATCTAAAATTGTGATCCCTTAATGCTATTTCTGTACTCATTTCCTTTTCCATTTTTGGATTTTTCATATACACCGTCTTATTTTCGTTAACTCTAAGACCCAGTTTAGCTGCTGCTTCTTCGAATTCCTAGGAAGTTCCTGATAATGCTGCCGGCGTTCTAGAGATAATGGCTACATTATCGGCATATGACAGATGTTCAGACGTACGATTGTAAATTGTTCCTCCTGGATTTGTTCGAATAGAATGAATAGCCACTTCCAAGGCAAGATTAAAAAGAAGGGGAGATATGCCTACTTTCTTCTAATTTCTTGGGTATCATAGATTTCAAACTGTTGATCTTCCAGACCTAAAGCCTCCCTGATATTCTCCTATGATTTTTTAAGTAAAATCTGTCAGTCTTTTAAGTCGGAGTACTGCCAATATTTTATAGGTTGTACTTAATAGAGCAATGCCTCTATAATTTTCACATACTAGCTTGTCTCCTTGCTTGTGTATTGGACATATTGTTGTTCTTGTCCAATCTTCAGGCATTTTTTCTTCCATCCATATCTCCCAAATTAAGTCATAAATTTCCTCCCACAGATCACTGCCATCATGTTTTAACATCTCTGGAGTCATCTCGTCAAGACCTGGCGACTTATGATTCTTCATTGACATTATATATATATATATATATATATATAATGACAATGTTATATGTCAATATAATGACATTATATATATATATATATATATATATATATATATATATATATATAGAGAGAGAGAGAGAGAGAGTGAGAGAGAAAGAGAGACAGAAGAGAGAACTTTTTTCTCCCTAATAAGATCTACACATAGTTTCAATGAATTATTTATGCAAATACAAAAAATGTTTAGTATGAGATAGAAGGCCTGGTTTGTTGAAAATAAACTCTTTAGTAGAAACACAAGCAATAAAACTTAGCTTAAATTCTATTGGAAAATGAAAGGTTATTGATTCTAGACTGAAGAATCTTATGATCAACAGAATTAAAGCTTTTAAGAAATAAACAAATAGGGTTGACCTGTTCTGAAATCTAAATTTATGATTGGAAGAGGTAGGTTCTTAAGTAATTTTTTGAGAGTCAGATTATGTAGACTACCCACAACAGAAATTGTATTGTTGAAGATTAAGGAGTTTTGTAATGAAATAGGACTTTTTTTGTAGGTAGAAATAGTAACTTTTTTTCTAGGCTCTAGTAAAATAAAATAACTTTTCTTTTTCTCCCATTTTGACATGATCACAGGCGAATTTATGGGGAGGAGAAGAGGGAGGGGCTTTCGGTCCGAAGCCTCCCCCCCCCAAATGGTAAAATGTAACCATTTTTTATGGAAAAATAATCTCTTAAAGTATTATTGTTCGTGTAATTACATTTAATAAGACTTCAAGAATCACTTAAACACCATTTCATATAGGTAATTAGTGTATTTCTTTTTTTCCAAAGTAATTATCTTTATATATATATATATATATATATATATATATATATATATATATGGAAAAAAAAACTTTCAGGCTGCTGCCCCTCCCAGAATTGAATACTGGATCCGTCAATGGTCATGATCATTTGAAAATTCAAATGATTCACTTCTAGAAGGTTTTAAAGTATTATTTGTAGACAGGGTTTGATGAATTGATTTTTTATTATTATAAAAGAGCAACAATTCAAAAAGATACACACACCAATTGCTAGAATACAATCAGAAGTTACAAAAGCAAAGCCTTAGGTATCTAACATACTGATAAACAGCCACCAATCAATGTTTCACTAACACAGGCATCATCAGGATGGAAAGAACAAGATTACATCCATTAGAAACATTACACTACCTAACTCACATTAACATTCTAAAAAAGAAATATACTAGAGACAGACAACCAATCACTTCCTGTGTCATGTCTAGGGGTGATATGGTGTTGATGCATTCTTTTTAGACTGTTGGTGTGAGATTTGCTGTATTTGGTCTGCTTATATGTGATCTTGCTTTTTCTATCTTGATACATATGGCGATTGATTCTAGAGTCTTGAAGCTTTGTGTTTAAAATCTTCTGATTGTATCATAGCAATTGATATTTAAGTTACTTGCTATAATTATTTTGTTAATAGGCCTAACATTTGTATGAGAAGAGCAGGAGCGCCCAGTAGGGGATTTCATGACGAAGTTGTACCATCAAAATGTTTGAGGGAGGCATATTTTGACGGGTTTTTTAATTTTTGAGGAGGGCTTATTTTGACATCATCATCCGTGGCACTACAACTCCTGTAGAGTCAAGGCCTCCCGCAGCTTGCTCTGCCAGTCTTCTCTATGGGTTGCCGCTGCTCTCTAATTGTGGATTCCCAAAATGGACCTGGCATCCGCTGCCACTTCATTGATCCATTGGAGCCGAGGTCTTCCCACTCTTCTTGTCCCGTAAATCTTTTTATCTAGGACCATCCTAGGAATCTGATCCTGGGCCATTAAATGACCTGCCCATCAAAGCCGCCCTACTTTAATTACCTTTACGATATCCGAGCTCTTGTATAGTCTTTTTAGCTCAGCATTCGTTCTTATCTTCCAGATTCCATTGATGCAAACTGAACCATAAATTCTCCTCTTCAACCTTAGGAGAAGGGCTTACTTTGTACTGGGTAATGTCCTGCATTCTGAGGCATAAGTAAGAAGTGGTCTTACCAGGGTCCTGTACAGTTGGACCTTTGTGTGTTGAGAGATAGCCCTGCTCCTTAAATGCTTTAGTAATCCAAAATGGCATTTATTTGTGGACATAATTCTGCAATGGATATCTGCTTTTATGTCATTATCGGCGTTTAATTGTGAACTAAGATATACCAATTCTTTTACCTTTTCAACTGAAAAGCTCCCAGCCTTAAAATGCGATGGTTCGTGCACATCCAGTTGTTGGCCTGCATGCATGTATTTGGTTTTTGATTCATTAATCTCTAAACCCACTCTAGCTTCTGCTATCTGGAGAATGATAAAAGCGTTTTCTAAATCTGTAGGGGGTCTTCCAATAATATCCATGTCATCTGCGGAGGCCAAAATCATAGCAGATCTATTGAATATAGTTTCCTCAATTTGTATTCCAGGTTTCCATACAGCACTTTCGAGGGCCAAATAGAAAAGAATGCATGCAAGACAATCATCCTGTCTGAGCCCTTTGTGGGTTTCAAAGCTATTGCCTTTCAGTCAGGCTGGTATGGTCACTCTTAACACGCACTGTACATTGCACCTTCTTCATCGTAGCCCTATTCAGATGTATCATCTTTGGTGGTATTCCCATTTCTAGAAGCTCCTGGTACAGTTCGTTTCTCTTTACACTATCATAGGCCATTCAAAAGTCGATGAGCAAGTGGTGTGTGAGGATACTATACTCCCTGCACTTTTCCAGAATGATTCTGATGTTCTGCACGGCAAAAGTTTTTTTATAAAGTATCCGGGAGAACATCTTATAAGCACATGATAAGAGGTATATACCACGATAATTATGACAATCAAGCACATTCCCCTTCTTGTAAATTGGGGATATAACTGCTTTGTACCATTCACAAGGGACTTCTTCCATCTTCCAGACATCTATTATTATATTATAGAGGAACTTCATTTATTCTTCTCCTCCATACTTAAACAGTTCTGCAGGAAGCCCATCTGGTCCCAGTGCTTTATTATTTTTTAGCTCTTCTACCACTTCATAGACAACTTCCATATCAGGTTACTCCAATTCTCTTTTGGCCATCTCCGTTTCTCCTCTTCCTTCTTCTGCCATGCCATTAAGGAGGACATCCAAGTAATGCCGCCATTGTTCTAGAACTATTATCCTATTTGTGATCAGGTTACCCTCATTGTCTCTACAGGCATTTCTTCTAGGTTTGAATGTCTGTCGGCTGCTGTTTATTTCTAGAAAGAATTTTTTAACCTCATTATTGTTTTGGAAGTCTTCCATTCGTTGAAGTCTATCATTCCCGCTACCATTCCCTTTTTTTCCTCTGATGGGTGCATTTCACTTCTCTTCTTCTGGTTCCATATTCTTCCACTGATCTTCTTGTATGCCTTCACTGTAGCATTGTTCTGTAAGCAAGATTCTTCTGGCTGGTCACTCTTTGGCATTCTTTCTTAGTTGGCTTTTGATATCCAAGCATACCAACTGGCAGTTCTTCCATAGTTTCTTTGCATTTTTGCCACTGCTGATCTATGCTATCAGCCTGATATAGATCTTTAATTCTGCCATTCATACTTTGAGTAAAGAGTTGTCTAATCTCAAGATCCTTCAGTTTTTCAATGTTGATCTTAGGCGATCGTGTTCCAAGTTGATTTCTGATATTTGAAACCCTTGCGACTCTGAAAACTCTCGCCTCCATCAAACTAGTGATATGACCTCTGCTTATTAACAGATAGTCTATTTAATCACATGTGAATCCATCATTAGAGTACCATATTGCTAGATGGATTCCTTTGTGGGGGTACATAGTGCTTTCAACCACAAGTCCCTTCAAAGCAGCAAAATTTATCATCCTCATTCCATTATCATTTGTGTGGTCATGGATGCTATGTAGTCCAATTCTGGGCAAATATTCTTTCTCCTTTTCTACCGGTGCATTATATAATGTCCCAGGATTGTCTTAACAACAGTTCTTGGGCAGAAATCAAGCCGTTGCTCCAGACTACTATCTTTTTTGTCATCTCCTGATGGTTCAGTTGGGGCATGGACACTAATCATACTATAATTGTGCCCCCTCTTAAGTTTCCTTTTATTCAGAGATAACAGATCCTTGGGCTAATTGGTTCAAAGCCAATGACTTACTGACTCATCTTCTTGTTCAAAATGAATCCAGTTCCAAAGGTGTGTTTTTTTGTCATCGCAGCTATAGAAGATGGCTTTTCTTGTTGAAGGCTCCTTGATCCGTCCATCTTATTTCTTGGATTTCAGCTAAGTTAACATGATAACAGTCCAGTTGTGTTACAAGCTGATACAGAGCTCCCGGTCTATAAAGAAACCAAACATTCCATTTTCCTATTGTAAGTTCCATAAGGGAGCATTGAGTCGTTTCCGAATAATCCGTCCAGCTTTTCTTGTTGCAGATTTCGTAATAGTAGAGTTTTAAGGGGAGGGAGTTATCACCCAAACTCTGCCCCCGAGTCAGGTACGGGACTGCCCCCTTTGAACTTCCTGACCTGGTCCCCCATCCAGGTCGGCTACCTTGGGAAGGTAACCCTAGGATGTATAAAGTTTGTGACCTTCGTTTGTATAGTGTGGGAGTATGTGTAGTGTGTTTTATTATTGTACTGGGTGTGTTTTAGTGTAATTGTTCCCCCAACCTGGAGGACCAGTGGCTGACTGCGGTACAATGACCGGGCGATGGGGCATATTTCGACAGCGTTATAAATTTTTGGAATTGAAAAGTTTCATACTAAGGAAAAAGGAGAAAATATGGAACAGACCGTAGCAAGTGTAATTGTGTATGATCTACAATTTTGCCAATTCTACCTTTGCTTGCTCTGTTTTTAAGAAAATATGACCAATAAAATATCTTGGGAGTGGGAGGAGGGGGAGGGTAGAAGGTTCTTGCACTATCAACCTTGGGGAGGTTGGTACCCCTTGAAAGGAGGGTGACATAACATGCACAAAGGTAAGAAAAAGTGTGATTTATAATCAGAGCAAATCAATAGATTGTTGAGGGAAGTTAATTTGTAAAAAAATCTTTAATCCTTAGGGTATAGGCACATATATAGCAATCATTTGCCATACCAACTACCTGTATTGGCCAATTAGTGAGGTCACAAAATTTGGCAAATGTTAGTTACAGGATAAGTTAATGGTGTTAGTTACTCAATTAGTTAAAGTTAATTAGTCAGATAAATGGAAGGATAGAGAGGAAAAGATGTGTAACAAACCAATTCAACAGATTAATACTTAATATAATTAATTTGAATTTTATAATATTATATTTACCTGTTTTATTTGCACAGTTTAATCTTATTTCATATTAATAATCATAATAATCACTGTTATTTTATTTTACAGATGTAGTTTACATTGGCTCTGCTAAAACAGCACATTATGATCTATGTAAACTTGTGCTGTCCAACAAAAAGCATTTGCTGTGTGAAAAACCTCTTTCCTTAAAGTATGAAAATACTGAAGAATTGATATCAGTAAGGTTTTTTATGTTTTACTGAATTACCATAGTGTCATGTTATAGCTCCCTTTGAAATATAAATATAAAAACTCTTAAGTACCACCTCATTTCACTTCTGAAATGATTATTGCTTCTGCTGTTGAATTTCACCCCACCCATTAAGTAATAGTTAATTATTTCATTAATTCTTCCCATCCTAACTCCTCAAACAAGGACTCACATATATATATATATATATATATATATATATATATATATATATATATGTTTACAAAATTTCTCCAATCGACCTTTGAGTATTATATTTTAACATAGTTATTTAAATTAAGAATTAGGTCACTAAATTACAATCTAAAAAAATACAAATTATTCCTGGTGTTTATTCTATGTTTCGATCCTGGTTTAACCATGGGATTCTCTTCAGTGCTAGAACAACAAATAGCTCCAATCGGTACACAATCATGTTTCCATATGTTTCAAATAATAATTTCAAAATTGAACATACTTTTAAAATAGAGCCTTGATACCTCAGGCCAGGGACACGCCTGACAGCTTCAGCATTATCTACCAGCACAGTTATTATGCTACTGAGCTGCCAAGCGTCTATAATATTAAAAAAGCTTAAAAATGGTTCCCATAACCTAATTGTATTCTAACTTCCACTAAATAAACATAATATTAATAGATACCCATCCTAAGAATCTAAACCAAATACCTCATTTAAATTATACAATTTTAAAATGTTGCTATACGCACAATTTAGTTTTGCCTGATCATTCCTGGTACTAATTATATTTTTGGTCCTCCTATTTTTTTTTTTTTTTTTTTTTTTTTTTTTAATTGTTTTCAGGAAGGCAGTGGATCAGCTGATGAGAAGGTTGTCTCCTCAACTCCTCTCTCAGTTTTTACCAATTTTATAGCGGAATCTCTCTGATTATTCACGTGATACAGTTAAAGTGTATATCAGAGCAGTTGATATTTACTGTTGGCATCTTTTTTTTTGTTATTTTAAGAAAAAAAAAAAAAAAAAATTTTTTTTTTCTTTTCTTTTTTTTTATTTATTTATTTATTTTTCTCTTATGATATGCGGTATGATCAGCAAGTGATGGCCAGTAAGGTGCCCAAGAGGTCTCGGTCAGACGGAGTTAGCTCACCAGCCAAACAAAGGACTCGTCGCTGCCTACGAGAAATACCTCCAGTGACCAAAATGAACACTTCAGAACCAGAACCTCAGCCCCAACCAGGTACGTCTGCACAAGAAACGATTGAAGAATCACCTTTCTTTACTCCAAACCCCTACCAAGTGCTTCAAAATGACAAAGAAGTAATGGAGTCTGCAGCAATACCCAGAGAACCAAAGCCTCCTCCGATATTTGTGAAAAATATAAAAAATTTCCAGATGTTCTGCACCCAACTAAATAAAATCTGCTCTGGCAGTTATTCATGCCTTAACAGGACCAATGACACCAAGATAACACCTGATTCTGCAGAAGCCTACCGAAAAATAGTGAAGTACTTATCAGAAACAAATGCGAATTTTCACACTTACCAGCTGAGGCAGGAAAGAGCTTTACGAGTGGTGATAAGAAATTTACATTCCTCAACCCCCACTGAAGTTATTAAAGAAGAACTAACGACGCTTGGTTTCAATGTACGCCAGGTAACAAACGTTTTGAAGGAGGACAGGGAACAGCCAGGATTACGAAATAGGATCCCACTACCATTGTTTTTCGTGGACTTGGAGCCATCACCAGGTATCGAAAAAATATATGATATCACAAGAATATACTATACAATGGTGAAAGTTGAGAAGCCATATCCCAAGAGAGACATCGTGCAGTGCCATAATTGTCAGACCTATGGCCACACGAAGACATATTGCCACCATCTGCCGCGTTGCGTGAAGTGCGGTGAACAGCACAAATCTGTAGAGTGCACCAAACCTATACAAGATCCAGCAGTATGTGCCCTATGCTTGGAGGGACACCCGGCCAACTACAAAGGCTGCCAAATTTACAAGAATCTCAAAACCAGACACCAGAAAAACCGGATTCAAGATGAAGCACTAAGAACAAGAAGAGAGAGAGAGCCTTCCAGAATTGTAAACAATGATGTATCATTCTCCCAACTACTTAGAGGTAAGACTTTAACCGATAAATGTCAAGCCCTGCCACAACAACAACCTCAAACCCAACCTCAAAATCCTCTTCATCCTAATATACCTAACCACCAACAACAAATTCCTCATATTCCTCCTCCTTCAAATGCAACAGATCTCACAAGTTTGTTAGCATCTTTCCTCACCGATTTCAAATCCCTTGTTACTCCACTCATATCACTCCTCACGAATCTCGTATCTCACCTCATCCCTCCTTTGAAAAATCCTTAAATGACTCACATCCCTAAACCCATATCCATTCTCCTTTGGAATGCGAATGGTGTTAGAAATCATACAGACGAACTATCTACTTTACTACTTGACAAGAACATTGATGTGGCACTAATTACTGAAACTCGACTAACCACTAAACAGCACTTCAATATACCACAATACCTGACATATCGTACTGACCACCCTGACGGAAAAGCACATGCCGGTACTGCTGTAATTGTACACCAATCCCTCTCCCATCGCCTACTCCCATTACCAATACATGATTTCCTACAGTCCACCGCTATCGTGATAAAAACCTTCTCCTTTCCGGTCACTCTTGCATCAGCGTATTGCCCTCCTAACCGATCCATATCCAATGCCCAATTCAGTTCTCTCCTCGACTCCTTAGGACATCACTTCATCTTGGGTGCAGACCTAAATGCCAAGCACCAACAATGGGGTTCCAGAACCACGAATTCTCGTGGCCGAACCCTGCTGTCTGCACTCAATTCCCAACGTTTTCACCTCCTTTCCCCCAACTCTCCTACCTACTGGCCCACAGATCCCAACCGTAATCCTGATCTTCTAGATTTCTTTATCCACAGCGGCTTAAGTCCCCTCAATTGTTCCATTACACGTCTAAATGAACTTTCCTCTGACCATAGTCCTCTAATCCTTAATGTTTCACTTGAACCTGTTCCCAAACCTTCTCCACCGTCATTCATTAGGGGCCCAGTAAACTGGGACCTTTTCCGCCAAATAATCTCCGATAATATTGATCTCAACATATCCCTCAAAACTCCCGATGACCTTGATAGTGCCGTAAATTCCTTTACTACCACAATCCAACAAGCCGCCTGGACTGCCTCCTTTCCAAAAGACTCCTCCAGAATTCCTATAAAGACCATTCTACCCCAACACCTCCTTAACCTAATCCGCACCAAACGCGGTGCCAGATTATTATGGCAACGATCCCGACATCCTACCGACCGCCGCTCCTATAATTACTACTGCAAACAATTAAAACTGGAATTAGCCACCTTCAGATCACAATCCTTCAACTCCTACCTATCCTCCCTCTCTTCTCGCGACAATTCCCTTTGGAAAACCACAACAAAAATCCTAAATCCTCACCGCATTTCCCATCCTCTCCGACGAGGTGATGGCTCCTGGGCAGCATCTGACGAAGATAAAGCTGAGGAGTTCGCCATTCACCTATCCAATACATTTATTTCACATCCGGAATCCCATCCTGCCCACACCGTAACAGTAGAAGAACTCCTTACATCACCAATCCCACTTTCCTTGCCCCCAAAAGCTATTCATCCTTCCGAAGTAAAATTTCAATTAAAAAAACTAATCCTCCGTAAAGCTCCTGGACATGATCTCCTTACACCTCAAATCCTTCGACAACTTCCATCCAAAGCAGTCATATTCCTTACATATATCTACAATTGTATCCTACGCACCACCCACTTCCCTCTGTTATGGAAACACTCCACTATTATCCTTTTCCCAAAACCAGGAAAACCTCTCAATAGCTCAACATCCTATAGACCAATCAGCCTACTCCCAATCCTTTCAAAAATTTTTGAAAAGATCCTTTTGAAACGAATCCTACCCATTATAGAATCCCAAAATATCCCTTCCCATCAGTTTGGTTTTCGCTCTCAACATTCTACTGTTCAACAAGGACTCCGAGTCGTTGATCATATTTCCTCAGCCCTAGAAAACAAGGAATACTGTTCGGGTGCCTTTCTGGACATTGCACAGGCATTTGACCGGGTATGGCACTCCGGACTGCTCTCCAAGCTTAAAATCCATTTACCTCAGTCCTTGTACCTAGTCCTCCGATCCTACCTCTCTGACCGCTCCTTTCGAGTTCGCTGTGGAACAGAATTTTCCAATATCTACTCCGTTAAAGCCGGTGTTCCCCAAGGCAGCGTCTTGGGTCCCGTGCTTTACATCCTCTTTACTGCTGACATCCCTGTTCATCCCGATACTTTTCTTGCAACATTCGCTGACGACACCGCAATCTTATCATCCAACTCTGATCCCGAAATAGCATCCTTAAATCTCCAAAGTCATCTCACCTTGATTGAGCACTGGTGTAATAACTGGCGCATTAAAGTTAATGAATCTAAATGCCAACACATTACTTTTACACTCCGACGCAATTCCTGTCCACCAGTACTCTTTAATTCCATCCAGCTTCCTTATTCAGACACAGTCCGGTATCTTGGCTTTCATTTAGACCGAAGACTAACTTGGAACCCGCATACTAGACTCAAAAGACAAGAACTCAACCGACGATACGGCCAACTATACCGACTACTAAGCAGAAAATCTAAACTTTCCATTGAAAACAAGCTACTGATCTACAAGACAATACTGAAACCTATTTGGACTTACGGACTAGAACTGTGGGGATCAGCAAAATTTTCTAACATCAAGCGCATCCAATCCTTCCAGTCTAAAGTCCTTCGAACAATAGTCGATGCTCCTTTCTATGTATCCAACAAAACCCTACATCATGACCTTAACATCCCATTTGTCCTAGACCTTATCCCAGAAAAGTTCTCCAAATTTCACCAGAACCTTACTTACCACCCAAATCCTCTTGCACAATCCCTATCAAGCATCTCCCATCCCTATAATCCTCCAAGAAGGTTGAAACGGCAGTGGCCTCGCGACCTTTTGTAAATTATATAAATTGGAGTTCTGGCAATGGCCAGATTCTTCACTCAAGACATGTGTGTATGTGGCTAAAGTGCTCTCGACCAATCTCCACTGGCTTTAGTACCAGTGACGCGGTTGGAAGAGTAGCGCAGGGTTCTCCTGGAGTTCCCTCGCCTGATTGTATATAGGTATGCATGTTATTTTTTTTTTTCCTTAGTTTTAATTTTCTTATTTTTTAGGTTATTTTATTTTATTGTCTATTGTATATACTTTTGATTATTATTTTGTTCTATTTATTTTATTTTTTTGTACATATGGTGTGAATGTCATCCTACCTCACTATAACCAATGTCGAACAGACAGATTGTTATAATACTCAATAAAGAAATTAAAAAAAAAAAAATTGTTTTCAATGTCTATTAAATTCAATTTTATGCTTATTCTTAATAGCATGAATAGACAAAGATGTATCTTTTTTTTTGTTGCTTTCAATGCTATATTAATGAGTATAAATCCTCCTAGATAGGTACTGTGAGGTTTGTCCGATGTATTTACTGTTACAATCAGAGCTATTATTTCATAAACAACATTTTGTAGTTTATCCTGGCTGATTCGATCTTTGAGTTGAGAGAAGAGGAATTTTTCAAGGTTATTTTTGTACCTATTTACTATTCTGACATTGTAGCCACAAAAAATTCTTTTTATTTTAAAGTATTATGGTTTTATGAATTCCATTGAAAAATAATGTTTTGGACTTTTCTGCTTATTCTGGTAGAACGACAAACAGTCATACGCTCCTCGCCGGGACTTTTCAATAACGCTCCTAGGGTAACTATTATCTTTCTATATGTCTTTTATTCTTTTTACATTTAAAAGAAACTGAATTTAAAGCAATGGCTCTATAAAATATATTCTTTGCCGTATTTATTTTTATACTTAAATCATGGCATGATTTAAAATTTAAAATTCAACCTCCATGATTTTTTCTTTCATACCATAATACTCCTGTATCATTCCCTGAGCAGTATATTTTGGTATCTAAAATGGAGTTGTTTTCCTCAATCTCCATTATAAATTTCATATATGAATCCACATTAAAATATTATTTATATGTGCAGCGGGGACACTTAATATTGTATTGTCTAAGCATTTTTTTTTATAAATTGTACTTGTATAGGAATGGTCGAAAGAATTTCTTCTACTAAATCATCCATTACAAATTTTACATGTATGGGAGAAATGAAAGTCCCATCAGGAGACTCATTATCTATTTGTAATAATTATTGTCTCCTCAACGCTAGAAATGGCATTGTGAGGAAGACAAAGAAGAAGAATAATTATTGTTATTGGAAAAATATGAACCATCCAGGCATAATTCTATTGCGCTTATAAGTAAAGTTTGTGGATTTTTCATAACTGTTGTGATTATTTTCCATCATTTTATGATTGATTTTATTGCTACTTATTTTCTAACATTTGTAAAAATCGAAGCAACATCTAGGGATATTAGTCTATTATCAATTGGTATCTTTTGTTTTTCAATATAATTTTTGAATAAAAATGAATTTTTTATATTCAAATCATTTTCTATTTTTGACTTGTGCAAGAAGCCAACAAAGAATTTGGCTTAACCGGAAGTTGCAGAATTCACAAAGGAAACTATCAGTCGTTACTGGAAATTGGTTTTGTGTACTTCAGGAAGTCCAAAAATTTTAGGCGGTATCTCGGTATCAATCAAGCAAAAGTTTTGCTAATGAATTGTTCTGTTTAATAAGATTTTGGGTTGGATCTGAAATTTTTCGGTAATATAATTTATAACTTACCATTATTCTCTACTTATCATTTATTCTCTCTTCATAATCCTGTTTATATATTGTTACATAATGCCTCCTTTATACGTCTATGTCACTAATAACTAACTCCCTGGCGCTACAGGCCAGCATGACCCTTGTCCTCCTGAATTATTATTCTCCATTTCTCTCTTCCAATTGCGAACTCCTAACATCCTCATGTATCTCTCCACTTCATCCTTCCATCTGCTTATCGGCCTTCCTCTTTTCCTCTTCCTACTGAAGTGCGATACCAATATTTTCGCATGTGCCTGCTCATTCTCCATTCTGATTACATGTCCTGGCCATCTCAGCCTATTTGCCTTGATATAGTTAGTAATGTTTTGATTTTCTAATACAGACTCGATTTCATTGTTACTTTTTATTTTCCACTCACCATTAACACTTGTAGCGCCGTAAATCCTTCTTATTATTTTCCTTTCAAATACTTTTAGTTTACAGCAATCCTCTTGCGATAAGCATGAGGTTTCCACTCCATTGGTGAGTACTGGTCTAATAAGCGTTGTATACAGCTTTAATTTTATAGCTTTTGACAACAATGGAAACTTGAGAAATTTTAGGTTTGCATAGTAGTCTCTATTACCAGGTGTTGGGGCCAGGGGTACTTCAAAATCGAAGTACAGATCTTTCCCCGGTGCGTTTCCTCAATGGTGGGAAAATTCGAAAAAAATTAAAAAACGTTGGGAAAGAAGGAGAAAAAAAATTACTGAATAATGAGACCTATAAAACATTAGAGAAAAAACAAATACATGCACAAGAAAATATTTAAAAAAATAGAGATATTTCAATAAATCAAATAATGGAAAAATGAAAATCCCCTTTTGAATGTGTACAATTTATTGAGAAAGAGAAAGAGATATAAATTTATATACAATAGTTAAAAAAAATAAATAAAGAGTAGAATGAATTTCACTGAAATGAAAAAAAACACAAAATATAAATCAGTGAACATAAACCCAAAATTACAATTATTAATAAAGAAAAAAAAGAAATCAATTTCTGGATTAAAAATAAAACGAGAGATAAAAATGATGGTCCAAAAGAATAAACTAGTCTAGCTAAGAAAACAGTTAATTAATATTTAAATGTCTTGGTGAGAATAGAAAACACAAGCCAAGTTGGAGGTTCTGCCTCCAACCTGTTATCTTCCGATCTCCAGCTGTCGAGTAATCGATGGTGGGGTCGTATCGATATGTATCGAGTACTCAGCTGCGCCCTACAGCTGATCTTCAAAAATAGCGCTGGTGATGTGTTGCGAGATTAGACGGCCTGGAGCTTGGTGAGATTGGTGGGAGTAGACCTCCACTGCATGGGTCTAATGTCGACAAGAGCCATCTCCGGACTTCCGAAAAAACAACAGGGCACTGATACTAGGCCGGTGGGGTTTAGTTAACTGGAGCGGCTGGTGAGAAGGTGAGAAAAATTGTCCACTACGTGGGCCCATAACGAAGGCCAGCTCCAGACTGCCCCGGCCGTATTTTGAAGTCTTAATCCCTAAGACAGGGTATTACTACCGGGCTGGTGTGTATACAAATGAGCTATAATACATCGCAAAATAAGCCTAAATATAAAAATACATAAACTTAAATACATTTTAGGGACAATTAATTGTCCCTCAAACTTTTACAAAAATAAAAAATAAACATTATCGTTAACATTGAAAAGAGGTAAATGTGAGAGAAAATAATAATGAAAAAATTAAGAAATAAGTCTATGCGGCGTTAACACCAGGCATTATTCTGTTGTTGATTTCTCTGCTGAACCAAGGTACACAAATGTAGGTACATTTTCAAACCTAAAATTTCTTATTGAATATTTAATACTTGACCATTGTTAATAGTTCAATATCACAAGACAAAGACGAGTCAAGTACCAAGTAACTGTAGAAAAAAAGAATTATAAAACCCAAAGAAATTCATGCCAAATGTTATTCCAATAATTCATTATCAAAATACGAAGCCGGATAGAGGAAGGAGATGATGAGGAAGGGGTGGCGGTCATAAATCGACTAAAATAGTGAAAAACTATTCTATTTCAAGCCAACGTTTCGACCCGAATTTGAAGGTTTTCTTAGGGCTAGAACGGATAAGACACAAAAGGAAATGAAAAATTGTGGAAGTTACATAATATTTAGATAAAAATTATAAACAAGGTGAATAAAGTTAATGAAATTATAAACAGTAAGTACATTGAAATATTAAGAACAATCTACATAAATAAAATAAAGGTTTTGTCTGTACAATATTTTGTTATTCTCAAGGGACTGTGTCCCAGAATAAAGTTATTTTTCTATCTATCTATCTATCTACAATGAATAGAATCATCCCGTTACAAGATATCTTTTCGTTTCATACATTACAGACACCAAATCCGCTTTTAAAAAAAATTTTGTCTGTCTTTTTGTCCGCATTGTCCAACAAAATTATGTCTGGGGTAAGCTCAGCAATGACTAATGGTAGACTTTTGAAATTTTGACATTATATTTAGGTTTGCTTGACTTAAAACATAGGCTTTAAATGGAAACAAAATATTGAGTAGAATCAAAGTTATGAATTCTTGAGTAATTTGTCGAGGGACCCCTGATAGGCAATTTCTTATTTCGATTATCTTCCCAACTTACTCTACCGCAGGCCACATTTAAAAGTTGTACTATTCAACTTCAAATTGATGAAAAAAATTATCACAACTATTTTTGTTCTTCCCTCATGCTATATTACTGGCTCAGTTATATCTGAATTAAACTTCTGGGTTTGCTTTCTCTTTCTCTACACTCGAAAAAATAGATCTTCAAGATGAAAAACAAATTTCGGTTCTTCAGTAAATAAACAATGGTTCCAGTCCTCATCAGTCAAATCAACATGTTCATGAGCACAAAAGACATATTGCTATCTGTTATCTTATTAATGAAACTATCTTTACACATCTGTTCATCAAGCCAACTTAATTGAAGTGGTTTATAAATGTTTGAGTTAACTATCAATTGCAGCTGTTGGACATATCAATAAAAATGAGGTTGATGAAATAAATTATATATTGATATAACCAACTCATTGAAGAACCATTTTGTTCTCCATTTAGAGGAATTAACAGTAATTAATAGTCCAGTAACCTTGTACATCGTAGTTGTATCAAGTGGTGGTAGAAGATTACTTTTTTTTTCTTGTATGGAATGTGATTTAGATGCAAAATCTAAATTTGGCCTCTATATGTGGCCTCCCAGGTCACTTCTGAATATCCCAATAACAACTATATTTTCATAGTCTTTTCAGTTTTTCCCCATTTTACCATGATGAAGCACGTTTTAGTCAAAAAACATTCTATACATTATTAAACTAGATGAAATTGACTACAATTTGAAACTAGAATAGGGTCAGTAAACCTAATAGGATTATTTATTCATAATTGATGTCATGGAGGAGGTGGATTGGCAGGATTGCTTGGTCCTTGTCCTTTGGTGCCCCACCATTGTCAAAATGGAAATAAAACGAGAATTTGGCAGTTTTGGGGATATTCAAAAGTGAAAACTTGGATTTTTGCATCTCAATGACATCCCAAACTAAAAAAAAAAAAAAAAAAAATATACCTTCTACCACCATCTAATTCAACTTTGACCCCTATTCATGACAAGTTTACTGGACTATCAGTGCTGTATTTTAAGTTTTCACAAATTGAAAGAGTATATGGTTTTATTTAAGAAAATAATATAGACTTTAAAACAATTATTGATTTTATTAATGCCTATACTACTCTTAAATAAAACTGCATTCCTTAAATTAATAAAACCTTAAAAAATATTGCTCTTATTACTATTACTTCCATTATATGGATAAAAAATGGCCATTCAATCTTATGTAGGGAAGTAAACCTGATGGTTGGCTATAGTCATCCTTGTATCCTCATATGATTGTCTGTCTAGAAACATTATTTCATTATCAATTTCTGATCACAGAACCCCTAATATATATTTTTTGAAGATGTCGATTTTTAAAGAACATTGCTATTAATTTTTTAGTAGTTTATATATATATATATATATATATATATATATATATATATATATATATATATATATATATATAGATAGATAGATAAAAAGTAAACTTTATTCTGGGACGAGGTCCCTTTTGAATAACAGATATGAACAAAAAAAAATAAAAACTACATCTGGCCAAAAATTAAATTAAATTATATATACCATTAAATGTAATCTTTATTCAATAACTTCTAATATATTATTAATCTGATATCTAATATTTTCAGTTTAGTTCATGTTCTCTTCCATAAAAGCAAAGTGATTTTTTTTATTTTCTGTTTTATTAGTTAGCCAAACAAAATTCATTGTTCTTAATGGAAGGTGTATGGTCACGTTTCTTTCCAGTATATGATGAATTATCACAACTGCTTGCCTCTAATGTCATAGGGGATGTTATTTATTTGAAAGCAGATTTTGGGGTGCCTTTTGCTTTAGACAACACAGTTAGGTATGTGTTCTATTCACTTTAATTAGAAGAACTAGAATTATTTAATTATATAATTATTTCAAATATAATTGTTTTAGAAGTGAGGAAATTGGTGGAGGGACCATTTTTGATTTGGGTGTTTCTGTGCTGCAGTTAGCTATTTTTGTTTTGGGCCGAAAACCTTACTCGATTGCTGCTGTAGGTCAAATCAATGAATATGGAATCGATGAAAGTATCAACTATATTTTGAAATATCGTGATGGAAAGACTGCAAATTTTTGTACCCATAGCAAAATAAAAATGGACAATTCGGCAATGATTTATGGATCAAATGGATACATAAAGGTATTGTATTTTAATGTTTGTTCTTGAGTTTAATTCTGTTGACTATATCTTTACTTTAAGGAATACTTATGTAGATAACAACTTATATCAAACACTGTTTTATTTAATTTTTATTCTCTTACTGGGTTTGTCATTGTTTTGAGAGTGTTTTACAATACCTACTACCCATTCTCACTAGTATTATTGTTTATGAATTAGAGGCATAAAACATGAAGAGTATTAGAAAACAACTCACAAAGAGATGAAGAATAAGAAGAAAGTAAATTTTATTGTGTGCTGTTTAGTCCCCTAAGAATAACAAACAAGTAAAATGACTATTATATTATAACATAAATCTATCTGGCACATAATAGCTGACAAATTGTTAATGACTGACTACAGAATGATTAGTAAAAGAATTAACTATTCAAATCAATAATTTCAAGCAATTATTTTTTAAAATAATAATTTTATTTGTAGTTAGTTTATTTATTTTTTTAAACTAAAATTTTTCATAGCACTTTGTGTAAGATTAAATTAAATTCATTCAATTCCAAATGACTAGTTTTTTTAAATTTATTTTATTTTATTTATCGGCTCGACAGGCGCCTGAAGTTATCCTTGGCCCTCTCAACTGCCCTTTCCCAATCATTTCGGTCAGCAGCATGTCTGCTGGATACTCCCACCATCATCAAATTCTCAGCCACGGACTCCTTCCACCTTCCCTTCGCTCTTCCACTTGGTCTTACTCCATCCGGGGTTCCATAATATAATTTCCTCACAGCTTCACAGAATTCGCACAAAATGATAAACTCGGAGATTGTCGAATAAGACGTAGATCTCTTTGTTCTTTCTTAAACATGTACCTACCATTCTCTTTAACTGGCCCCATGATGCGCCTCGACACTTTTCTTTCAAAACTGTCAATCTTTTCAGCCAGACTTTTGCGTAGGGTCCAGGTTGCAGAGGCATAAGTCAGTACAGGTCGGATGATTGTTTTGTATATAATCATTTTGTACCCCGACTTAGTAGCTTACTCCGGAGGAAATATATATATATATATATATATATATATATATATATATGCTTTGTTGCAAAATATGCTTTGTTAGCCCCCATTTCACAATTTTGAATTTCTTCTTCCTCGTCAACCTGATCATTAACGATGGAGCCGACATACTTAAAACTGGACACGCATTGAAACGTATATTGTCCCACTACATAATGCATAGGCGGATTTATAGGTGTCTTCTTCTTGAGCACTATAATTTTTGTTTTTCCCTCATTTATGGATAATCCCATTCTTCCAGCTTCTCTTTGCAACCTTTCACAGGCCTCCTTGATTGCCTTGAGGGACAGTCCAATCAGTGCCACATCATCAGCATATCCAAGCACTTGAGTTATTTTACTAATAATGGTGCCCGACTGACTACGCTCTGCTCTATTGGACAACTTGGAGGGCGATGTTAAATAGAAGTGGGGAAAGGGGGACACCCTGTCTAACTCCTAACTTCAAGGTTGGCCAAGCTTCCCATTTATTTTCACTCGACTCGCGCTCTCATTCAAAGTACACGATACAAGTCGGATTAGCTTTGGTGGAATTCCCTTCTCTTCCATTGCCAGGTAGAGCTCTTTCCTGATAATGGAATCATAAGCTGCTTTAAAATCGATGAAAAGGATCCATATAATGTTGTTGAATTCTTTTGTTTTTTCCATTATTTGTGGGCTCATTTCATGGTCATTCCAAGTGTCTCAAAAATCCTTATCAGGATACTCGTCATCTTCCCTAGGGTTTAGCAATTCCTAAAAATGCTCCATCCTTCTACCTTGAACATCCTGATCCTGGAAGACCATTTCCCCATCAGAACGCTTTATCATTGGACAGTTATTTATAAAACCTGATTTTATTTTACTTATTTCACCCAAAAACTTTCTGGCCTCATTGTTCCTGCTGTACTCTTCCACCTTACGCTAGTTTTCCTGCATATCTTTTCTTATGCCTCAGAACCTTTCTTGTATTAGCTCTGGCTTCCTGACACTCCTTTCTTTCCTGTCTAGTATCCCCGTTTAGAAGTTTTTTCCTCTTTTCGTTCTGCACATTAACTGCTTCTTTACACTCCAGATCAAACCACACATTTTTTAACTTTCTGTTTTCATCTCTCTTATAATGTTGGTTGGCTGAATCAGATATAGCTTTTCTAATATGGTTCCATTCCTCATTCACATCTCTTCCTCCGATTAAAGCTGGGATGTTAACTACACCTCTTTCAACGTCTATCAGGAAAGCATACCTCTTCTTTTAACTTTTCTCTTGCCCAGGTGATCTGCAGTTTACTCTTTTCCAACATTCTTATCTTATATGCATGTTTGATCTTTGCAAATACCAGAAAATGATCAGTAGAAATGTCTGGTTCCCTATATGATCTCACATCATTAACTATATCAAAATGTCTACTAGAGACCACAACATGATCGATCTGCGTTGCAGTTTCATTTGGTGAAATCCATGTTTATTTGTCTTTTTCTTTGTGAGTAAATACTGGTTCTTTACCAACCTGAGCATTAAAATCACCCAAAACTATTTTCATATCAAAGGAAGGGAAAGCAGCTATAGTCCGTTCTAAATCTTCATAGAAAATGTCCTTTTCTTCCTCATCTTTTTCTTCTGTTGATGTATGAACATTAATCAGAGTGATATTAAATTTTTTCCCCTGAATCCTTAACTTGCACAACCTTTTGTTTAGTGGTTGGAAGTCAAGAACTGCTTTCCTCAATCTCCTTGATACTATGAAAGCTGTACCGAACTCATTTCTATCCTGATCTCCACTGAAGAAAATATCAAAATCGTTCCCACTTTGCTTTCCAAAACCGGTCCAACATGTTTCCTGAACAGCAGTTATATCTAAATTCTGTCCATGCTCCAGGTCTACAGAGTGATCTTACGTTCCATGTTCCAACTTTATTAGCCATATAATGACTTCCAGGTCGTTTACATAAATCTGTCCAAAATCCGAGGCTATACTATTGAGAAAAAGTAACCTATGTTTTTTTTTATAAAAGGTGGGTAGTCAGCCCCCTTTAACCCTCCTGCTTTATCCGGGCTTGGGACCGGCAATGAAGTCTAGTTAACTAACTCCACAGGTGCAGTTATTTTTTTTTAAATAAAAATTTTCATAGTACTTTGTGTAAGATTAAATTAAATTCATTCAATTCCAAATGACTAGTTAGAACGTTTAATCATGAGATATTATACATTTCCTACGCTTAATTAATATAAATTTAAGAATCTCAAAACAATCTTTCAAATTTTCTAACCTTTACTTTGCACATTTTTGGTTTATAGATCAAAGATCCATTTTGGGCTCCCACTGTGATTTCTGTTAATAATGGAGAGAAAATAAGATATGCACTTCCTGTTATTGAAAGAAAACAATATTTTACCCATAGCCAAGGTTTGGTGTATGAAGCAACAGAAGTTCGAAACTGCATAGAAAAAGGTTTAACCAATATATTGTTGAGTTACAAAATTTTTAGTTATATTGTAATACTATATGTTTACTTATTTTAGGTTTACTTGAATCCCCAAAAATGACGCATGAAGATACCCTGACTATTTCAAAATGGCAAGAAGAAATATGCAAATTAATTGGTTCAAAATACTAGTATTAATCATAAATATAAATATAATAAAGATACATTTGTTCCATTTATTGTATGTATGGCCTTTATAGCTTTATATTAATTAAAATATAATATCAATACTGTTGTTATTTTTCAATAAAATAAAAAAGACAAATAAAATCTATTTGTTAAGGAAACAGTTATGTCATTACTATTAATCCAATTTATGAGTCCAAATCGGGTTTTTCAACTACCATTATTTTTAATATAAAACCAAATTCTCGCACAGGTATACTAGTTACATATATTCTTTTTTTAAATTATAACATATTACTGCTGCTACAAAATATAAGTACTTGTCAAGAATTGGAAATAATTAAAGATCTCTCATTGTTAGTAGTAATACAAAATGGATAAATATATGTTTATATTTTCGAATCTGAATTTTCAAAAGAAATAAACGTTTTGAGGTCCTCAAGTCCAGCAAAATGATCTCTGTGTGCACTTGTTTTTTTTTGTCTATGTGGGTAGGTGGAAATCTTCAATAGACACGAATAGGCCTGTACCTATTCGCCTGCGGGATCCTTACCCACTAAAAGCAATCTCCCTTCACCTGTTCATTTCCCTCCATGAAACTGTCATTAGGCATTACTTCATGGAAGGGAATGACAATGTGCCGTCTAATTGTTTTATGTATGCTCATTTAATTGTCGTGAGAGATTAATTATCTTCTGGCTAAAGGCCTCTCTTGATCCTTTCTCAATTTCTTCAGGACAGCTGTGACGAATCTCTTCACAGCTTCCCAATGTTTGTCCGTTCGTAACATAAGTGTCACTAGATTTTCGGGAGTAACATTCACTCCACATTCATTCTCCAATTCTTTTCTTTCCACATCGAAGCGGGTGCATGAAAAGAACATGTGTTCTACTGTTTCTTTGATTTCTATTCAGGCCGGGCATTCAGTATTGTTATCCAATTTGAACTGGCATTGATAGGCTCTAACGCACACGTGTCCAGTCAACAGCAGGATTATACTTAGAAATCCATCTCACCATGTCGACGACCATACCATGAGCTAATATTGGACACTAATATATAAGTCCATCTCCGAATATCAGCAATATCCCATCCGCTGTTGCCAACAGTTGATAATTATTTTCCGTCCTTCTTCTTTTGAGACTCCAGAACTTCTACTATAGGATCTGCTTCCTCATCAACTAACAGTTAAACAGGAGACAAACTAGTTATTACACATAGCGCTTCATAGGATACAGTCTGAAATCTATTAGCTACCCTTAACAAAGTTAAGCAATACACGGAGACCACCTGTCTTCTATATGATTTCGTGATTATTGTTTCTTTCCAAATTTCTGCTCCATATTAGAAAAATTGAAGGTATAACAGGCGCATTCTCGCTTCTGCTTTCTGCGGCTCTCTTTAGGGCCTTCTACCTTCGGTATGAGGTGTAACAATAAGAACATGACTCTAGAAGCTTTAGCACTGATATACTCCGTGTGAGCATTGAACCTGAGACGAGCATCAATGAGGACTCCCAGGTATTTCAGGTATGGCTGAAAACAAAACTCGTGCCTACCTACTGTGACAGTATTATTTGCCAATGACCCATCAACAATGCAACAAATGGTTAATAAAGTAGAAAACTATTGTGATATATGGGGACTAACTGTTAATTTGGAAAAATCTAAAATAATGGTATTCCGGAAAGGGGGTAAACTATCGAAAAAAGAAACTTGGAATTACAAATACTCAAAAATTGAAATAGGAAAAGCCTATAAATATCTTGGATTTAAGATTACTCTGCAATTATCCATACAAGAGCATTTGGTAGAAAAACTCAAGTTGGAAAATTTAGTGTTTTAAGTACATGGAATAAACTACTAAATAACAATAATATTCTGCTTAATTCCAAATAAATGTGTATAATTCAATATCTAGAGCTTTAAGTTACTCGGCAGAAACATGGGGTTTTGAGTTCCCAAAAGAAATAAAAAGATTTCAAAAGTTTTTCTTAAAAAGGCTGTTTTCACTTCCATACAACTGCCTGGACTATATGTTGTATTTAGAAACAGATAAGGAACCACTTACATATTTTATATACAGACTATATCTACGATACATAAATAAAATTCTAACATTCTCAAACAATTGTTTTCCTTAAGTAATAACTGACATAAAGAAAATACAGATATTTATCAAAAATTAACGGGTAAAAACACTTAATATACAGCCATCAACAAACATCTGAACTATTAGTGGCAATACAAAATTATTTCAAGAAATAAATTCTAAATAAAGTAGTTTCTGCAAAATTTTATATATAAAGAATTAAATTTCCAACTCGATGACACACATTATATTAATAATCACTGAAAACAACATTTTATGGATACCATAATTAGACTCCGAAGTAAGCACCTAGGTATTAAATTGTTCCACTGAGAGATTTGAAGATCAAATGTTCTGCTCCATGGGCAATTTAAAAGAAATAGAAGATATACTACATTTCATTGGTACATACCCCATGTTAAAAGAATTCCAAAATATCTATTTGGGAAAAACATTACTTAATAGCTCTGAAGTAATGGATTGTCTTAGCAGCAAGGGCTGGGACAGTTTATATAAATAGTTGACTATTGCATTCAAATATAGAAAACAAATGATAAACAAATTCAACTATTAATATGTGTGCATTTATAAACAGAACTTACGTTTATGTAAATATTTATGAATTGGATGATGTTGGATTATTATTACAATTTATATTAATATTATTATTAATTATATTTATGGTTTATATATTGCTATTTATTATTATTTATATTGCTATATTGTTGTTATATTGTATGTATTCAAATTTTATATGGATTTGGTATTTAGGAAATGGAAACTATGTATATGTATGCTCATAATGTTTCGCAATTTATTTAATATTTATAGGTATAATTTTGGTCTTCAGTTATGAGAAACAAATCTTGTAATATTACATAGTATGATTTGAAAATAACATGTAAAAGTGGCCATCCAGGTAGACGGACAAATAGCCCATTGCTTAATGTGTGTAAGTTATCCTGTAATATCACAAAAATTTTTTTTATCTTAGCCTTTAGTAAGGCAAATTGTTATAATGTAAATTATTTTGTAATCGAAATGAAGCACACTGTTACAGTGGCGGATCCAGGAATTTGCTCAGGGGAGCTAACCTCTGTACCAGATGCTTCTCCCCCCCCCTCCCACTCCTTAGCTGAGTTTAGCTGCTCAAAAGTCCTCTTTGAATGGTTTTAACAAAAGCAAACTCTATTTTTATTTAAAGTAAATTCTGTCTAGCTTACAGTGAAGCAATCGTTAATTATTTAAATTAAATAGTTTTTTAGTTATCACTTCCTTTAAAAAAAAAGAAAAAAAAAAGTGACACTTGAAAAATCACAAAACTTTAATTTCCTAGTTTCCTGCAGAAAATCGAACTATTGTTTATATAAACTTTTTTGTATTTCTTGAGTTCTACTATTACTCCTTTAAATATTTCCCTCTACATACCAGACACCCTGGATATGGGTTTAGAAATGTAAAAAATAAAATTGCTAACACGGGTCACGAAGAGAACTTTTTACATCCAAAAAATCCAGATTTATCTGCCTTTTTTTTTCATGTATTACTACTAAACAGTGCATCAAAGAAATTAAAGAACGTTAAATTGTTCGTCGAACAAGTACCTAAATTTAATAACTTTCATTAAGTGATATGGTCGATAACCACCGTCAGTGAACGCTAATTTTTTACCAACATTGTCAAAATCTGAGACAAATTACTATAAATGGCCCTGCAGCTTGGAAATGAGTTTTCTACAAAAAAAAAACAAAAAAAAAAACAATAATTTTTGAATCCGATCAAATCGGAGACCAAATATTTAGTATCTTCTTTCATGAAAAAGTTCCCAACAGCAGCTATTTTAAGAAAAGAACGGCACTTTCTAATGAGAAATATAGAAATTATTATCGTGACCAGTTTTAAGAATCGCATGAATTCTGCAAGGAAGCTATTGCGTCCAGATCTATTGGAACTGAATAAAAACTGGGTCCGGGAGAAAAACCGCATTTTCTTGTGCTCGAATAAAAGGTTATTTAAATGAATAAATGAAGTTAATTTTTTTTAAAAATTGATTTTCCTCCATCATGTATTTCAACTGCGAGAATCAGTTCGGAGCCAGTAGGAACAAAGGCAGCCAAGATCCAGTAATGGATTGATGGTGATGATCACATTAGAAACTTCGTCTAAGACGATGAATTTTTCCTTTATTTCTCTTTCCTTTAAATAGGTGTTTTTTTTAATATTTTGTTCCCATCATCCAAGGAAAGGCGCCCCCTGGCAGAATTCGCAAGTGCTGATCACGAAAATATATTTTTTTTTAGTATTACATTAGGAAATTCTTCTATGAGGATGAATTTTTCCTGTATTTTTCTTTTCTTTAAATAGGTTTTTTTTGTACTTTTTAGGATTTTTTTTCCACAATCCAAGGGAGGGCGCGCCGTCTGACAGTTCTCTAGTGCTGGTAACGATAATAATTGTATATATATGTATATATATATATATATATATCACATTATGAAATTTGTCTATGAGGATGAATTTTCCTTATATTCCTATTTTCTTTAAATAGTTACTTTTTGGAACATTTCGGAATTTTTTTTCAGTTATCAGGGAGGGGGCGCCCCCCGGCTGGATCACCTAGTGCACTATTATTATTATTTCTCCGTGTGAGCCTTGAACCTGAGACGAGCATCAATGAGGACTCAGGTATTTCAGATATGTCTGAAAACGAATCTCGTGCCTCCCTACTGTGAAAGTGATAGTCTCCAGTTTCTTTCTGCTAGTGAAAAGGAGTGCCTTAGTCTTCTAATCGGCAAATTGCAGGCCCATAGAAAACAACCAGCCTCAGATAGAAGCAATAGCTTGGTTAGCAATCAGGGTAACTTCTTCAACATATTTCACCACCAACACCAATGCAACGTCATCTACGAAGCCTACAACTGTAGCTCCTTCGAGCAATGGTAACCTAAAAATACCGTCATACATGACGTTCCATAGGAAAGGTCTTAATACGGAACTCATTGGGACACCACCAGTGAAATTATATATCTTTGGTCTGATGTTGGAATCATAAAACAGTACTCTGTCCTGTAGTCTGTGACAAGCCTTATAAGATAATCATGCACAGCCATAGTTCATAAGGTATCCAATAAACAGGACCATCAAGCTTTTGATCGCTCTTCTCGAAATCCATATTAGGCCTTTGACAGACCATTTGTGCTAAGAGTAAATTTTGGAAGCCTGAGACAAAGGATTTTCTCAAAAACCTTCTCTATAGCGTCCACCTTGCAAAAGATTAGGTAATTCAATTTTTTTAAAAATATTTTTAGAAATGCAGTGAATTTTAAAAATCCAAGTTTCCGCCTTTGAAAGCCGTGTGGGTTCGCTGTAGTGCTCCAAAAACCATTGGAATTTTGAACTTTTTTGGTTTTTGCCACGAACGGATCCATGATTTAATTTTGGGGAGGAGCTTCAATCCGAAAGATTTTTTTTGTAGGTATTTATTACGATAATTACTTCGAAAGAAACTAAGTACCTGTATGAAATGGTGTTTTAGTGATTATTTAAGTCCTATTAAATGTAATGTCATATTAGATCAACAATAATAATTTTAGAGATAATTTTTTTCATAAAACATGGTTTTATGAATATTTAAAACTATTTCTTAAACTATTATTGTTCGTGTAATTACATTTAATAGGGCTTCAAAAATCACTAAGACACCAGGTCATATAACTACCCATATGACCTGGTGTCTTGTACTTATATGGGTAAGTAATTTTTAAAATGTGATGTCATATTCGCATTGGTGTTCTATAACAGGGCTTAAATAACTAATTTTAAAATTTCTTCCTCTAAAGTACGTTTAATTTTTTTTTATTTCAAATAATTAACCATCTCACATTGTAACTTGCAAAATATAGTTATTTATAAGATATGAAAGAATTTGATAAAGGAGAAATAAGAGATTGTAGTAGAGAACAAAAGAAACCCGAGCGCGCAATCGAGCTTGGCCCGAAAGTCAGAATAAGCTTCCATACGTAACATGTGCTTAATAAAATACGGATTCCGATAATATTGATGTGTGTTTTTTTTTATTAATGATAGCGTTGGTATTATTCAATATTTAATTGTATACATTACAACAATATAAAATTTTAAATTTGTATATAAACCAATGCTTAAAAAAATAATAATACCCACAATGAAATATAAGGACCTTTTTTATCAGTGCCACTCTTGTCGGTCTAAAAATATTTCGTGGCACTTAATTATTTACTATAATCAAATAAATTATTAAAATATACAATCTTAAAAGGAAATGGTGACAAAAAAATCTTAAATTTAATACATTAGACGGTTGTGGAAAAATACGGTAGTTAATTGTTTTCAATAATGTTTTTTACGGCCTGTAATTTTTAATTTTACTTTATTTCTCAGAAAATACATATTTGTGCTTAAAAAAATTTTGCAACAGTCTTCATTTCCTGCAATGTCTTTCCTCTCGCTTGTCCCACTTTGGAAATATAGCTATTATAGCTAAACCTAGGTCTAGTGCCTACTGGTTTCACATCCATAAACTTGAGTGGGTTCATTCTTAATCTGAGCTCATTCTGCACACATGCCCGTACTCTTCACCCGTCTCTTCTCATGGGTCTCCTCCATTGCAGGAATATTTAGTTCTTCCCTTATAGTTTCATTTCTCGTTCTTATCCCTGAGTATTTTGAAAGCCAGTATGCTCAATTATTTCAGTTATTGTTCAGTTATTCGACTCCATTTTTTGTCTGGAAGGAATCAGCTCTCTGCTCAATACAGCAGAACAGGCATTTATAAGGCCTTGAAAATATTGAGCTTTACGCCTTTATTGACCTCTATGTTTTCTATGATTGTGTTGCTAATGGAATAGTATTGCAATTAGGTTTTCCTTCTCCTGTGGGTTATTTCTGATTGGAATTTTTAATTCCTGATTTTCACGGTTCCAAGGTAGAAGAAATCATTCACGACATAAAGTTCTTCGTCCTGCTTGTAGGAGTTTGATTTTTCTGGCATTAATATTCATGCCATTCTTTCCCCGTTCTGCTTCCCACTCCACTTGGGGTTGCTGGAAGTTATATGTAGAATCAGCAATGAGGACTATGTCAACGGCAAATACCATTACTTGTGCTAGTATAGTTACCATGTTTGTTTTTTTAAATAACAAAATCAAGAAAAATAAAAAATAAAAACTCCTGTCCTCTCGCATTCCAATTCCGAACTAATGTAATAATAGATTTAAGATAAAATCAAATTAAGATATAATAATTAAAATAAATATTTAAATACATACCTATAGAGTGCCGGCCTTAGATATTTGGCACTCCTGGGCAATGGCATCATCTCTCTCCCCTGTTTTATACTATGTAATATTTGAATTTAATTTCATTCAATATTTCTCTAACACAGTTGTATTGTTATGTTTTTAATAATTTTTAAATTAATAATAATAAGAAAATTCAGTGTTGCCCCGTCCTCAAGGGTGCCCATCCCTCCCAAGGTCGATGACGCAAGAACCTACCCTCCCCCCCCCCTCCTCTCCCAATTGCTCACCTTTTCCAAAAAACAGAGGAAAGGAAAGTAGAATTAGAAAAATCTTTATCGTATACAATTACACTGCAGTCTGTTCTGTCGATTAGTATGAAACTTTTCATTACGAAAATTCATAACCCCGTTGAAATGTGCCCCCCTCAAAAATTAAAAAAACCGAAGGAATGTGTCCCCCTTCAAAAATTCAAAAACCCGTTAAAATATGCCCCCTCAAACATTTTGATGGTGTAACTTGCGCTATAAAATCCTCCCGCACTGTACCTCACAGGCGGATTTACGTGGGAGGGCTTTCGGGCTGAAGCCCCCCAAAATGGCAAAATATGACCATTTTTTATAGAAAAAAATATTAAAAACTATCTCTTAAAGTATTATTGTTCGTGTAATTACATTTAATAGGACTTCAAGAATCACTTAAACATCATGTCATATAGGTAGTTAGTTTCTTTCTTTTTTTTTTTTTCAAAATTATTATCGTTATATATATAAAAAAAAAAACCTTTCGGGATGAAGCCCCCCAAAATTAAATCTAGGATCCACTAGTGCTGTACCTATATATGCAATAAAGGAAATTTGGTTCTAAAATTTAATTGCTATTTTAAAATTGGAAAAGTGAAGAATGTGCAGTTTCATTTAAAAAAAAATCAAAAATCTTATAAGATAACTTCTGGGACAGCCTTCGCGTGAGTAGTAGGCGTCCGATTGAACTTCACAAGTTTTTGCGAGTTATCATTATTACTTTTAGCTTGATATATGTATCTCTGTACCTTCACGAATGAATGATAAATTTCAAATCTGATAGGGATATTGAATGTAAACCACATCTTGAGTTTAATTCACTTGGTGAGAAAAATGAGAGTTAATTTATAAAAGCTTGATATTGACAAAAATATTTTACATGACCTCTCTGCTATCGCCAGATATTTGATAAGATGCAATAAAATATAATAAAACGTCTATTTTCAAACATCCATATCACAGCAATTATACAAGATTAATTATTATAAATATACTTCAGATCATGTGTTACTGCAACAATCTCTGTAATTGCATATAACCTACTAATACCTCCTCAAGTAACTACCGATAAATAATTCAGTTTGTGAAACCTATAAACAATTACTAAATAGCTGAACTTGGATTCACCAGCTAAAAAGCTATTAGGAAATTGAGGAATATTAGTTGTATTATTATTTTTTTGATTGTAAGTATTATGAATTTGTAAATCTTTATCATGATTTTAATTCATTTTTTAAATTTAATTAAAGTTTACACTATATGTTGTGATTTATTACAGATATTGATTCAGTTCAACTTTGAATTGAAAAATGGCTTTGAAATGGGGAATTTTAAGTACTGGGAAAATATGCAATGATTTTGTCAATGCTTTAAATTACTTACCTGATGATGAACATCAAATAGTGGGTGTTGCTGCTAGTAAAAAGGAAAAGGCTGAAGAGTTTGCTCGCAAACATAATATTCCTATTGCATATGAAAGTTATGAAGATCTAGCCAAAGATACATCAATTGGTACTTGTTTATTTACCTTTGGTATTATATAAAACTTTTTGTACTGATATCAACAAATCATTTCTCTAAAGAAAAATATTCAATGAAGTCTGCATCCTGAAAGAACAAAATATGTGAATACATATTAGTATTAAATTTAAAAAATTCGTAATTGTGAATATAATTTTTAAGATTATAACAATTATGTTACTCTGTTGAAAATGTGTAATGACATTATATAGTATGCCAGTAAATCCCTGTACATGAAAATATAATTGATTTTAAAGTCTTATAATTATGGCTTTCATGTATTCCCAATAGATACCATAATCTACTCTTTTAAAGTCTTATAATCCTATTTAATAATGTTTTATTCGATGAAGTAACTCATTTACGTTTGCATTTTCTTTTCTTTTATGAATTAAAACAAAAATTATGGGATTGGAAAGACAAGGAGTAGAACCAGTATAAAGCTCTATTGGATAAGGCTAAATTAGGACATCTAGACAAGACTGTTATTGTTTTAACATGAAATATTCTTAATTCATAAGACTAATAATAATCACTATTATTTTATTTTACAGGTGTAGTCTATATTGGGACTATTAATACAGCTCATTACGCTCTTTGTAAATTAGTATTGTCCAATAAAAAGCATTTGCTTTGTGAAAAGCCACTTTGCTTAAAGTACAAAGATGCGGAAGAATTGATAACTGTAAGATTTTTGTATTATTACTAAAATAATTGGACTTTCTGTTTAAAAGTGTAAGAGTCGTGGACAAATTTGTCTAATACATAATCTGGACTCATAAAGCTTTAATATCTTTATACATATTTTATGCTTTAAATAAGTTATTAACTGTTTTCCTTATGTAGGTATGTTTTAGCATGTCTCTATAAGAAGAACCTTGGTTATGGCACACATTAAGAAAAGATCTACTGAAAAGGTGCCCAAGCACTCCTGATCTTATTAAATTATTGTCCATATCATCATACTATCATTCCCAGCAATCAGAACAATATTTAGAAATATCATCTGTTTATTTAATGAAAATTTTAATCATTTAGATGCTTCTCCCTATTCGCAATGATTTGTAGAGATTTTCTGAGAAGTTGAAGATAAAGAATATTTCAACCAACAAAAAAAAAAATTAATAATAATAATAATCTAACCAACTATCACGGCGCTACAACTCGGTGACGTGTCTTGGCCTCCTCCACCAGCTTCATCCAGACATTTCTTTTCTGTGTGGCCATCATCCAGCTCCTGATTCCCAGGACATCCCTTGAATCTCAAGGGAAGCCACACCGTCTGACCATCTTAGTTTTTTTCTTCCTCTTCTTCTTGTGCCATAGAGAGGTTCTGTCAGGATCATCTTGGGGATTGCTTCGTTCTTCATCCTTACCACGTGATGGGCTCTCAGTCTTCCAAGCTTCATCCTCAGAAGGATATCTTGATCATTAAAAATCGAGTAAGTTTTGGTGTTTGTCTGCCTTCTACAATTTCCATCGATCTGTCATCATCATCATAATCTATCCTTTTGAACCGCATTAAGCAGTGTGAGGAGGAAGTTTATAGAGCCTTCTCCAGCTCTGCCGGTCTTCAACAAGACGCCTTCTCTGGAAATCGCTCTTTAGCTCATCTTCCCATTTCCTTCTAGGCCGTCCTCTTCCTCTCTTGCCGTCTACTTTAGATCGATAGGTTTCGCTAGCTATTCTGTTTGGTTCCATCCGCAGAAGATGTCCTAGCCATCTCAGTCGATTCTCCTCAATCACATCATTGGCCGGCTTAATATTGAGGTTCGACCTAATGGTGGTGTTGCGTACTCTATCTCTTCTCGTTTTCCCCTCAATCTTTCGGAGGAATCGCATTTCTGACGCTTGTATCCTAGATCGATGTTTCTTTGTCAGCGTCCATGATTCTGAAGAGTACGTTAAAATGGCATTTCTGACGCTTGTATCCTAGATCGATGTTTCTTTGTCAGCGTCCATGATTCTGAAGAATACGTTAAAATGGGAAGAAATTTCGATCTGAAAACAGCTACTTTTGTTTTCTTTTCCACCTCGTACCTGTTTAGAAAACCTTTCTTAACTGCTTCAAATATCCTGCTCGCAGCAGCGATTCGCTCAGTCACCTCTGAATCGATGTATCCTGCTCGAGATACACCTGCTCGAGGATTTTGTCTTCGACTCTGATGACCCGCATATTTCTCCTAGGCTTCTTTCTAACCCTCATTACTTTCGTTTTTACAGGGTTGATAATCATATTAATCTTCTGCAATTCTTCTTTTAATCTATGAATATTGTACTGAAGATTCCTGTCACTGTCCAAAAAACTAACAACGTCATCAGCAAATGCAAGTATTGAGAGGCTCAACGATCTCAGGTTGGCATATCCCAGGTGGAATTCCCTCATTTTTCCTTTAGCCTTTCTTATTGCTGAGTCCATCACTAGTATAAACAAAAGTGGACTAAGACTACAACCTTGCTGGATTCCAATTGTTGTCTTGATTACCTGTGAAATGCAGTTGGCAAATCTTACTATATTTCTTGTTTTCTTGTAGAGACTCTACTGCCAGAACATGACCTTGATCAATCCCTTTTTCTCTCAAGGCCTTCAAGATATCACACTTTCTCACCCGATCGAAGGCCCATGCACCCATTCTCTTGTATCGGCCTCCAATTCTTTTTTTTACCACAAACCAATGCTGCTGTGTCCATAACTATTTTCTCAAAATAGAACCAGCTTGTTTCTATGACATCAGAGTCCCACTGATTGTCCAAATCTCTGGCCATTCTCTCAATGTCTTCCTGGTTGTAGGTAGCAATCATCTTCTCTTAGTCTATACGCCTTAACCACTTCTACTTGGGCCCTTCTTGCATGCTTTTTGTTTCTTCTCTCCCCTTTCCATACCAGATCCATTTTTAATAAGTAGTGGTTGCTTCATATTTCAAATCCTCTTTTAACTCGCACGTATATCACATCTTTGAGAGATTGTTTCTTTACAAGAAAATAGTCTATTACAGACTTTTCGTTTCTACTCGGTTCCCTAAACATAAAACTTACACCTCTGCTGGCTATTCTTTCTTCAGTGGTCCCCGAATACAGTAGAATGTTATCTCCAATCCTCTCTTCGTCTTTTCCTTTCCTCTTGATCTCAGTTATTGCTAGCAGATCAACCTTTGCCTTATGTTTCTCTTCCAGTAGCTTGTACTCCTTCCCCCTCAAACCTCGCAAGTTCCAGGTTGCCAGTTGTAAAATTCCTTTTCCTCGCCATGTCGAATTCCATAAAAGCTGTCCGGCTGTATCTCTTCCATTACTTGTGATATTCTAGATTTCGGAAGGGCAGGGTATTGGCCTGTCCAATCCTAGTGCGGTCGGGGGGCTGCCCCTTAGGGTAACCCTACATTCCCTTCCTGATAGGAAAAATCTCCTGGGGAAGGTAACCCTAGGGTGTGTACTGTAGCTGACCTTATGTTGAGTGTAGGTGATTAGTGTACTGTTCTGGTGAATGTGATGGTGTACTGAACTGTGGTAACCCATGGGGGCGCTACTCCCCAAGTAACTGTATACAACAGTTCCCCCTTGCGGGACCCATCGATCTGAACTCCTCCAAATATTCGAAGAACTTTTCTCTCAAAGATTAGGAGGTCTTGCTCGATTCTTTTAGTTGTCGTCCGTGTTTCTAATATATATAGCAGGACTGGAAGGATTAGTGTTTTCAAGAGATGTAGCTTGTTCTGCCGGGATAGAAGGCGAGAGGTGTTATTATTATTCCTAGCGAATGATAGTAATCACTATAGATATTATTGTGTTTTTATGTAAAAATAAAATAATATATAACTTTTGATTTATTTTTTAGTAAATTTTAAATAGAGTAAGCAGCAGTTCGTGTACTGCACTATAAATAGATATAATGAGACCCTATCTGTATGTGACAGACCACGACATGGCTATCCCCGCACTGTGATAACGGCAAATGCAGTGACAGCATTGGCTGCTTGAATCAGAAGAAATTCCATTCAAAAACAACAAATCATGTTTTGGGAAATGGAAATCTCTGTTACACCAATGTCTCACATAATAAAAAGTGACCTTAGGATGGGTTCATTTCAAAGAATGGCAGGACAAAGGCTAACCGCTTCCCTAAAAAAAATTAGAGTGGATAGATGCAAAGTGCTCCTTGGCGGTTACACCAATGGTCTTCATCGAAAGAGTGTTGTTTAGTGATGAGACAATTTTTACAATTGAAGAAAAATTTAATCGCCAAAATGATCATGTGTACGCACACAGCTCTAAAGAAGCCCAGGAAGTCATTGGAAGAATGAAAAGAGGCCATCACTCTTCCTCAGTGATGGCTTGGTGGGGAGTTAGATTTGATGGCACTACAAAGCTCCATTTTTGTGAAAAAAGAGTTAAAACAGCCGCTAAAAACTATCAGGACGATATTTTGAAACCTGTTGTCAAGGCTCTATATGATACTCTGTTTGCTGGAAGTCATTGGGTTTTCCAGCAGGATTCCGCTCCAGCTCACAAGGCCAGGTCAACTCAGCAGTGGCTGCTAAAAACATTCCAGAGTTCATCAATGCTCGGAGTGGCTATCAGGAAGCCCTGATCTCAACCCACTAGATTATCAACTTTGGTCTGATCTGGAGAGGATGGCATGCCACAGAGCAAACCCTAACTTGTAAGGCCTCAAACAATCTCTGGTTCGTACAGTTGAGTGCTTTCGTACTGTGTGCTGCTATTGATGACTGGCCACGGAAATTAAATGCCTGTGTCAAAGTAAAAGGGAGACATTTTGAGCAATTTCTTTTTTGTTATACTCTCTCTCTCTCTATATATATATATATACATTTTCTTTTCTAACAAAGTTTTTGAAAAAAATTAATTTTTCTGTTGAAATCTGTATATATTTCCTTCTTATAATATTTATGACAGGACTAGGTAGGATGGAGGGCAATGCTTTCTGTTCACAACTATAAGAAGGAACCTCCAAAAGTAGGTCTAAGAAAAAATATCAGTGCTGTTTCTAGAATGATCTTGATATCCGTGTGTTTTTAGGTTCCTACTAACCATATTGACAAGGATTAGTTCTACTTTTTTTTTTTTATTAAACGCCTCTGCCATTGGCTATTAGGCCATTCGGCTCCTTGCAGCCCAATACAACTCCGCCATGAATCCTTTGTTTAAATTTGTTCCGATCCCATCAGAAGTACTGCGGACATCTGACAGAGCGGGGCAAACTGAGAGGTGCATGTCTTACATCTCGTTCTGTTGGCAAAGAGGGCACACAGGACTTTTCACCACTCCAATCCTATATAAATGCCTTTGCAGGTGATCATGCCCTGTTGCCATGTGGAAATTTGCCACCGATTCTTTCCTATTTTTAGTTTGTTTCATCGGCTCCTCTGTTAAACATTCCCATTTTTTCCCCGCTCCCTGTCGCTTTTACCAACTCTTGTTCTCTTCCTTGTAAAATGATTTGAAAATCCTTTTAACAGATTCGTAGGGCAGCAGAGGATTAGTTTGTGGCATTTCCGAGGCAATCCATGCGAGCTCATCAGCTTTTTTGTTTCCTGGTAGCCGGCAATGGCTTGGAACCCATTGGTAAGCCACTAAGCCACTCAGATTCCTTTTTTAATTAAGTTCTACATTTATGTTTACAGCTCTTTAAATTTTAGGACTATTACCATTAAAATGTCAATTTAACCATTTCAGAACCTCAGAAGTTCTAATTTTGCATTAAATTTCCTCAAAATTAACATTTTTAATGCTTTTGGGGTGTGCCCATCACTAAGTCAAAAATTTGGCTTAAACCATTAATGGACACTCATGTCGATTACTGGCTCCCCACACTTTTTATGTAAAATTTTTATATTCCTGTATATAATGAATCTAAAAATGATGGAAAATCAGATGTTATCCTTATTTTTTCTCTAAACTGTCTCTAATCAGTCATTAACAGATGTACATCAGTGGGCTCACCCATTTCCAATACTGGCTCCCCACACTTTATATAAATCATAGGCGCAGACTTCAGGTGAGTGAGGGAGGCGATGGCAAATTTGAGCATCAGAGTATTGAAAGTTCATCTCACTGCCTCAGATCTTTCAATAAAAATATGTAATATATTAAATTTCTTGGTTAACATAGGTTCAAATATTCTCATACGCAAAAAAGGTAGGAAAGTAAAAAAAAACAAATATAAACTTAGTTTTATCTATAGTAGTATATTGTTCGTTTTAAAATAATTATATGGATTATGTACTGGTACTGGTAGGGGGACTTAGTCCGGCAAGTGGGCCAATTGGTCCTTTTTGCCAACCCCAAAATTTGATACTACCAGTGGTTGTTTATTTTACCTCTTCTGTCTCAAACCTTTTGTTCTAATGAAGTTCAAAAGGTTGGATGCAAATCGGTCCCATTCCGTTATGAAGTGAAGAACAGTTTCGGGTGCACTTCTGCAGAGATCATTGAGTTCATCATCCACTATCCCACATATCTTTAATTGTCTTTTAAGTCTGCAGTGGCCTGTTAGTACTCCAATGATGAGTCGGATTTCTTTCTTAGTTAGGCCCAGTAGCCACTTTGTTTTGGTGGGACAGGGGCTTTTGATAAATTTCTTCGCTTGTCTAAGCCCAGTAAATTCCCTCCATTCTTAACCTGTTTTCTTCCAAGTCCAATCAAGGACTTCTTTCCGCTGATGCTTTTTGGATATTCCTGTTGCAGGTTCCGGGCCTACAATAGGAGATTCCGCTCCTTTCCTTGCTAGGTAATAAGCTTTTTTGTTGCCTTTAATTCCCTTGTGACCAGGGACCCACTCTAGTTCCAATCTCTTGGAGCAGGCCAGTTTCTCCAACGCCTGTTTACACTCCTGCACTATTGTGGAGGTCACTTTGAGAGACTCCAATGCTTGTAGTACTGACTGACTATCCGAATAGATAGTAATACCAGCATTATCGCAATTGGTAACTTCTAAACAGGTGACTGCAGAAAGTATAGCCAACACCTCTGCTTGAAATACCATAGCATGTTTACCTAGTGGTATGCTTAATTCTATATTTAGGTTCTCTATATAGACTCCTGCACCCGTTAAACTAGTAGAGTCTTTCCTTGAACCATCAGTATAACAGAGCAGGTAGTCCTATTGAGTCTCTACAGAACCCTGTGCGCAATCTATTATGTTACGATACAGGTAGCTAACCTTACTATCTAGAGTAAGATTTTTGTCAAACGGCAGAGAGAGATACCGTAAGATAGGTAACTCTTTTTCCACCTTCCTGGCTATTTCTAAGTGGTCGGTGCGTGTCCCTGTTAATTTCCATTGTCTATTATTCTTCATTCTTAAAAATGCCATAGCTGCATTACCCATTATCCATAGGTGTAGCGGAGTCAATGACAATAAGATTTACAGAGCCTTTGTAGTTGTAGTGCGGAATGCCCCAGTAATGCTAATGCAGGCCATTCTTTGAATTCAACATAGCATTCGCATATGAGTGGCCTTATTTAGGGCTACCCACCACACCAAAGTTCCGTATTGTATTCTTGGTCTAATTATTGCCGTTGGGTTCTCATCAGGAAGTCAGAGCAAGTACTGGATGTGAGGGAGAGGAAAGTCTTGAGAAGGACTTTTGGCCCCTTGAGGGAGGTAGATCGGTGGAGGCAGAGGAACAATCAGGAGCTCTGTGATCTATACAAAGCCCCGGATATTGTTACTTGCATCAAGACGAGTAGAATTAGGTGGCTGGGACATTTGCAGAGAATGGAGGAGCGGCGTGTCCCGAAGAAGCTTCTGGATAGACACCCTGGTGGAGGACAAAGAAGAGGGTGTCCCAGATTACAGTAGCTGGAGGAGGACTTGAGAACACTTGGAGTCCGAAGGTGGAGAAGAGCGGCTTTGGACAGGGACGAATGGCGGAGAATTGTGGAGGAGGCCAGGGTTCTGCAAGGACCGTAGAACCATCGAAAGAAGAAGTTAATTATCAAATTATTTCATGCTTCATTACTTCTAATTATAAAAATTTAGCTACTCTGGAGAAATAGATTTTTTTTTGCCCTGTGACTGTTTCAATGAAGATAAGGCCCACAACTTGTAATAAAGACCCCTTAACATTACACCGATAGTACAAATTTAGTCAAAACTGTTATAGCAGGTTTTGAAAAATTTGTGTAAAATTGAATATATACAAAGTACATCCCAATTGTATACCTGCAATAAATCTCAATACCAGAGTCGTACTTTTTAAGTTCATACACATTTACATTTAAAACCTGTTTTTCTACTTAAAAATCGAATTAAAAATTTTTCACCATATTTCTTCTAATTATATATTTCATATATAGGTGACTGATATTGTAAATTGATAAATTAAAATTTCTGTGTTTTATAGTTAGATAAAAATTTTGAGGTTTTCTGAGGTATGTCCATCACTGGTACCAACTTCCTGGCCATCACTAGAACAATAAAATTTTGTTGTGTCCGTTACTTGTGCGAAAAATTGTTATTTTAAACTGGAGATTACACCAGAAAAACTGAATATTTTTTTCAATTTTAAGGTATGTAATGTGAAAAGGAGATCCTAAAGTTTCTAATTTTCCAATGGAGAAGTTCATAACTAAAATAAGTAAAGCAGGAGAAGGCAAAAAAGGCAATAATTTCCTTAGCCATGTATGTCCATACATAGTTACGCTTGTTAGTTTTTGGGCGCCAAATGTTGTGTTTTTTAATATAAATATCTCTCTCTCACTCAATCAATTCCTCTTCTACCGCTAGATCAGTGTAGAGGATCCTGTTTATAGAGCTTGATCCATTTATCTCGTTCCCGCACTAGCTGACTGCGTCTATTCCAATTCATTCCTCTCCTATCGAAATCCTCCCTGACTGAACCTTCCCAGGTCTTTCTGGGCCTTCCTCTTGGCATTCTTCCTTCCACTTTTACTTCATATATAGTTTTGGCCATTCTTCCCTCCTGCATTCTTTTGACCTGGCCAAACCAGCGTAGCCTGTTTTCCTCAATTGTGTTTTCTGCTGGTTTTATTCCCAAATTGGCTCTTATCGTTGTATTCCTAATTTTGTCCCTCCTAGTTTTTCCCTCTATTCTCCTCAGAATTCGCATTTCCAATGCTTGGATATTGCTTTTATGTTTTGAGGTTAGAGTCCAGAATTCACTGCCGTAAGTCAGTATGGGGACAAATGTATTTCTATACTCCGTCTTCTTGACATTTTTTGACACTTCTCTCTTTGCTAAGAAGCCTGTTTTTAGTGAATGGAAGCATTTGCTGGCCAGTTTTATTCTTTCTCTGATTTCACCATCTATCCAACCGTTCTCATTTAGATGGGCTCCCAGATACTTAAAATCTTTGACATGCTCCAGTTCCTCCCCCTTCAATCGAAGTACTCGATCTCCCCTCTCTTCTCCTCTTCCTATCCACATAATTTTTATCTTGTGGATGTTGATTTCCAGGTTGAACAGTTCTAATTCTACCTGCAGGATTCGGAGGTTGTATTGGAGGTTTCTTCCGTTGTTCCTGATTACCACGATATCATCGGCATATGCCAGAAGGGTGAGATGAACTGGTCGTAGCTCTCTGTGGCCCAACCTAAAAGGTCTCATTCTTTCCTTAGCTCTCTTCAGTGCCATGTTGAGCACTATTATAAACAATAAAGGGCTTAGACTACAGCCCTGCCTTATTCCTTGGGTGCTCTGAAACTCCCTAGAGGTGTGGTTATTGGTTCTGACCATGCTTATTTTCTTTTTATATGGGCTAAGAATGGCACTCGCTAGGCCTGGATCGACTTCATGCCCATTCAGTGCTCTGTCTATGTCCGTTTTCCTGACCTTATCGAATGCTTGGGTTAGGTCCACGAAGCAGGTATATACCTCTTTATTCTTTTCCACGAGCTTTTCTGAGAGCTGCCTCATTACAAATATTAAGTCTTGGGTACTTCTTTGTGGTCTGAAGCCGTATTGTTCTTCTTCTAGGTCTGTCTCAATGAATCCTCTTAGTCTCTTCTCCAGAATCTTAGAGTTTATCTTGCATGGTACACTAAGTAGTGAAATGCCTCTGTGGTTTCAGCATTCCCGGTAGTCTCCTTTTTTATGAATTGGTACTATGACTGAAATTTCCCAGTCCTTGGGTACTTTTTTACTTTTCCATACCAAATTCAGTATATGCTGAAACATTTCCTACCCTTTGGCTCCCATATACTTCAGCATTTCGGGGGTTATATCATCTATTCCTGGCAATTTGCCCATTTTCAGGCTGTCAATTGTATCTGCTATTTCCTCTTCTCCTATGAAATCTTCCTCGTCCTCGTTCTCAGTGACATCTTCATTGATATTTTGTTCCGGCATTGACAAACTACCTGTATCATCATTCAGCACCCTCTCAAAGTATTCCGCCCATCTATTCATTATTTTATTGGTATTTGTTAAAATAATACCTTCCTCATCTTTTATGTGTTTTATAATGGGCTTCTTTTCCTTCCTCATATTTCTTAGGCATCTGTAGAAGAGTTTCTGATTTCCTTTTGCATCTTCCTCTAACTTATTTCTGAAATCTTCCCAAGCTTTTCTCTTCGACTGCAGGACTTTAATATAAATATAAAGAATAAAAATAAAATTTTGACTAACATTAAATTAATTTTAGATCATTAATAAAAATATATTCAATTAAAAAAAAAATTGAGCTTACAGGTTTGGTTACCATAAATGGTTTGATGTCCAATAAATAACATAATTAAACATAAGCTTACATATATTTATGATAAAATAATATACATAATTTTATTTGGAGATTTAATTAATAATTGTAAAAAATATAATACTGTTCATATAATTTATAGCTAAAAGTCCACAAAGTTCTTTTCTGGTGTAAGGCTTGAAAATAAATGAGTTGTGCTGCATAAATCTTGAAACTGAATATCTTCAAAAAGTAACTGGAAATGGATTGTTCTGGCCGAAGGCCAACTACCAACTAACTGTTTCAGCCAGTTGTTGATTGTAATACTAACACCTTGGAATAAGGGATATGTAGTGGGGACAGCCCATGCTACAATGTTTGTTGGTTTCCAACAAACGGCCGAAACAGTTAGTTTTATATATATATATATATATATATATATATATATATATATATATATATATATATATATATATATATATATATATATAAATCATACACTGACAGTATTATGAACTGTGTGCAAAGGATCCTTACTGAGATTGGTCTGATTTTAAATCTGAAGAAAAATTTGAGTCTAATAATGAATAAAGGAGATCTGCAACTAACAAAGCTTTCCTCAGAGAGCGGCAAAGTCATCGAAACATCAAATGCTGATGATATTGCAAAATATTTAGAATATATGTTCTTGGGAGAGCTAGTACTGAATGTTGAAATGGTGACCAAATCGAACAATAATTTGGACAAATTAGTGAGCTCTTGCCTTCTTAAACTGGAGCAAAAGATCAACATTGTCAACCAATGAGTTCCAGGAACTTACCTACTCTCTTCAAACTGTGTGCCTTACAAAGATATGTTCTGTGATATTGGAAGGGACTGATATAAATGTCTGCAGGAGTATCAAGGCCATTATCGGACTCCCCTCAACTGGGACTGATCCCCTGTCAATGGAAAGCTTCTTTGCAGCATTAATCTATTGCCCCTTGACTGTCTAATGTACCGGAAGCCCTATTCCATTCAAAATTTGATTATAATGCAAAAATTACCAAATGTGTGGAAAGACTGGGTGTTGATTAGGGCCACCAAACAAGTACTTTTGGGATAAGAATAGTCCAACGCTTTAAAATTCAACATCAACTACGCAGCTTTGCGTGGAGTCCCAGGAGCCGATGGACAGTCAAAGGAAATTGGGTCCCTCTGCCATATATGCTGCAGAGAATCTGAAACACCAGCCCATGTGCGGGGAAAATGTCCCAACAACTCTTTCCTCATAGCATGCCGACATCATAGGGTCGAATTCGAGTTGATGGAGCTCCTTAGAGAAAGGGAATTCACCTCTTTTGACGAGGTATTGCATCGACAGTGATGGCTTAATGAGATATATGGATATTGTTCATTCTCTAGGACCAGAAAGGCAGTACTGGTCTCGGATCCAACTGTTTGCTATTAGAGCATTGACCTTGATCAGGAGGGTGAAATTTAAAAAGGAAAGAAGATTATATATGATAAATGTATCACTTTCCTAAAAGAGAAATTTTGTGAGACATTCAGAGAGAGAGAGTTTAACATTAGAGGCCCCTGGCTTGATTCCAAAGAGAACTAGGAGTTCTTGAGGAACTAGGTTTTGAGCATGCAATATTGGCCAAAAAAATTATTCTGGACTTTCTGGGGATCATCCATTATCACCTATATAGTAATTAACAGTTAATTGTGTATATTTATTATCATTTATTTATTTATTCAATTTTAATATTTAATCTAGTCATTATTTTTATTTATGTGCATAAATTATGTTGGTTGATATGCGTGTAAAATTTCATATTTTAGCATTTAAATTTTTTTATATATATTTCAGAGTATTATATCAGTCTAACTCAAACATAAATTGTGTAATAATGATAGTTTAGTGTAGGAAAGTATTTATATTATTTATAGTTAGTGATATGAAAGGGAGGGAAAAAATATACATGTAAGGAATAAAATATAGTATAATAAGTACTTCATCCAATCAGGATTGATCAGTATGTTGTGTATCAAGTAACCCTATGTAGTAGTGCAACTCTACTTTCAATAAAGTATTTCTCTCTTCTACACACACAGGTCTTTCAGTAAGTTTTGATTTATATTTACTTCTCTTATCACCTCCTTGAATAACCATTTTTCATGAAATAATACTCCCACATCGAGTGCTGAACCCATGTCAGAAACATAAGTCAACATGTTTAATATTAAATTTAAATATTACTCACTAAATTGAAATAGATTCTTTATCTCAATATTAGACCTTTAGTTCAGCTCATGGTTTCCTTCCACAAAACTAATGAGGCTTCATATTCTTTTTTTTTTTTCAAGATGGCGAAAAAAAATAAATTATTTTTCATGGAAGGTGTTTGGTCACGTTTCTTTCCAGTATATGATAAATTATCACAACTGCTGGCCTCCAATGTTGTAGGCAATGTGATCTATTTGACAGCTGACTTTGGAATATCTATTAGTGCTATCGATAGAATTAAGTATGTTCTCTATTGTATTGGCTGTAATTAGAAGTATATGATTCTGATTTATAAATTTATATGTCATATAATTGTTTTAGAAGCAAGGAATTAGGTGGAGGAACTATATTTGATCTGGGAGTTTATGTGCTACAGTTAGCTATTCTTGTGTTTGGAAGAAATCCCCAATCTATATCTGCTGTCGGTCATTTAAATGAAAATGGTGTCGATGAAAGTATCAACTATGTATTGAAGTATGATGACGGGAAAACTGCGAGTTTTTGTACTCACAGCAGAATTAGGATGGACAACTCAGCTACTATTTATGGAACGAAAGGACAAATAAAGGTTTCTTATTTTAATATTTGTTCCTCATTTTAATTCTATTGAGAATATCTTCTTTTAAGGAACACTCCTTTAGGTCTAATCTCGTACCAAAGATTTTTTAATGTATCATTCATTTGATTTGATTTTGATTGCCATCCCTCATTTGCTTGGATAAAAGTGTTTGTTAGGGTATACGATGCCACAATTAAACTAGTGCTGAGACTTGACAAGCACCCTATTTAAAAAAATAAGAGAAAATAAGGACTGGGATCAGAACTTAAAATTTTGGAGGAAGAAAAGAATTAAGATCCCAGTAAAATTACTTGCAGGAGATTGAAACAGATCAACTCTGCTTGTGTAGGAGAATACTCAAAATCAAGACCTGTAGCCAGTCCCAACACTGGATTATGATGGAAGAATTGAGTAGGTTGATTTTAACATGAAACGGTAGTTGAGAGGGTCAAAGACAGCTTTAGGCGGCTGTTGGTCTGATCAATAAATAAATTCTTCATGTAAGTAAAAATGAAGTGTATCCTTATATGCTTTATTTGATTTATTCATATTTTCTCACATATTTCAACCATATCTCGAAATAGTGATTACTATTTCTCTATTCCAGATTCATCTAATATTTATTGGTGCAACTTAACCTAGTTTAATGACTCAAAATTCCTCCTTTATAAAATACCTAGATCATGAAAGATTCAAAATTAAAATTGCCAGCTGAGCTGATATCTGACATCTAATCAAGTATCATAAAACAGGATCAAATGCTGTTTTATCAATACAAAACAGTAATGTTGAGAGAATAATAACCACTGGAGAATAAAATTTAATAATGGAATTATATTGTTTGCTTTGCCTGATGTGAACATGTTAAGATTGAAAATGCAAAGATGGGCTGTTTAAGTATAGATTGAGTAACTTAGAGATTCCAAGAATGAATTTTATTCAAGAGCATTCTGTATTAAACAAACCAGGGCAAAGAAGACCCAACTAATCATGGACCCAACAGTTTAACCTAAACATTAAAGCACTTCTTTAATAGCTATTTTTTTTTTAATTGTGGAGAAAACATAGCATTATCAAGCTGCTGGAGATTTGATCGAGAATGCCGAGAATTCTTGAAACCTGAAGACTACAAACTATAAAAAAAAAAGCATTGTTGTATGATTAATGTTAATTAACTACATTTTAAATGATAATGTAGAGCTTTTGATTATGAAATTTTATTTCCTTTAGCTTATTTAATATAAATGAAAACATCTCATAAAACTATAAACTTTTAAATTTATCTAACCTTTAAATAAATGGTTTTCATTTTTAGATTAAAGATCCATTTTGGGCTCCCACTGTAATTTATATTAATCATGAAAAAAGCACATTTCCTCTTCCTCCAGTAGAAGGAGAACATTTTTTTACCAACAGTCAAGGCCTTGTGTATGAAGCCATCGAAGTTCGAAATTGTATAAAGAAAGGTTAAATAAATATATATATAATATTCTTAAGTCAAAATATTTTAGTTATATTGTAATAATATTTTTTTTTCTAATTTTAGGTTTGCTTGAATCACCTAAAATGAAGCATGAAGATACTCTTTCAATCGCAAAATGGCAAGAAGATGTATGTAAATTACTTGAATCACAAGATTAGTATTAATTATATATTTATTTTATGCATAATAAAGATATTTTTGTTTCATTGATACCTATATGATTTCCATTGATGTAATTTGTAGTCTTTTCTGTTAGTATTTTTCTTTATAAAAATTGTTTCTTTACAAAATATATGTTGTTTACTGTTAACCA